>CAIGQZ010000379.1:7366085-7378563 GCA_903798205.1 Danio tinwini
TATAATGCGTGCATGTATATATGCGTGTGTGTGTGTGCATACATACATACATACAGTTGAAGTCAAAATTATTAAACCCCCTGGGTTATTAGCCTCCCTCTTTGTTTGTTCTCTTCAATTTCTGTTTAACATAGAGATTTTCTTTAAACACAATTCTAAACATTTAAAACATAGTTTTAATAACTAATTTCTAATAACTGATTTATTTCATCTTTGCCATGATGATTGTACATTATTTTTTTTAACATTTATAATTTACTTTACAGTACTTTACAAGACACTTCTATACAGCTTAGTGACATTTAAAGGCTTAACTAGGTTAATTAGGTTAACTAGGCTGGTTAGAGTAATTCAATTTTATTGTATAATGATGGATTGTTCTGTAGACTATCAAACTACTATATATAGCTTAAAGGGGCTAATAATTTTGACCTTAAAAGTGTTTTTAAAAAAATTAAAAACTGCTTTTATTCTAGCTGAAATAAAACAAATAAGACTTTCTCCAGAAGAAAAAAAAATCTAAATCATGGGCGCTGTGGAATGTCACATGATAAAAATTTGCGATGCTTTCTAAATAAGTCATGTTGAAAAAAACAAATTAGTGGGGGCAACGTTATCAGGCTTAATAATGATCATATTATTTGATCTATTATGGATGCCATCATGTCAGTTTTTAGATTAAGGATTCAGATTTAAACCGCAGCTGGATGTATTCCCTCTCTTAGAGCTGTGTTACACACTGTATCAAATGTAATTGTCAAAAATCCATAATAGGGGCTCTTTAAAGCAGTCCTTTCTCAAATGAACTCAGTGAGAAAACACAGGATTTCCAAACATTTATTTTATTGACTTTCTGGTCTTATTTCTTGTGCTTGAGATGGAGACATTTTTCTCTGCTTTTATTTTTTCTTTCTGAATTCTGATTATCACTAGAAGCCATGATGAGCTAGCATCTGCACGTAAACACATAAACGTATGCATGTTTGCTGATAATTCTCGGGACGTTCTGTCGCCACACTCTTATCTCTTGGCTGTCAGGACTCGGGGTGCATGAGAGCCAGAAGCTTTGCTGCACAACTCGGACTGCATGATGACCCATCTGTGATGTCATCATCCCACCCTCCTCCCCACAATCACAGCTGGTCCTGTGCTGAAGACAAAATAGATAAGAGCGGCTGCAAGTCCTCGAAGCAGCTGTCTGGCCTTTAGTAGGGTTGGGTGGAATGTTGATACATGACTGTAAAAATGTTAGAAGTTTGCTATATAACTGTAGGATAGTTATAACATGAAAAATGCAGAACTGGTCAATAGATAGTGCTGTTTTTTTACTAAATGAATATTTTATTTAGCAGCGATGCGTAACATATACGTTAAGTGCCAACAAATAAATTTTGTAATGTTATATTTCCATTTGAAATGTTTTTTTAGATAAATTTATTAGATTAGATTAAACGGAATTTGTTGTGAGTATTAGGGTGCTTTCACACTTGGTTCAATTGCCTTGACCATACCCAAGTTCGATTGTCCCCCCTTGCCACCTTCTTGGCTGGTTTGTGTTCACACTGTATTTTTTCCTTCTGAACCCCGGTACGCTTGCGTCTTCGAGCTGCTGTTTTGTTTACGGCTGTTGCTAGGGGATGGCCACGAAAGCAAAGCGACAAAATGGAGACTTCTGCACATCGCGGTCGATTTGCTTTTGCTGAATCTTTTAGTTTTGGACATACAGAAAGCGACTCGCGTCCATCTGCCGCAAAAATATTATAAACATTCAGAACATCACACAGTGTCTGCAGAAGCTGTTTTTGGAGGAGACAAGCAGACATTACTGTGTATCACTGTGCTTGGCTCAGTCCCTCTTGTCACCAAGGTACAATACGTGGCACAATCATGGGACGATAACCGTTTTCAAGGTATACTGCGGTTTGGAAAAGTCAAGGTTTTAAAATGTTCCTAAGGTATGTGTAAGATTTTTTTGTTTGTTTTTTAGGACAGCAGTATCTCCAGCAGAAAAAATATCTAAAGATGCCGTTTAAATTTGTGAAGAAATTGTGTTTTTGAAACTAATGAAGACAGCAGAAATCAATGAATCTTTTGAATTATTTAGCCTGACATGTTTACTGTTCCAAACTATTATAATTCTTTCAAATAATAAAATACATTGTTTTCAAAAGGGCAAAAACGTATAGAAAGAATATATTTTAGAGCAGTGAGCACAATACCGTTAAACCGTGATATTTTTTTTCCAAGGTTATCATACCGTCAGAATCTTATACCGGCCCATGCCTAGCACACACACACACACACACACACGAATGAATGTTATAAAAACGATAGTTTGTTGTACCGTTGGCGGTTCACTTCCGCTATTTGGTACGATTGCATTCATACTAGAAGTGAACCGTACCAGAGTTTGCATGAACAGTACCCCAGATCACCTCTTTCAGGCAGACTCGGGTACGGTTCACGGGTGCGCACCCGAGTTCAGAAGACACGTTCACTAGCTAAACGTATCGTACTATGATGCCCGGGTGCGGACCAAAAGTGCTAGTGTAAAAGCACCCTTAGTTAGACTTTGCTTTTGTTTGGTTCTTTTTACTTTAGTGCCACCCATAGCCAGTTTTTCTAACATGTTGTTGTTGTTGTTGTTTATTGTCTCTGACATTGTATATGTTGTACATATCTCACTCACTGATTCACCATCACTTTTTGTAAATAAATCACTATCATTTGTTCACTAATTCTTTTTGTCCATGGGTCTCTTACAATAATCCATATATTGACTTATCGCACATGGATATGACCTCAATCATTTTTGTTGATGCAATATATATCGTACATAACCAATTCATCTAGCAACATTTTTGCTGATTGTGCAACATCTCTATCTCTATTGGAGGTGTCAGTATGGTTAAAAACACTTTAGTATTGACTATGAGTTGACAATCAGATATCACAGCCTCTGTTACTTTTTACCTTGCACTTTTTGTTAACATTTATTATTATTTATTTGGGATATGTTTTCACATTCTGATTTCAATGCCTAATTACTAAATTGTTAAAAAGACTATAATTAAATTAAATGTTCTTAAGAATAAAATATTATGTGTTCTTTGGAAGAGTGTACTTGCATTATAACGCTATTATATTGTCATTCTGGGATTATATAATGAGTGGCATAAAATTACAATTATTTAGTTTATCGCAATATATCGTATGACAAAAAAATATATATTGTGACAGGCCTAGTTTTCCATCCTTATTTTGTAGCACAATTTACTTGAGTTTTTATTGTAACCAAATCTTCAGCTCAAGTGTGCAAACCCACTCTCCTAGCCTGCCAGGGGTTGTAACAAATGCTGTTCTTTTAAACATTTTACTCAAATGATCTGGGGGGAAAAAGTAAATAAAACTGAATTACTTTATATCTATCTCATATAAACGTAATGTATCATTTAAAATTGATAGCATTTTTCACAGATTACTGTTATTGATAGTCGGAGTTAATGATTTTTAAATGTATTTTTATGCTTTATTTTGTTTTGTATTATTATATTTATTAAGTTTATGTTTTTTAACACAAGTTTTGCATTGTCTTTGCACTTATTCCAGGCTCAGGATTAATCCTTTAAACAAATTAGAAATCTTCTAATAAAAAATGCAAAAGAGAAAAATCGAAAAATATATATTTTATTAAACTTTTTTTATTGACCTTTTTTTGTAAAATGATCAATTCATTATTCAAAAAAATGCTTTAAAACAAAATTATTTAGTATATGAATTTCTTCCTTGAGTTTCATGCTGCTAATGATCAGCATCAGCAAATGCAATACTTTTAAGTAAATCTGTGATGAATGATTCTAGTCACACTGCCACGCCGCTCAACTCTAATCTCAAGCATTAAACCCCTATAGCTGAAAAGCACACAATGTCATTCCTAGTCACCAGCAATCAATGTTGTAAAAATTGAGATGACAGCATAGTGCTGTAGTGTATGCAGAGTGTCTTTTTGTGCAAACACAGTTGTCAATGATTGTAGTTAACAAAAAAATCCTTTGGCCTTCATGGTTTGTCTCTCTAGAATGTTTTTGTGTGTATTTATGGATCGTTTAACACAGGGGTGTCAACTTGGCCCTGGAGGGCTGGTGTCCTTCAGATTTTAGCTCCAACTTGCCTCATTACACCTGCATGGATGTTTCTAGAAAGCCTAGTAAGAGCTTGATTAGCTAGCCCCATGTGTGTTTGATTGGGTTTGGAACTAAACTTTGCAGGACACCGGCCCTCCAGGACCAAGTTTGGACACCCCTGGTTTAACAATTTTAAAGCTCTTGTCAGTGTAGTTATTTTATTTTTTCCTCGTTCATATCATACTGCAGGAGAAAACTTGCAAATTGCTGGCCTACAGAGGATATTGGGTTAGTTTGCAGTTCTGTTTTCTTGATCGAAAGTCAGCTTAATGTGCCTTTAGAGAGTTGTACAGAATATTTGTCAAAACATTTGTACAGAGCTTGTTGGCTGCAGTGTTAACAGGCTAATTGACAAACATATTCACAGACATGAATGAGTTTTGTTTTTTGTGGTGCATTTTCGATTAATTTATGAGCAATGTTTTAAACTGTTAATGTTTTGGGTTAGTATTTATTCATTTTACGTAATCATTTATCTATTTATTGAAGAGCAACGATATTATACGGCAAGACTGCACAACATATTATTTCAGCATGGATATTGCAATGTGTTAACTTTGCAGTGTAATTTTTACATTTTTCCTATGAGCAATTCCATGCAAATGTCAACCTTGCCATGAACAAAATTAAGTTTTCATTAAAATAGAGAAACTGTTTCTACATCATATGTGTAAGTATTTTACAGTGATTTAAAATGCTCAAAAATGTCTGTCAGTGTTTTCAAAGTATTTATTTGATTTGATTTACGAAAGTCACACGAGTGGCAATTTCACATCTGTCACATCCATAATGGAGAGATGTCACATCCATAATGACACTTCCTCATAAATGCAAAAATGTCAAATAAAATCAATGATTTTTGTTCTATAGTGAGCCATCTCATATTCTTTTGATTAGCATTGTTTCTTTTGGGTTGTGTAGTTTAATTCACAGTATTTCTAGAAAGTATGTTGTGTACTGTAAACTCGCAAACTTTTGGCACATCCATAACGCATGTTTATTTTCCTCATTTAGAGTATAAAAATGTTTACAGGTTGATATTTTTCTGCTCCCATAACTCTGTGGTTAGTTGTTTTGGAAAATATAAACAGTTGCTTCAATATAATGTTAATGTATACTTTCTATGTGAATTTATGTTTTGAAGATTGACTGTAAATGTTACATCCATAACGCTGGAATTGCTCACATACAAAACTATAATGCATGCACTGTTTATTTTCATTTTATCTATGCTTGTCGTTTCTTTATTATATGTTTTGCATGATTTACAGAATCCCAATCGCAATCATCCCAATCAATCAAAATGTATACATTCGGTAACACTTTAGGGGCCAATTCTCACTATTAACTAGTTGCTTATTAGCACGCATGTTATTGAGATATTGGCTGCTTATCAGTACTTATAAAGCACATGTTCTATATGATCATATTCTGCATCCCTAATCCTACCCAATACCTTAACTACCCCAATAACTATTATTAAGAAGCAAATTAGGAGTTTATTAAAGCAAAAGTCAAAATGGTTTGGTAAGAGCAAGAACTAAACCCTTGAATTTTTTTCCAAGTATAGCAAAGTATTTTGCAATGTATATCACAGAGAAATAAAATGTTGCAATGTCGAATGTTTCCAATATCATGCAGCCTTATTATACTGCTAAAGATGCTCTGAACTGATCAAAATTGACAGTAAAGACATCACAGAATGAATATCACATAAAACAGAATCACAAAAAAAGAATCCTGAAAAAATGTTTGAGCAGATCAAAACTATTTCTGCAGAAAATTCTGAAACTGCAGAAAATTCAGCTTTGCCAACAGAAACATTAACAGAAAGAAGTTTTATAAATAGTAATAATCTCTCACAGTGTTACAGTTTTATAGGTGAGCAATAGAGACTTGAAAAAAGTAACACCCTCAAACCTTTAAACAGTAGTCAGTGTTTTGCATCTTTCCTTAAATTTAGAGAAGCTGTATTCTGTATATTGAAAGGAAGTAAACTGAAGTGAGTTCATGGCAATTTGTTTAAAGTATTATGCTATTTACATTAAATACAATGGCATTTCTCCCCTTTTTTGCTACTTATTATAGAAGCCCACCATTTTCACTGGTATCACTTTTAGTGTTTTGGAACTATACCATATTTAACATCATCTCATTTTCTCTGCCTTGTAGGTGGTACGTTTATGCCAGAACCCTAAATTGGCCTTGAAGAACAGTCCTCCGTACATTCTAGACCTATTGCCAGACACATACCAGCATCTCCGCACTATCCTGTCTCGATACGAAGGCAAGATGGAAACGCTAGGTGACAATGAGTACTTCCGTGTTTTTATGGAAAACTTGACCAAGAAGACCAAACAGACCATAAGCCTGTTCAAAGATGGCAAAGAGCGAATGTTTGAGGAGAACTCTCAGCCCAGGTGAGTCTAATCTATAAATACATCATTATAAGGTGATGATAATCTTGGTCTTTGTGACCTTGAAAGCTGTGATCATTCAGAATGATGTTGTAGTATGTGACCAAATATGGAGTCAACGTTTTGCATTTGACAAAGGTGTGAAAGCAGACCTCTGTGCAGACTTTCCCGAGCTAGTTAATGGTTTTTTGTTTGTTTTTTGGATTGCCTTGCAACTTAATTCAGTGTGGGAGGCAAAAGCAGAAGCAGTGAAACGGTCAGTCTTTAGTCCCTGAATCATGTGAAAGAGTTTGGGTAAAGGTTACTCTGAGTTAAGCTGAAGCTCAAGTCGTATATCAAAGATGCAAATGAAGTAGAGCATGTAAGCGCTCACGGATCAGCCAGTGGACTGAGATCGTATCAGGCCTGTGCTTCTTCTGCTTCTCTGGAAATGCTAGGCTCATGTGAGTGGACGGAGGAGGAATGTGTAATGCAAATAGGACCAGTCACAAGAGGAAGAGCATAACTGAGGCCAAAACCTTACAATTAACAGGTCGGTTGTAGTTTTTCCAGATGTAACCTTCGTTAGATTTGCATTATTCATCTAGTTTTGTTTGTAAGATTCCTAAAGGCAGTGTTCTTGCAATGTTAATCCATTTTCATAGCACAAGCTTTCAGCTAGTTGTGCGTGCAACTTTTCTGTAGGTTCAAGGTATGCCTGTATTCACAGCATGAGCGTCAATCAGTTGATCCATCAGTGGACCGCTCATAGATAGAGATGCAGCGATTTATAGATTTTAGTTAATTGTTATAGTCTGAGGAATAATCACGGTTTCACAATTGTCACAATTATTATGCATTCATTAATTTCAAAACAATACTAGTTTAGTAAATCACATGAAAACTTCTCTTATTAAACAATAGTCCACTTCTCTTTGCACTTAAAAATAAGTGAAACGTTTTTGGCATTTAAACCCAAGTAATAGTTTTACACTGAAAAACGACAACAATGAATAAATAAATGAAAATAAGAATAAATAAAAAAATATATGTATTTGTCTGTGAATCTAAGATACATATTAGCTAGGTATTTCCCTTTTAAAGAGAACAAATATTGTCAAAGACCAAAAACCTCTGTCTGAAAGGCACTTTTGATCAACTATATTACAAAATTTTATTTTTTTGTGTGTGTGTGTGTGTTTTTGGGTTTTTTTTGTTTTTTTTTTTGAAGGAGAAATGTGTATATTCTAGCGCTGGGCGATTTGGTCTAAATTCAAAATCTCGAATAATTGAACAATTTAACTAAATTACAATTAAAGAACGATTATTTTATTTTTTTTTTTTGCCCTCATAGTTCACAGACAAGTTTTATATGCCATCTAAAGGCATCTCTAGCACAGCTTCCAATCATCGTCAATGTAGTGCAAAGTAAAGCCTGGATTATACTTCTGCGTCAAGTGATTGCCGTAACCCACTGTGTATGCCTTGCATGTAGCTGTGCATTTATACTTCTACGCACTGTTTCTGTTTTTTCTGCAATACACTTCCGAAACTTTAGCTGACAGTTCTTCGCTGGTGTTCTGTTTTTTCTGAACACTTCCTTAATGTACAAGTGGCTCAAATTTGCTCATTTTGAGGCGGGAACCGGCGGACGTGCAACAACTTTAATCATAAGGTAAACACAAAACAACAGTCTCCATCCGGAGCTCCTTCACGGGATTCCACACTTGTAAACACTCGCTGCATCGGGCGCGTGGCTCTCACCTCCGCCCACACTCGTCAGCGCTACCAAGCCGACCAATCACAGAGCTTGCGCTACGCGTATGCGTTACAGTTTTTGAGAGGTGCGCGTCATTGTCGCCGACGGTTATGACGAGGGGCTATGCGTCCACGTGTAGGCTGCATCGTAGCATACGCGTGCGCTTGACGCAGAATATAAATCAGCCTCAAGTCCTTCATCCTACTTAACCAGAGATCAGATGTGGCTGCAAAGTGGCCACAGTAGTAGAAATCAGCAACAGCCTTTAACAGAGCGGGGTCACATGACAGGTAGGGAAAGGAATTGAAAAAAATTGTTCTGGAAAAAAAAAGATTGATTATAGGTTCTGAAAGTCAATTTCGATTACTTTTCGATTAATCGCCAAGCCCTACTACGTTCCATATAAAAAGTATGAAGCTTACAGGTCAGTTCTTGTCACGTGCCTCACAGTATTCTTTTAACAAGGTGATGTAAACCGTGGCGTGCCTGCTAATATGCGCACACAAGCCGCGTGCCTCCATTGGGAGGGAAAGTTATTGAAAAAATATCATCCTGGAAAAAATTTGATCGATTATAGGTTCTCAATGTTGCAAGCCTTGCGCCTCCATTGGAAATGATGAACTTGCACGTGCAAAACGGGATATGTAAACGGCCCATAGTTAATAGCCTCAACCATAGTTAAAATCAGCCTTTAATCTAGTGCGCGTGCTTATTGTGTACAAGCTAGGAACTTTAAACTAGCACACAGTTGGCATAACTTTGTTTAGTTGCAGCTGTTTTGTGCTGTGCAGAAACCCGGTGTTGATAACCTTTTATGATTAATTAACTGTGACGAATTAAAGCGTGGTTAATGGTGAAATTTATTAATTGTTGCATGCCTACTTATAGACAGATTAGCTGATCGATGCAGCTTTGAAACGTTTCATAAAGTCAATGAAAAATGTTATTCCATTTTCATAGCACAACCCTCCAACTAGGGGTGTAACAATTTTTTTAACACATTTTTTTTTGTCTATGAAAATTACATGTATTAGGGCTGTCAAATCATTGAACCCAATGTGATGTGTGCCATTTGCCTTTTTGCTGCGTTTAATTCAGAAACCAAAACAGAATGGCTTGTTTGGTTAATTGTAAACATTTTGACCATTCTGGAAAGATTAGTTAACACGCACATTTAAATTCTGAAAACTTGTGCAGTATTTAGGCTCTGACACACCAAACCAGATCGTCAGGCCAATTCTGATCAGTTAGCTTCATTTTTGACTTGTTTTTCTCTCCATCTGCTGCTCGATTTAGAAAACAAGTCTGTGCATGAGAGTGAAGGCGAAAGTGGTGAAAACAAGCAAAGAATTTGAAATGAAGCAGACAGAATGCTGTTCCAATTTTGACATCTTACCTGAGCATTTTGATACTCAAAAATATTCATAACCACATGAACCATCTGGAACAAAGAATGTGATCAGCATTTTTAATTTTTGAAATGGTAAACAAGCACTGTTTATGGTTTATGCAGTCATAGTTTCACTTTTCCTTTGTAAATCAGGAATATAGACTCTTGATTCCTGCTTTTATAGACAGTTAAATAGTTAACAAGTTATATAATTATAGTATTAGTATAGCTATAATATTAAGTTGAATAGTTATAGTTAGTCATTACCTTACATTGGCAGTCAGTACCTGCTAACTGGCTGCTGCCTGTAGTCCTTGCGGTATTTTCAAGCACAGCTTGTTTTAGCACAGATGCGTGCGACACAAGGTGACAGTTTTTGTTGCAACTAGTCATTCGTTGTTGGCTTGGTTTGTCAGGATCTTTATTCCCATGCTGTACACCCTTTCTTCTGTTTTAAAATAAAATGCCTGCTCGCTATGAAATGGCAGTGAAAAGCGACAAGTATGAAGCTTGAAAAGAAATACAACAGTTTCACAGAATGTTCCTGTATGACACACAAATCTATGATTGAGTCTGGTGCATACACTTCAAAGATTAATTTATGGACGTTTGTCTTCTGCTCACAAGGGCACATTCCTGATACTCTATTTGAATGGCAGTTCACTCCAACTTGCAAAGAACAAGGCATTACAATAACACCATTGAACATAAATGATGACTTAATTGTCATTATTCAGTGAGCTATTCCTTTTAAATAATGTCATTTATATTTCAGTTCCAATAATATGGTAATTTCTTCTTCTTTAGTCTAGTAATTATGGCCGAACTGTCATTTCTTATTAATCATCCCATTTAACATTTCCAGAAACCAACAAAGAATTGCCAGTCTAAACATATTGAGTTTTGGGACTATAAGAGCATTCATAAGGAATCCTGTTGCGTGATGTGGGCCTCTTTTGAGCTGCTTTTGTGGCAAATTCTCGAGAATCTTAGCTGAAGCTTTTCTGTGTTGTTAGGCTTTACTTAGCATGACTGAGGGGGCGAAATGTTCATATTGAGTGTGAAGAATTTAATGATTAACTCTGACACACCAGTCACACTTTGCACCATGCAGACACCCTTCTTCCTGTTAACGTACTCGCTTCCTCTTCCTGTTTCTCATAAGTCCCCTCATAATGCCCTGCTGAGGCTAGCTGAAAACTGACACTTACACCAATTCTCTGTGGCAATTCAAGCTTTCTAGAAAGCACTTTTAACATGCATTAGTAGTTAGTAGTGCTAAACCGTTATAGTGTCTTGTAGTGCTGCATTTAGGGTTGGCAAGATGTTTGATGGTCCCCTTTAGTTAACTGATTGACTGTGAATGACTTTGAAGCTACATTTAATCTAGGAGTCGGTATTAGTAGAATGTCTGAGGATTATCTGCTAACACTCTTCTGAAAGACATACTATATTGTGCAATAGTATAAGTAACTGTGCATGTATGTCAACTTGTTCTGCTAACTCTACACTCTTAAAAGAAACGGTTCTATACAGAACCAAAATTGTTTCTTTTAAGCGCTTTATATATGGAACCCCAAAAAGGTTCTATATAGAACCATTTTAGGGGTTCATTAAATAGAACCCTAAATGGTTCTTTGAATTTAAGTTAGATGGTTCTATTTAGAACCATTTAAGGGTTCTTTTTATTTATTATTGAATTAATGTTATTTATTTTTTGAAAAAAAAAACAATCCAGAAATTTCAAATTGTTTAAATTTATTCAATTCATTTATACAAATATTTTTTAAATAATATTTAAAATTGCACTTCTGCATACTTTGTATTAGATGTCAGATCTACCTCTAAACATTTTACATTTTATTATTTAATTAGTAAACATCATTAACAGCTTGATGGCATTCAACAATCTAATTCTACTAATTTCACTTTTTTGATAAACTTTCATAAGCTTGTTTACTGTTTAAACAAATACAGTACTTAACTTTCAAACATTTTTAAAATGAAGAAAAATATATCACAATGCATATAGAAACAATACATGAATAATTAAAACATCTATTAAATAACACTACAATTTCAACAAGTTGACGGTACATGTATGTACTGGTCATGGCAACAACCATTTTAATACATAATGTTTGATGAAAGTCATTAAAGAAAGTGTTTAATGGCACACAAAACATTGCAAAATTATTAGACAAAACACTGCGAACAGCCATTCCACAACCTGTAGCATGTCCATGTCTGTCGGTCTCTCTTATAATGTAAATAGTTTTGTCCATGGCACAGTGGCTCACTGGTTAGAACTGTCACCTCACAGCAAGGTCACTGCTTCGAGTCCCGAATGGGCCAGCTGGCATTTCTGTGTGGAGTTTGCAAGTACTCCCAGTGGTCGTGTGGGTTTCCTCTGGGTGCTTTGGTTTGCCCCACAGTCCAAAGGCATGCACACAGTATATGTGACTTGGCCATATTGAGTGAATGTGTCCCAGTGCTGGGTTGCGGCTGGAAAGGCAGAGTAACTGGTGATTCATTCCACTGTGGTGCCTCTGATAAATGATTGAGCTGAAGGATAGCGAGTGAGTGTTGTCCATTGTAATGCTGACACTTCAAGCCTTGACAGAATCAGGAGAGCTGTTGAATCCTGGTTGGTGTAAGACCTTTGGATTTTCTGTAAAACTAATTTTAATATTCAGTACTTTTAACCAATAACCATAAGTTATCAAATAGAATTACAGTTTAATTAATA
>CAIGQZ010000379.1:7387056-7415884 GCA_903798205.1 Danio tinwini
ATAGATAGATAGATAGATAGATAGATAGATAGATAGATAGATAGATAGATAGATAGATAGATAGATAGATAGATAGATAGATAGATAGATAGATAGATAGATAGATAGATTTTTTTTTTGTGGAG
Organism: Danio tinwini; assembly: GCA_903798205.1. NCBI lineage: Eukaryota > Metazoa > Chordata > Actinopteri > Cypriniformes > Danionidae > Danio > Danio tinwini. Next base: position 7,387,182 of record CAIGQZ010000379.1, read on the forward strand.
TTTGCAAGTTCTCCCCGTGTTTGCATGGGTTTTCTTCGGGGTGGTCCGGTTTCCCTTATAATCCAAACACATGCGCTATTGGTGAATTACACATATATATATATATACATACATGCATACATACATACATGCGCACACACACACACACACACAAACCTTTATTTTGGATGTGATTAATCTCAATTAATTTTTGCCCAGCACTAGAAAGAGAGAGAATTCTATATTTATTTATTTTGTGTGTGTGTGTGTGTGTGTGTTTGCTTTGGTTTGTGACTGCTCTCACCACCACTTCCTGACAGAGATCCAGTGTGAAGCCAGTTTCGGACAGTTAAATTTGTCGAGGGGAGACTGCTCTGTTTCAAGGAAACACAAAATCCATGATCTGCTTACTTAATATCACTGTTTAGATGTAAACGGTGTCAACCAGCAGCAGAGAAAGTCACTTCCTTCGATATATTTGGGGAAATGTTAAACATTATAGGGAAGTTGACTGTCGAAATGTGCACAGTTGAGCAACTGGACTAGTGCAAACTGGCTCTCTTGGGGGTTTTTTTTGTGCGTGTTGTTTGTTGCATGTGATCGAATGGAGGCAGGCGCTTAAGAGAGACTGTAGGTGTGTGATGCTTCTGGACTGTAGACTCTTTGATAATGGGTCGTGGGCATTAGTGGACGGTTCTCGCTTTCTCCAGTTGGTTTGGCTGTTTTATCACGGAAAACAGGAAACGGGAAGGGAGCAGCCAGCTGCAGGTCAAAGGTCAGCCCAAAAGAGGAGGGAAGCTGACAAAAAGCACAGTCTACGCAGGGCTTGGCCTATAGCAGCAGTAAGGAGAGGCTGGCCAATTGAGAGACTAGAGGAAGAGATCGAGGAAGGGTCACAGTTTTTATTTATTTTTATTATTTTTTTATGTAGACAGTTTAGAAACAGCAGTGATGTCCAAGATTATTGCTGTGTTCATATTTCATTACCCAGTTCTCTGCTATTAAGAAAGTGTGTTTTTTTTGTTTTTTTTTATATAAAAGAGTCGAAGGTGTGTAGATTATGGATACTAAATCTGCAATGCACACATTGTACATTGGTACCTTTTTACTTGGGTGTTTTTTGCCACAGTTTAACCACAATTTTTTTATGTAGTAAAGCTGAAATTGTGGTAAAAAGATAGTCAAATCACTCTGAATCACTCTGGTTCTGAATTTCTTTATTTATTAGAGATGCGCTGATTGCAATTTTCTTGGCTAATTTTGATTTCCTATTTTTGTGGTAAGTGTGGCAGATTTTTGCAAAATCTGATTTTTATTTCTAAGAGCTATAACTGGCAGCACTTACAAACAAAATATACCTTTATTCCATTTTTATATAATAAAAGATTGTTACTTTTTAAAATTAATCATTTTAAATTATTTTTAAAATATAATTTTTAACATAACAAGTTTCCACCAAACTGCAACAATAGTTGTGTCTTATTTCAGAGGTTGCATCCTCTGAAGAGTGCCACTGCACTGTGACAAAGGATGTCTCATTTTTAAAAAATTCGAAGGCTTCTACAAATGCAGCCTCCAAATGCGTCCTTCGTTTCCCAGGTAATGATGGACACAAACGGTGGATCCCTTGCGGCCTCGAACATCCCAAGATTCATTGCGCACTGATAACGGCACAACATTTTTTTTAAAAAGAAAACCCTGGATTAAATGTATGAATTAGGTTTATTTTACTTCGATATTATCCAAACACATGTTAACAAACAAAAAGATTATGACATGTCTTACTAAAAACAGACTTTATAGACAGTTTACATGTATGGATCAAAGGAAATATATTTCCAGTTTTTGTAAACCTTGTTTATCTTTCAGATTGCTTAAAATAAGTTTTAAAATCACTTTGGAAAAAAAGTCCTTATGTTATTACTGTTAATTAACAGCAGCCGTTACGGTTGCTAGGTGACTAGATCTGTCCCAGGGTGTCTGCAGGTCTTAAAGTATTAAAAGCTGATCAATTAATTATGAGAAAATTAAGGCCCTTTAAAAGGTATTAAAAAGTCTTACTCACTTTTTTTCCGAGGTCTAAAATTTTGTTCAAGCATTGTCCAAAGTGTTTGACTCCAAAAAGGCATAAATGTATTAATTTTCTTCCTAATATTAACAACGGCGTGCTCGATCCACGCAATGGTGCATCGGGCCAAGCACCTCTGTCCGGGTGACAGGTGACGCAGGAAGGTGATATTACTCTCTCTACATGTAGCGAAACCATCGAGCAAAACAGATGGCAAAATGGGAAAATGTAAGTTTGTCTGAAGCTTGTCGCTGAAAACAACCGCTTAATTTATTCTTTCAAGCTTTGTTTCTTCTGAGCTTGTCTGAGTCTTCTTGCATGTTTGTGCTCCATTGATTTATTTAACTACAACTGTTTATTAACAACTGTTAATTAAGTTAAAGGTTTGATACCGATTAGAAATTGAAGTGGCCATGAGGTCTTAAAATATTCTGACAAGGTCTTCAAAAAGTCTTACAAATGTATTGAAATTATCTTTTGGATTCCTGCATAAACCCTGTGTCCTCTGTAAACTCGATAGTCTCATTTCAAAATGCTCGATTCGGCTTGTGTGGACTTCAAAGTACTCGAATTTGTGAAGGATGCAATCTCTGAAATGAGGATCACGATTTTTATGCCTAAAATCAAGATCACGATTTTCTCATGATTCTGTAGATGTAAAAGAAAGGTTAATATGGGTAGGCTATTATTATTGTTATTCTCAAACATATGGTAAAACAACAATAATAATATTACATGTTGGTCTACTGTTGGTTAAAATGCTAAACTTTGTATGGACTTGCAGTGGTGGACTTGAATAGGCTTTAAATTGGTCCTGGTCATCAATGCACAGCATAAATGCAGTATGTGACTCTTTCAGCAGCATTTGAAGCTGTCCATGTTACTGAGCAACGTATATAAAACAGTGGGAAGACTTGTGCGACCACCTTTATGCTTCTCTTCTGAACTTGAAAATATGATTGGCAGAATTGTAGAAATGCTGGGGAGTCGAATCGAGATTGTTTTTTTTTGTTTGGTTTTTTTTTTTTTTTTGATTATTCGTGCAACCCTAAATGAAAAACCGCAAATGTATGTAACAAAGTGAAAGTTACGACATGTTATTACACAGGTGTCAAACTCAGTTCCTTGTAGGCCACAGCTCTGCACAGTTTAGGTTTAACCCTAATAAACATGCCTGAATAAACAAATTGAGCCCTTTATTGGCTTGTTTGAAACCTACAAGTAATTGTGTTAAAGCAGGATTGAAACTAAACTGTGCAGGGCAGCGGCCCTCCAGGAACTGAGTTTGATACCCCTGTGTTATTATGGGTGCGTCCCAAAGCACATACTTATGCACTAAGCTATGTCTTTTTTTATATAAATAGTGCAAGTAGTGCATTCACACTGAAAACTCTAAAAAGAGTAAGTGCACTTTAATTACCCAGATGATGCACTTTTTCAACCATTAAAAAGATGGAGGTATGGACACTTCACACTCAATGGCCGCTGCTTTGCTCACGTAGCGGAAGGGACGAAGCTATCAGGCGCTCATCTTGGACTAGAGATGCTTAAAATAACTGATTAACCGTTAACCGAAAGGGCGTGTTTGTAACTGATTAACGGTATCGGTTAAATGATTAAAAATATTATTTTAAATATTTTTAAAGTTTGGCTGCATAAGAAGGCAGATCACCGAACGCGCTTTTTGCGTTGAGAAGGGCATTTTTAAAAATGGTTTATTAACTGTTTTGCGCGCCTTACATTATGCTGTTGCGCGCTGTGTGATCACGGTTGAAATCAAACTCAACCTTGAGCGGAATAGTGCGTTACGTCAGTCGCGTCTTTTTCATTCTTCAATCAAATGAAAGCAGAGCAGGGTTTCTGTTTAGGTGCCTGCAGTATTTGTGTTGTCAGGATGATGGATATTTTTTTAATGATAGAGGAGAAAGTTGTGGTCGCAGTTTTAAGTTAGCCAGAGCTGTAGGCATATTACTTTACAAATCATGGATATCACAATATTATTCTGTATATTACAATCATAACAACATGGACAGCAACACTCGCACACAATAGACCAGTTGATTCATTTGTTTCCTATAGTGACATAAAAAAGAGCCCTGCGCTTCTTTTTTCTCGTCAACATAAAAGGCAGTGTGGTGCGGTGCGCCTCTCATTTTGGAACGGAAAAGTGCATTCGCTGTGATCGACCCCTGATGTGCAACAAATATTTGTTAACTTACAGGATGGTAACACGTGCAACCACACGTGCCTACAGACGTATTTTGTCAAAGAAGCAAAATAAAAGAAGAATATTTCTAGTCACAGTTTGACAGACGAGTTGACAAACCAGTGCTGATGCTGATTGCGAGTGAGACTGAGGAAATATGTAATTTTGACAATCTTTAAACTAATGACTTCTATTATAATGTTAAAAGGGGTTTTGTGACATAATAACAACAAAGCATTAATCAAATGGATATTTTCAGTGGAGCGATCGATTTAATAGCCTGATATTTTTATATGACAGATGAAAAAAACATGATTGGAAAAAGAAGCAAATGCCGGTTCTTAAAAAGGATTCAGTCAGTATTTTCGTTTTGTAATCTAAATTGGTCATTTAGGTAAAAAAATATTTAGGGCAGGCCTGTTTATTTTATTATTTTTATTTAGTTTTTTTTTTTTATGCTGTTGGAAACACTGCAGGTGCTTGAAGATGTTCTGTTATGTTCTGTATGCTGCTGTTCGCATGTTAAAATAAATCAGAATTTTAAAATATTTAATGCGTCACAAAATAGAAACCTCAGTAATTTTTTTATTAAATATTTTAATATTTATCTGTTAACGGTAAATATGTGGTTAGCGAGCTGCGGTTGTCGGTTGGTAAAATAAACTGAAATGACCATCCCTATGTTGGACTACTTTATTTTGGATTTTGAAAGCAAAATTCTCCTACGAGAGTAATTATACCACCTCCCGATGGTAAATGCTGTTAAACTCATGGCCGGTATTATTTGGTAGTTTGGTCATTTATTTCACTAATTTGGCAACAGTCAAGCATCATCAGGGAAACGTTTGAATTTCCGCTTGGTTAAAAAACATTAGTGTTCCATTTGGGACAACAATACATACATATACAATACTGTTGAGTACATAACAGTATAGTGTGCCATTTGGGACGCAGCTTATGTGTCTCTAAATGGGGTGTGAGAGTCTATATGACATCGTGGTCCAAAACAATATGGACTGGCTGGAATCAGACAGGTGACCGTCTGTTCAACGGTCAGGTCGATCATGCAAAAAAAAAAAGTACGATTCCAGTCCTTGGTCTAAATTTTTTTTTTAATATTTAATAATAATATTGCTATTTTTTTTTTTTTAAATGTACTTAGATGTTTTGTTAGCCAATAAGTATTTTACATATTTACACTTGGAATTCTGCAGTTCTGAATAGTTTTTTCAACAATCTTTTTTTTTTTTTCGTTTGTTTGTTCATACATTCATTAATTCATTCAACACATTATAGCACCACTTATTTAATTTGATTTATTATTGTTATTTATAAATTCATTTAGGATTTCCGAGGTCTTATGGTATAGCAGAAAGTCTAATAGCTGGACATGGATGCATTGTGCTATACATATGTTTGGACGTTTTTGCGTATTTGCATGCAGTACGTGTTCGTTTTCTCTTTCTAATACGAATTAGCCCATTTAAAGTCATCATCAGTAGGCATTAGAACAGCTCTTGATTGTGATTGTGTGTCAGCTTGAGGGCTTGAGTTATTGTTCTGAAGAGTGCCTCTCCTCTGACTCTGGGATTAACTGAGTGCTGTTCTCAGTTCCCCAGCTTTACTGAGTGATTGAGCGAGTCCTACTGCATGAGCCTGAGCTTTCTCTGCATCTGTGCCCTACTTAGTTTGAATCTCTTACCGAAAGCTTCTTGTGTCCCTCATGGTCTGAATCTACATAAATATACAGAAGTGCTGTCCTGGGTTATCTTTTTCCTGCTGCTTTTTTTCCACTCCTGTGCCTAACGCTTTTTAAGCATGCCCATGTTAACAAACATATTGGTTAAAAGTGGTCTATGTTGCATCAAAGGTCTGCAGACTTACCATGCAACAGTATAACTTAACTTCTCTTATGTGCTCTAGAGGAAGCATGGCACAGCTGGCTTACCCAGAAGGCAAATTGGCACCATTTTGCCACAAACAACAACTGTTCCTAGAGCCACGGATAATAGAAGTATGTAAACTCGAGCAGCAATGAGGACAGTGGGATTTTAAGATGTTGTTTTTGTTAAGTGTGACATGAAAAATGTATATATAAAATAATATAAATGGTATTATCACAGCCAAATTTTATTTTTTCAATTAAATTTGTATTCTATATCTTACAATTAATAAAAATAATACTCTGTCTCTTTTCTTTTGTCATTTAAATATGGCATTTACTCTGGCAAATAATTATAATTCAGGGCTCGATATTGCGACCATTTTAGTCGCATATGTGCCCGAAATTTAATCTATGCGACCTCATAATATATTTGGGAGCATTTGTGCGACTGCATATAATGGTTGTAGTGCGACTTGTTTCGATTTTTTTCTAAAAATGTGCTGAATCGGACTTCCCTGCCGCTATATTGGTTCATATTAGCTGTCAATCACTCAAGGCTTTCCGCTGTAAGAAAACAGGGAGCTTTTAAGGGAGCCAGCCTAGATCAATCGAGTGTTTTTGGAGAAGGTGCCTAAATCTCGCTGTGTTGCATTTACTGCGTGTTCAGTGCAAATGTCCGCTAAATGTAAAATCTTACACTGTACACATCATTGCCAAAGAAGCTCGCCTTTACTAAGTTAAAACTGAATCTGCGGCTCGTAACAAAGAACGGTATTTGCGCCGGTGGTCATCACGAGAATCTTGCTCTTATTGGGTCGGCTGACTCACCTGCTTTTCCACAAACACAGAAAAATGAAAATCACCGCATAACGTGACTGCATTTACAATGACACAAACAGAAACAAACCAAAACTTTTAAAGAGTGGTAGAAGTGAGACTTTTCTTACTTTCTTTGGTCCATTCTTTCTTGAGATGTATATTATTTTCTATTTACTGATGACTGCTTTGCAGCTTTCAGCATTGGATTGAATGATTTATTATAATCGTACGTTTGTGTTGTAGCAGTAATATTATTTATTAAATTGGCATGCATATAAAAACAATTGTGCAAAATAAATATTACTTAATGCAATACTTCATTTTTGTTTGATGCAAACCATAAATTTATTTTTTATAAAATAACAGCAGGACTTTTTACAGTACATAACTCACATTCAAGCACATTCAGAGCAACATGATAATGACAAATGTAATTCATTGTAAGTATTGTTGACAGCATTATCATCATCATTAATAATATTTTATAATTATTAGACATTATTTTTGAATTATGGCACAGATATCAATAAGTCATCACAGCATTAGTTAGTTGTTTCTGGTTTTTGTTAGTCCTGATTGATGTTGTTTTCAAATACAATAAATCCCTTAATATACAATTTGCAGTGGTGCTCATTCATTTTTGGTGGGTGCTCCTACATTTTTTCTGGTGCTCCTAAATTTTTGAAGTTGGGAGCACTGGTGCTACCAAGTAAAAAAGTTAATTTCGAGCCCTGTAATGGTATTTCAGTAATTTCTCAAATTGCAATAATGTTGCTGTCATAATTTGTGTAATTTTTAAATATAAATAATTTTTATATTTATATTTTTATATTTAATATTTGCACAATTAAAATTTTACATATCCATTGCACTTTATTACACTAATTCATCTTAAATTGTACATATCCACTGTACACACACATTTGTAATTGTTTATCTATCGGCATACTTCTGATTATTAATAGCAACTGACATTATTATTTTAATGTCCATGAAGCTGAAATCCAGCATAGTAGTTCTATTATAGCATTTTCTTAAGCACTAATCCAAAAAGCCCTTCACAAAAGAGCCTCTGCTTATATGCAACTTTTTTTTTAGCTCAAGCTATTTTTTTCTTTTGCTTGCTTTCATTTCTTGTAATTTACACTCCACTCTAGGTTTTATTTATTTATTTTTTTTGGTAACACTACTTTTCTCACTGTGTCTGTTCTTTTTTTTTCTCTCTCTCTCGTAGTCTGAGTAAGGATTCAGTGTTTTTGGAGGCAGCTGCGGCACTGCCACACTCAGACTCTCTCTTGTGCATGTCAATTCCCCAGGCTGGAGCGCTTGTACAATCCCCCACTGTGCTGCCCTCTAAATCATGGCTTTATTTCCACTTCCTCCCCCTACCGTGCACTGCGACCCTCCCTGCTCTCGCCTGCCTGCCTGCCTGCCTTGCCTGCCTTGGGTCTCATGTGCCCAGAGTCACTGGAATCAGAAAAATGCAGCAGGCATTCAGAGCGTTCACCTCACTCCTTGCTGATACGGCGCCTCTGGCCACATACACAATCTGCTGACATGTTAGATTATTTTGGAGTAATAAAATGTGTTACTGCTACTGATCAGACGTCCTGTTCAGATTTAACTAATTGCATCAAACAATGCAACTCCATAACACACTGTTTAAGCCAGATGCTATGTGATAAGATTCTAGTAGCAAGCTTTTTGTCTGTTCACATTCACTATGAGACTTAGGCCCCATTTACACCAATACGTTTTAGTTTTAAAACAGCATTTTAGAACAAAAACGATCCACGTCCACACTGGCGTTTCACCTAGTGTTTCTGAAAAGTTCTTCGTCCACACTCTACTGCTGAAAATGCACATCATGTGACTGCACACACACTCTGGCATGCAGTGCAGCTTATTTGGATGTCTGAGCTCCAGGCAGTCAGTCGGTGCTTTAAACACAAAACCCCAGGTGAGAGCAGTGCACTTCGGCCAGTTCATCAAGGATCTTCTGCTGGAACTCATCTCACTATAGTTGTTAAACGTGATATTTAATTAATCTTGTCTCTATCTAACAACTCTTTGTTCTTTTGAATCTATTACTCGTTCTCGGGTAGCATGTTTTGACTAAACGCAAAGATAAGTTAATATTTTTAATTTATGTAACCACGTACACTGATTCTGCACATTTGACTAATTACTTTCTTTTATTTCCTATATTGTATAAAGTTATTGTACGTTACACTTTTAGAATGACCATTATATTCAGCAAAAGAGACAGGATATGTTATATATTTTTCAATGAAAATAAATAAATATGCATACAGTGAAGATGATGATCATATAAATATGTAGCTTACATGTTGCCCTAAACATTTTTGGTGTCTGTTAATTTGTTAATATTAAATTGAAAATAGGCATTTTCTTATATCATGTTTTAATTTTATTGTTAAGATATTGTAAACAACGTAGCCAGGGTGATGCGAATGAGGTTATAAAGTACACCGTTCCCTTTAAAGATTTACCCAACGTGTCCAACGTGAGTTTGTTTTCCATATCAAACTTGCAAAGTCTGAACTTAAGGACAGGACGCAAGACTGAACGATGTGCCCTTAATATTGAGGAAAAAGCCCCAATCAGCAGCCACTCCTCCATTTTCAGATGTCTCCATATTCCCCCCATCCACACTAACACGGAGCAGCAGCGGTTTAAAATGAACATGGCCTCTTAGCGTTTTCAAAACTCCAGGGTAGTGTGGACGGAAGGCATAACCGTACCAAAATGTTTGTGTTTTAAAACTAAAACGTATTAGTGTAAACAGGTCCTTAAGAAATCAGATGTAAAAATTGCCGCCGTTCAGAAGAAATTATGTGTGGGCATTAATCGTGCATGCTTCATTTACAACAGAATTGACATGTTTAAAATATATTTGATAAGCAATTTATTCACCATGATTGAAAGTTCTGTTTTTACAATTCCCTCAATAATGAAAATTCTGTCAACATTCACTCACCCTCCACTTGTTCCCACTTTTTTTTCTGTTGAAAACAAAAGATATTTCAATCTATATTGGAAAATGGGTAGCCTTTGACCTTCATTGTTTTTGTTTCCCCACTATAGAAGTTAATGTCTATGCATTTGGAACCATCTGAGGGTGATTTTTAAATTAGAAGCTTCATGTTGTTATCAATCAGTCTCTAAGGTGAATTATCTATGACAAAGGTCATAGTACGAAAGTATTTTTCAAACTCGCATAAACATTAAATAAAGCACATGATCAGTTCCTGATTTATCATTGTCATTGTGTTTATGGTGTAGCTTTAATCATGTTGTAACAAAAATAAAAATGTTTTCTGAAGTCCAGTCTTTTGTTGCTTTCTGCACAGTCAAGACTGGTTCAGCCAAAAATTGTTATTGCATTTTGCTGTGTCATATCTGTTTAGGACGTGGCAGAAATGTAAAATTTACAAAGCTTTATGATTTTTTTAAGTATTTTTTGTAGCCATTGACTGACATCCATAGTAGGAAAAAATACTATGGACGTCAATAAATTTTAACATTTTTCTTCCTTTGTAAATTTATCATCTTTGTTTAGGAAAAATGCTCATAATGGTTTAGAGAAAGTGAAGCACTAGCAAATAATGACAGTGTTGTCATTTTTGGGTGAACTATACCTTTAGGGTAAAAAATGGTCATCTGCTGGTGTGGACTAATGTTGTTAATTCTAGTTCTTGGTGTAAACAGACATTTAGTCATTATTACATTACAAAGACATTATTTAACGAATATCCTCTTTCCTTTTCTTTCAGACGGAACTTGACAAAGTTGTCACTGATATTCAGTCACATGCTCGCCGAGCTCAAAGCCATCTTTCCTAATGGTCTGTTTCAAGGGGACAACTTCAGAATCACCAAAGCAGATGCCGCAGAGTTCTGGAGAAGATCGTTCGGGGACAAGTGAGATGCTTCATGTGCTCTTAGTACTTGTAAAAGATTAACATGTTCTATGGAAAAAACAAAACAAAGGAGGATGGACTTTGTCATGCTTTAGAAAACTGATTCTGATAAGCTGAATTTCTCTAAATTTCAGGACCATCGTGCCTTGGAAGGTGTTCCGACAGGCCCTACATGAGTTTCACCCCATCAGCTCAGGCCTGGAGGCCATGGCTCTCAAATCCACCATCGACCTCACCTGCAACGACTACATCTCCGTTTTTGAGTTCGACATCTTCACCAGGCTATTCCAGGTGCGTCATTCAGTCACTCCATCACTTCCTCCAAGCACAGACTAGCTCCATTGTCTGTGCGCTCGCTCTGACAATGACTATTGTTGTGTGGCTGTGGCTACGGAGGCGCTGTTGAGTGCTGATGCTTCAGTTCTCATGGCTGAATGGAGGCCTCTTATCGCCTTTTGTAGCTCAAACAGGCTTGTCTGCACTCCTCCGAGCACATGATTTCCTGTGAGTAGGGGGCGAGAGATGATTTTAAAAAGTGCCTCTGCTTTAATAGAGAGATCTGTTTGACCTATTTTAATGGCAACTGCTGCTAACCTCTATGGGATTTTTTTAGCTCTAATTATATACTCTTTGAGAACAACAATGCAGAACAGAGATGTTTGAGGTTTTTCTGTTCTTTTACTCGATTTGTGTGTACTCGTAGGTTTTATACTCGCACCACATAATTAGTGGTAACTGCTAGCACAGAAATTGCAATTAGTATAGCTCATACTTGAGGTTGGGGTTTGATCAAATTCTTGTTTCAAGTATTTAACTATGCTAGTCGATTTTATGTAACTTTTAATACATTTTTACTTTGAATTCTTGAGTTTTGTTGAGTACTGCACAACCTGTTAAACTAGTTTGAATACACTATTCAAAAGTCAAAGTCTCTTATTCTCACCAAGGTTGCTTTTATTATAACAGTAAACTGCATTATAAATGACTCAAATTCAGAACACTTTCAAAGATGAAATTCACATGCAAGCAAATCTTGATACTAGAAAACTGTTAGCTTGAGCTGTAGGGTTGTCACGATACTGGAATTCGATTCCAATTGGTACTGAAATTTTAACAATGTCCATTTCCCGCTAACACTTGAGCACTGTTAAGCACATTCTTAAACAGCGCTGATTTGTCATTGTGTTCACTTACTCAACAGAAATGACTGTGATTGGCCATGAAGGTTGAACTCACCGCTGTTTACGGAGTGTAACCACAGATACAGGGACACTGGAGTGTTTCAAAGCCACGTCGATCAGCTGGTTTGTCTATAAGCTGACATACAAGCGATCCACTGATGAATCGCGGATTTAAAATGCTTCAGTGTCTCTGTATTTTTGGTTACACTCAGTAAACAGAGGTGAGTTCGGTGAATCGATGACCTTAAGGCCATTCACAGTCATTTCTGTTAAGCACGTGAACAAAATGGCAAATCAGCACTGTTTAAGAGTGCGCTCGACAATGCTCAAATGTTTGCTGGAAATGGACATTGGTAAAATTTCAGTACAGATTGGTAGAGCTGTGCGATTAATCGAATCCAATTACGATTTGAAACGTTGCGATTAGCTAATAATTTTTTTAAAACATCATTTTTGTGGCTGATTAAAAGACTTAAAGCACATTTCTATTTATTACTTTGTTGAATTTATTTTTATTTATTCTTTGTTACTGACTGCTTATTTTACTTTAGTTAGGTTAGCCTAAAGTTTTTGCCCCCTTTTTTGGTAACACTGTATGGAAAAATTATGTTACACAAAGTTATATTAACTAATCTCTAGTGGTGTGTACTATACAATAGTTTTTTCTCAAATAACATCCTCTTTCTGTAATAAAAAAAATAATTACAATATATCAACTTGCTTCCTAGAGATGCTCATAATAACCGAATAACTGTAAACCGAAAGGGTGCGTTTTAACTGATTAATAGTATCAGTTAAACGATTAAAAATAATTTATTTATTTATTTTTTAAGTGTGGCTGCATAAATATGCAACACACATTTGTTTATTAGCTATATTTTCTCCAATTTTATAAATTACAAATAGATCAGCCTAACACCCCTGTTGCGTGAGCCCAACTTTACTGTCACTTTCGATCAATTTAATATGTCTGAGCCTTTTTTTTAATAAGTGTCATTTTCTTTCAATAAAACGTCTTACCCCAAACTTCAAGTGGTAGTGAACCTTAACATCCTGATGACGAGTTTTACCATTCACATTGTTTTTAGAAAATCTAGTCATGCTGAATTTTCCATGGAATGGTTGACTGTTGTGATTCTAATATGAATCTATAATAAAGCAGCTGTTGAATGCATCCTCTGACGGCCGCTTGGCAGCACAACACTATGCAATGAGCTCATTATTCAGAGTCCTCCAGCGCACACACACACACACACACACATCCGTCCTCTCTCTTCTCAACAAACCATAATCATATCTGTCCTTTAATTAGCCCTTACTTCACATCAGAGCTAATTCGGGAAAATCGAGACTCAAGCTCAATTTTTTTACAGCCGATGCAGCCTTAATCAAATCTGCCTTTTTTGATGCATGCAGTAACTGAGCTAACATTGACAGCACGTCATAATTCACGTCGGTATGTTGGTCTGTTCAACCACTCAAAGCAGCCGTGGCATGACTGGCTCTGTTCCTGCTGCAGTATACCGCACTTTAGCTTCATTCATCCAGCCCAGCAGCCAGAAATAGACTGGCTGTTTACGGAGAGCCCACAAAGCTCTTTGACGAAGCTCCATGAAGCAAGGTCACGGTTCTCATCAGCATCTGAATGAAGTCGTCCTGCTGGAGAGGGAGCCGGTCGTAAGGTTATTTTCGTGAATGAAGGCTAAAACTATCGGTCCGAAAATGTTCCGTTAACCAAAATAAAATAAAAGAATATCATGATAATTGTGAAACTGCAAAAAAATGAAACTAACAGCATTTTCTGAACATCTGACTGAATTCAAATAAAATTATTGTTATTTTTTTATTAATCAGTCATTTTGTGGCCAAAATCAGACATGCAGTTGTTGGAAATGGCTGTAGATAGAGCTTTCTACATCCAGACGCATCAGTTAAGTGCATGTTTATATAGAAAAACACTGAGTTTAGCACTGGTTAATATAAGTCTCCTTCTATATATACTGATAACGAAATAGATCACAATATTGTCTTCTTTGTTTTATTTGGGCTAGAATAAAAGCAGTTTTTCATTTTCATGAAAGACCATTTCATGAAAGACCAAAGTTAAACAAAATTCTGTTCTTTTCACATGGATGCTATGACATGATATAAATAGAAGACACGAAAAAGAGATGATCAAGACCTTGACTATGGTGAAGATGAATGAATGACAGCTTCTAAAAATGTCTGAGAGACATCCCTTTTTTGCACAGTAGCCTACTTTGTGTTTTATTTGCTAATGTAAGCTATTTTTTAAAGATAAATATAATGTATAAAACTATACATTATTTATATTACTTTATACCATGTCTGAAGCTTTTTATATAAATGGTCATTACACAAACATTGGTGCTTCTCAATATTTGCTCTGTTCTACTTGCACTTAAACCAAAATATTTGAATTGATAATATTTTTATTTGCATTTTGCACATAGCATGTAATGATAGCAAGGGGAATGTGTTTTTATTCACTTTATTTTAATGTTTACACACTTCAAAAGTTTTTATCAGAATGTTTTGCACTCTACATTTTACATTAGCTACATTATTTGAATCTGACGAGCTTAGTCTACAATATTTACATTGTTCTACGTACATTAAATCTAAATCCCAATAGATCATTAATATTTTATTAATGTCAGTTTTAATGTTATTAGCCTAATGCACTTACTTGACAGATTTCATTCATTAATTTTCCTTTGGATTAGTCCCTGATTTATCAGGGGTCGCCACAGTGGAATGAACCACCACTTGCTTGACAGATTGATATATTTTATAACTTTAGGGGGTTTGTGTAATGTGTTTGGTAAAATAATTTCTAATTCCGTCCTTAGTGATTTTCAACTAATTACACTGTCTTGTCCCAATAGGTGGATTTAGAGGTTTTTGCAAAAAAAAAGTGGATTTAGCTGGTTTTGACGCAAAAGAAAATCTACATGTGCATATATATATATATATATATATATATATATATAGTTATAGGTCCAACATAAAAAGAAAATAAAATGCTAAATTTTGCTAATCAAGAAAAGAAAATGTTAACATTGTACTTTCTAGATTGCAACTTTTATTAATATTGCACTCATAAGTTATGAAAAGTATCACCACAAACCATGTATTTTGACACAACGAAAAAGCGATAAAATAGGGCTGCGCAATATATTGTTTCAGCATCGATATCGAAATTTGAACATTCGCAGTAGTCACATCGCGAGTACACGCAATGTTTAGTCTGGATTATAATTTACTATTTTGCAAGTGTTTTTAGGACCTGTGACTGTGTGAGGGTCTTAAAAATATTCGGGCATAAGAAATTGTACCATTTGTAACTTTGACAAATTAATAATAATACATTTTTTTTGTTGTTATTCATCAAACAAAGACTGAGATATATTACATTTAATTACTATATACCTGAATACAGATAGACTCCTCTGAAAACTATAAAACGCCGTTTATTTAATTAGTATCTTTTTCTTTATTAAATTTATGCTTGTAGATTGTTTCTTATATTTTATGCTTAACTCCTGTACAGAATTATCCTAATTAATCTAAAATAAAAAAATATATTAAAATAGTTTAACAAATCTAGTGAAATTGTATTCCTATTGCAATATATATTGCAGAAAAAAATTGCAATGTTTGATTTTTCCAAAATCGTGCAGCCCTAATAATAATAAAGAATACTATGAAGTTATAGACTTTTTATTTTAGCCATGCGCTATATATTGTCATATTGCACAGTAGATGATTTAATCTGCAAATGCCAAAAAAATAAAATAGAATTGCTTTAGAATGTATTACCTTTTAATAAAAGAGGTTTCATGATGTATACTTACATTTGTATGGATTTAAGCTCAATATTAGTTCAAACAATTACTCCGTAAACTGTTACAGTGACTCTAATTTTTAGCGCTGTGCAAAAAATTTTTTTATTATACTAAAATTGCTACTAAATATATTAAAAACTATATAGAAATGTGTTCGCGACATCTAAACTCAACTTCAATAAAACCATCAAGCAAAAAACTGAAATATATAGCAAATTTATAAATACTAATTTAAACTCACATGGAAAAAAAACTATGACCTTAGCCATATACACTCACTTTCTTTATTATTCCCATTTGTCAGCGTTTGGACTCTTGTGAGAAGAATACCTCAGTACGATAAACCGGTTTTGTTTTTGTGTTTGCTCAGCGCACACAAGCATGATTAGGCATTCTGGGTTGTGTTATTAAATGCTGAGCATCTCTATTAATGATGTAATATTATATGTAATCTGAGAGGGGAAAGATTGTCATACTCCTTTTGAATTGGTTGACCTTAATTTGCTTTTCAGATATTTTTTGACATAGTCAAGCTGATGATGTGCTACACATTTTGAAAATGTGTTAGTGCAGCCCACATTGACGTGTCGGAGACCACTTTTCCACAAGAACCTAATGTGACCTGTTCACATACAATTCATGACCATTAACTTTTTTTTTACATGTTTCATTGATAGTCGTTTAGAAAGTTAGTAGAACATTTGATTAAAATTCTATTTTAAAGTAATATTATTGGTAGGATTTTTATAAGATCATGTAATTCTGAAAATTCAGCTTTGCCTTGACAGGAATAATTTACATTTTGAAATGCATTAAAGATGCCATAGAATGAACATATGCCTAGGCATAGCTGAATATTAAGAGGTCATTACATGAAAATAATGAAGACTTGAAGTCAAAAACTTTTCTCACTTCACTTTGTTTTAATAATCATATAAAATTGATAATATAATAATAATAATATTGAAATCATCAGTAACTATGTTTCCATCCAAAAATGCGAATTAACTTTAAGCGCAAAACTGGATTATCGCTTAAAAGATGTGCAAATAAAGCAGCGTTTCCATTTAACGAGTCAAAGTGAACAAAATTGTCACTTTCTGATTATCTGGTGCCAAATATCAGCGTAAAAACAGAATTTGCTGTGATACGAGAAGCTGCGTGAATTTTTTCTTCATTTAATAGAAGGCAATCCTGACATGTAGTAAACACGTGGTGGCGTTTAAAAAGTGAGACACGGAGCTCTTGATTCTGGAAGTCATTTATAATATAATAACACTAATACTGAGATGGTTAAGGCATTTTAGAATAACCAAAACAACATTTCAGATGTTTTACAAAGTGCTCAGCCTGCTGGTTTGTCCATTCGCACACATTTTTATCATCACATGACCTTTTTTAATGCGCATACTGGAATTATGCGCTTATCTTTTCTTATTGAATAAAACGGTTATCCTACTCAGTTATGCGCATGTTTTTTTATGTTTATTTTCAAAAATTATGCGCATCTTAGCATTTCCATCAACTGGATTTTAGGTGGATGGAAACTTTGCTCATTTAACCACACCTATTTGTTTAATATTTTGTACATCCTATTCCAAATAAATTCAATTAATAATTAAAATGATCAAAATGTACTTGTACTATATTGTAAATGTACTTCATACTTCATGTACTTCATTTGTTTGATTTATTTATTTATTTTTAAATAAACTTTACATTTAAACTTAGTAACATTTCATAGCATATCTGTTTTACTTTAATTACTGATCAAATAGTAATTACTGATTAAAATATAAAAATTCCAGCGTATGTAAGTTTCAATTTGTCCTCAGCGATTCTCGGTCAAGATGAAAAACTGGCTTTCATAGAGATGGTGTGAACAGGTCCCATTTTTATGTGCCAGGAAGTGAGTTTTTGACATCTTGTGACAGAGAAATTTGCGTATGTGGGCAAGCTGTCGATCTGTGTCAGGGCTTGCTGTCAAACCTCTTTTTGAAAAAAGGAACAAGTCAAATTCTTAGAAATGTATTTCTGTGAGAGGAAATGCCATGAACACATTCTCTGAAGTAAAATATTGTCATTTGCAAGTTCTGCCCTCTGACATTAATTTGTCTGTATTGATGAGCTGGGACAGTGCTGCGATATTAGTTGGATGAGCTTTAGGAAAGGAAACTAGATTGACATATGTTTTGCATTTGTCAGTATAATATGTCACTGCTCATGTTTGGTTCAGTCGTGAGGTGTGGCTTGACCTCGCCATCTTGGCTCTGAACTAAAAGCCTTCTTTCATGATTAGACTGACACTGGAATGATGTTTATATACCGATATGTGAGTTAATTTGTTTGGCTGCTGTCACTGCTGAACATAGTGACTCACTATTTTATTTCATCCCGTTATCTCATCTCGCGTTACAAAAGAGAATAAAGAGTATCTTTGCTGTCAGATGTTTGCAATGCACTTATTAAATTCATAATGTGTTTTGATTAATTGCAGAAACATACTTTGTAAATGTGTTTGAGAAGAAGAAAAAAGCTGTAAAGATGATTTTGATTTGTTTTTATTTTTTTATGTAGCCTTGGTCGTCATTGTTGAGAAACTGGAACAGCCTAGCAGTGACTCATCCCGGGTACATGGCCTTTCTAACCTATGATGAAGTCAAAGCTCGTCTGCAAAAATTCATCCACAAGCCTGGCAGGTAATACAAACACCTCATTTCATTTTATCCATGCACACGTTCCTGTTAAAGGGGTAGTTCACAAAAATAATAATCAATTTATATAGTGATTTAGATAATTCTGAACCCAAATTATCATCTTTTATTCATTTTTCTACTTTATTTTAATTTGTAGTATTTTTTATTTTATTTATTTATTTTGTTTTTCAATTTTAATTTAGATTTAAGTTGTTAATATTTTCATTTTTATCAAATTCTTTTTACATTTTGTTTTCTTTGTCATTTTGTATTGTATTACATTTATCTAAATACATTTATAAATAAGAAAAGCAAGAGCTAATTTATAAAAAAAAATTTTGGGATAAACTATTCATTTAATCACAGCATGCATCTAACAGTCTTGGCCTTCAGTGTTTTTCATTCAAGCGTGATCATCATCCTTGTCACAGCAGCATTATCTGTGATTCTTACACAAACAGTGACAGGAGTTTCATGGGACAATGCACTGTCAGTCGCTTGAATCCCCCCTCTCAGTGTCCCAAAGGACAGCTTGGTACCTCCCATCAATAGATGTATTGTAAAAGTACCATTGTGTCACTCACTCTCTCTCTCTGATTGCAAAGAAAAGCAATCATATGACCACTTCTAATACATTGAGAGGCATTTCTCAGCGATGGCTGGATCTGACACTGCTAGATTGTCTTGTATTCTTTTTTCATGTCGTAAGTGTGTTGTAATGTCATGTTTTGCTCCTGGTTACAGCTATATCTTCAGACTAAGCTGTACGAGGCTCGGACAGTGGGCTATCGGTTACGTCACGGCTGATGGAAACATCTTGCAGACCATTCCTCATAACAAACCCCTCTTCCAGGCCCTCATTG
The DNA here is from genome assembly GCA_903798205.1 of Danio tinwini. Lineage (NCBI taxonomy): Eukaryota > Metazoa > Chordata > Actinopteri > Cypriniformes > Danionidae > Danio > Danio tinwini. The sequence continues at coordinate 7,406,691 of CAIGQZ010000379.1, forward strand.
ATGGCTTTAGGGAAGGATTGTAAGTTGACACTCTCTAAAGCTCACACATCCATTCAAACATGTAGATGTGTAATGAAGCTTAAGTCACACTTCACCTTCCTCTGATCATACATGTAAATAAACAGACTGTTTGTCCCTGTTTAGCTACCTTTTTCCAGATGGACGCACTCAAAACCCAGACCTCACAGGACTGTGTGAACCCTCACCTCAAGACCATATCAAAGTCACGCAGGTCTGTTGATGTTTTTATTTTTTTTTTCTGTCCGCCACCTAAATTCAGCAAAGACTTTACAATTAACCTTTTAAGCTGTGCAGTGTACCCTTTTCTTTAAATGCATGCATGTTTGTTTACTGCTGGCTGTTATGCCATATAAAAAATGAAGAATTTGGTCATACGGTGTAGGACATGGGTGTATCTGTGTATTTTTTAGATTAAAATGATTTTATTTTTACTTGTGCAGTCATAAAAGGAAAGATTCGCTCAAGGAATAATGCATGCAACCTCTAGTTTTGCACTGCATTCCCAAAATGCTCTGTATTTAATGGTTGAAACTCCTGTGTAGTGTTGATGCCAAGTGTTAATGTACCAAATAAACATTTGTTAGTTTAAATGTAGCCTTAGATCATCTGTGTAACCCTATACGTGATCTCTTACAGGAGCAATATGAGCTGTACTGTGAGATGGGCTCTACCTTCCAACTGTGTAAGATCTGTGCAGAGAATGACAAAGATGTGAAGATCGAGCCCTGCGGACACCTCATGTGCACTTCCTGTCTCACAGCCTGGCAGGTAAACCTGAAGAACTTTCAGCTGCCCGTCTATTTAGATCCACATGAACCAATCTTACTCGCTCTGTTACTTTTCTCACTCTTTTAGGAGTCAGAAGGCCAAGGCTGCCCATTCTGTCGCTGTGAAATTAAGGGTACTGAGCCCATCGTCGTTGACCCCTTCGATCCCAAGGATCCCAACAGCGCCGCCTCCTATGGAGGCTGCAGGGGCATGTTTGGGGCCGAGGGAGCCCCTTCACCCAGCTATGACGATGATGATGATGACCGTCTAGAGGACTCTCCTTTCATGATTAGCAAGCTGGTCGGCTCTAAAGTGAGAATAACTTTCGCCTTTTTGCTAAACCTGCAAAAATGTGTCCACTTCCACACCTCAGTATATTTTTCACTAAAAAGCTCTGTCGCCTGCCTCAAAAAATATTATTTTAAATTAATTTGAGGCTGGCATTTCGAAGTTAATTATATAAAAATTAACCCAAATCCAAACCAAACAACTCCTCCCGCAAACACTTAACCAGATTATGGTAAAGGCTCTGAAATTTTGGCAGGAGTATTTAGCATCAGTGTAGCCATGTGCTGAATGGTGTGACTTGTTTTAGGTGGAGAGGCCGCCCTCGCCGATGTCAGTCACCCCTCAGCCCGTCGTTCCTCCAGTACCTCCTCGGCTGGATCTGCTTCCTCTCAGACCCACTAACCCTCCAGGGGCCTCAAGTCCAGGGGCCACATCCAAGGTAAATGCACTAGCGGGGAATGTTTAGTCAAGTTTTTTCACCTTCAGTACCTCAGATTGAAACCTATTAAGCTTTTTTTTCTTTTTTTATGCATCAGAAGGAAATAATGTTCAGATGCTACTGCAGTTTTTCTAACCGGTTTATCCCATTCCAGGCCCCTTCCCATCACAAAGACAAGCCATTACCGCTGCCGCCGGCACTAAGGGACCTGCCGCCTCCACCTCCACCAGACCGTCCACACCCAGCCGGAGCAGACAACCGTCTCCCGAGACGTCCTCTTCCCAGTACGCCCGGAGAACCTGCTCGGGACAAACTGCCCCCTGCCCCTCCTAACCGCAACATGCCAGACTGGAACTCCCGGCCTGTACCCAAAGCCCCATCACAGCCACCAGCAAGCGGAGACACCCGTGGATCTCGAGAGCTTTCAAACAGGCACTCTCTGCCTCTCCAACTGCCCTCTACTCTCGATTCCAGAACAGAAGCCCCCAGAAACAACGGCCCTCCCAGCCTCGATCACCAGCTGGTGAGGACATGTGTGCTGTATTTACACCTTGACAGAAGCAGAAACTGAATATTTATCTAACTTTCACATGCTTTATATGCAGAGTTTTGGATCATCAAATCCTGGGTCGGATTATGACAGTCCAAAAGTGAAGCCGTCTGCTTCGGCTAATGCCATCTATTCCTTGGCAATACGGTAAGTGCCACAGTCAAAATAAAACTGCACAATGTATAGGTGTCCACCAATTTTTCAGCTTACTTTGATGAAAACACCCTCTGTAGGTGCTTGAATGTGCTTTGGAGGCTTTGCAGTGTTTAACTAAACCCTTAGTGAGTTAAATGTTCCTCCAAGCATTATCATTATCATTTTTATATTTTTGTTGTCCAGAGATAAAAGAATAGCAAAGTGCACACAACATCGAGACTAATGGCACAGCAGAACAATATTTTCTTATTTTTTATTTTTTTGCAATTCATGAATAATAAAACATCCATCCTGCTTTTTAAGAAAAGCTTACGCATTTACAGCAAAGTTTGCCTGAACTCCACCACATGCTTATTAATATATACAGATTATTATTATGCATAAGTAATTACGTTGTATTTAAAATGTTTTGGTTTCTGCGTGAGCACTGATGTTTTTATTTTTTTTGTATACCAGAATTGTGAATTTTCTTGTTTTGTTTCTATTAAGTACGTCTTTTTTTAATTATTTAATGCAATAATATTACAATGTATTTTTTATAGTCGTTAGTGATGCAACGATTCACCGTGAGCAGGTTAATATTCGAATTAAATATGTAACTATTCAAACCAGAAACAAATTGTGATACATTGTTTGAGCAAAAGAGCGCAAACTCTCTCTACCTGCCCATTAGCGGCAGGCAAGAGGTAAGGTGGTAGAGTAAAATGACAGTGGTGAAGCGTGCCAAACAAAACACAAACTGTGCAAATACTGCAAAAAGACGTTTACTTACACTAACAGAACAACGAATATGATGCAGCACATAAACCGTCAGCACAGTGGAAAAACTACCGTCATAGTAGTGACGGTAGTTTTTCGCCAAAAACTATTAATAAACCAAAGCACATGGAGCGGAGGATTTGAAGATGTTTTTCAGATTGATAAAGTTGTTCTGTAACTGAAGAGCAGGTATTAGATTATTTTTACCCTCTGCTTTTCAAATTAGTTTATGCATATTTTAATGATTTGCTTATTTAATATTTAAAATATTTAAGATTGTGTATCACTATGATACTATTACTAATTATTGATACAATATATTAATTATTCACCTGTCTCTTATCCTTTTATATAATTAGTAATTTTATAATCAGTATTTTATGCGAGTGGCCAGTCCCCAGGAGCAGAGGGGGCTATTGACCACCTCTGTACACACTGCTCTTTGGTTTATGAAAGGCTTACCTCTCCACACCAGCCATCTCAGTCCCCAGTGAAAGAGTTTTTTCATCATCATGACCTTGCCAGAAAACTTCTACCAAAACATATGCTGATATTTCTTTTTAAAAATGTCAAATCCCAGCACTGTCACAGTTTTAGTTTGTATCAAAGAGCCTTCTTTCATTTGTATTGTTCATTTTTTAATTTGGAATTCCTTTAATTTGCAATGTAGCTGCACAGTCAAACTATGTTTATATTAAAAAGTCTTATTTTGTTTGATTTGTTTTTTTATTAGGATTTTGGTTTAAAATAGCAATTTAGTTATGGCAGAGAATATTGTGTAAAAATGTGCAGCATTAAAAAAAATCTAAGGGCTCTTGTTCACCTTAAATTTGTTAAAAAAAAATTGTGAAATCGTATTGTGAGATTAGTATCGTGAATCGTATCGCATCGAGAGTCGGGTGAGTTGTTACTTCCCTAATAGTCTTATTGAATGTTAAAAATTTTACAAAATGCGACCTCAGCTGGACTTTTTTTTCCCTCCCCCCTCTTCAGTTAAAAATAAAGTATACTCTTCAGCCAACCACATTCTCTAGCAGTCTGCTTTCCACACTGGTCCAGGCAATGTCATTTTGATGTCATCAGCTCAGTTTTTCTACCTGTATGGATGGCCATGTACAGTTATGGGGCGAATGAGCCTGACCTAACTGAGCCTGGTTTCTCCCAACTGAGCCTGGCTTCTTTCAAGGTTTTTTTTTTGTTGTTTTGTTTTTCCTTCACTTTTGTCAGTTGGTGAAATTTGTTCCTCGCCGCTGGCTTGCTTTGTTTAGGACTTGTGTAGCTGCACATCAATGGATGTGCTCTTCAGTGTTTGGACTTTCAGCAGTGAAAATGTTCATAATCAATTCATTGTGTCACGCAACACGGGGACGTTTGATTATTAAAAAAACACTTTAGTTCGGCGTGGAGCGGAGTGAATGCACTCTGCCTCTCTCGCACACTGATATCAGCAGAGTTATCTAGCTTGACAAGTTAGCATTAGCTCGTTTACCCTAAGAGCGGCAGCTAAAAAATTTAAACTCAGCTTTGACGTGTTGGCTGGCTCTGAGCTAGAGAAAGACTCTCAATTTTGCAGAGTTTTAACCGCCTAATGCTTATTTTATGTTGTAGACATGTAAATACACACAAGTACTAGTAAAACAATACATCTAGAGTTTGTAAAACACACAAGGAAGTCTTAACAATCTGTCCAAATATAAATTGCAGATGTGTTTTATTCATATCAGATACACATAGTGAATAATAAGAATTATATCTTAAGATAATTTTTCTTACCCCATTGGCAAATAAGTTAGTTTGTTTTAAGCAAATAATTACTTTTTTCTTTTTTTTTTAGATAATTTTTTTTTATATATTTGGGTTGAAAACAGAACAAAACTACTTTGTTATTTTATTATTATTATTATTATTATTATTATTATTATTATTATTATTATAACAGCTCAGGGATGAGCTTTTTTGAATAAAGGGTTGAAAATTAATGCATTTCATGTTTTTTTTTTTTTTATCAGATTAAGCGGTTGATCAAAGAAATAATCGACAGATTAATCGATTATTAAAATAATCTTTAGTTGCAGCCCTAGTTTCCATTTACCAGAACTTTTATGTTAAGCTGCTTTGACACAATCTACATTGTAAAAGCGCTATAGAAATAAACACATAATGAATTAAATATTTCACTTGCTCATCCGCTATTCAGTATTTAAAAGCTGCAGGGCCTTGAGTCTGTGCGTGAGTTGGAGCACAATGCAAAAACAAAAGAAGTACATGCAAATTTGTGGTTTTTCCCCCCTAAGTTGATCAATCCTAAAAGGATGGTTTGAGCAGTGTACAATTTCGTATTGCAATATATTTTTGCAGACTAAGCCCAAATATTCCTGTGGCTACTCATTGTTATATAATGTAGCAATAATAAAAAACACCCCCTTACTTCCTGTGCTACAAAGCTGTCAGTAAAGTAAGCAAGCACAAATATATGTTGACACTTCCTCCTCCTGTGCTGACAGGCCTGTCGCAGCAGGGAGAGCACAGACAGGGGAGGAAACCAATGAGAACGAAGAGGAGTCCGAGTACATGACTCCATCTTCTCGACCAGTGCTGCCCTCTGCTGCCGGGGAGGCTGTGCCTAGACCACCTCTACCACTCTCACTCAGTCCCAGGTAAAGTTCACTGACAGCGCAGAACTTCAAAGCACTCTCAATCAGTCAGTGCACTGAATCTTGCTGTTTACCTCCCTAGAAGTATGCTCAATGAATTGGAGTCAGAAAGTCCACAGATGTATGAAGCCATGTACAACATTCAAGCACAGGCCCTCACAGCTTCTGCACCACAGGCCAGAGACTCAGGTACTGTGAAGTGTGAAGCTTTATATCTGCATTCAGACAGTCCCTTCGTTTGGATTAAAGATGTAATATTGTGTTTCTGCCCTTGTTCAGATTACTCTGAATTGCCTCCTTTGACCTGCTCTAATGGCCCGCGGGATCCTGTCGGTGCATATGCTGAGGAGGAGGAGGAGGAGAACAGCTATGACTATCCCAAACCTCATCTATCTGCAGCTCTAGCCCGACGCACGCTTTCAGATGCTAACTCATCATCCTCATCCTCAGCCTTCAGCCGCCTTTCCTTAGACAGCGACCTTGGAGCAGCTGCAAGTAAGTCAAATCCAGGCTTATTTGTGTTTGAAGGTTTTGAATCAACTTTTTAGTTGTTTTTTTACAGTATACACATTGTCATACCTTTTTTAGTACCTAGCTATACCCCAGTATACTTAAAAGAGGTTATTCTTGCACATCAAAATTTTGAAGTTATTTTTGGTCGCAGCCATGGGTAAACAGATTTTAATGATTAACTTTGTGTAGTTTACTTTGATTTGTTTGAATCAAAATTACTCATTCAGTAACAATATTCATTATAACAATAACTCATTTAATCATAACACATATGATGCTACCCTTTGAGCTGCTGTAGTGTCTTCCACTTTTGCTATAGAAAGACACAAACAACATGGCAGCGAGCAGGGAAGAACCATGAGAAATGTTGCACTCTATGAAATGGTAGAGAACATGGCAGCACAAGCACTCCTACTAAAAAAAAAACGACGGTCATAAACCGTGGCTCTCAAGTCTCACGCATTCACTGTGAGAGACACGCATTGAACCTGCAGCCACACCTTGTATTTCTCACTGTGAGAAGTTATCACTGTGAGAACTTGATCTGGTATTTACAATTAATGGACTAGACGTGCATATAAAAGGAACTGTTACCCATCTGAGGTTGCTGTTTCTGGGTAAATTACATCACCTAGCCCAAAAGACATTCATTACGGGGTACCGTAAATATCAGCACTGTGACAACTTGTCACCAGTCTGCCAGATGCAAATAAAAGCAATCAAATGTAACCCACTAGCCTAAGCATGAATAATTTAGATGAACTGATATAGCGCAAACTAACAATGAAGAAACCTCTGAATTTGTTGTTGTTGATAAACTGTACAAATTTGTCTTGAAAGTCAATTCTTTAGCAATTATTATGAGTTTACTTTCACAGTAGATTTATAAAATAGTTTAATGGATATTATTGTTGTTATTATTATTATTATTATTATTATTATTATTATTATTATTATTAGTCATGTAAATAATAGCAAATTGATCTTGATAAATTTGATTTTTAAATGACGTAAAAATACTTGAGGGAAATCTGTAGCATTTTTTATTAGGGATGTCCAGATCAGGTTCTTTTGCCCTAGAGTCTGAGTCATTTGATTTTGAGTATCTACCGAAACCCGATCTGATACTTCTATAATACATAAAAAAGAATAAAGAAGAGCAAAGAAACAGATCCAGGATGTTCCTTTTTTTATTCACCTTATTTTAACATTCAACAACTCTGTTAACAAACAGAACACTTCTGTGAGGTAGCTTGAACAATCAAATAATAAATAACATAAATTCTTCACTTTTGGACTTTAGTACAACAGTACATATTTTTTTAAAATAATAATAATATAAAAACAATAATATAAAACCAATATAACTAATATAAAAACAAATAGCACCTCAACTGAAAATACCCAGCAAGCAATCCCAAGTTTACATATCTCACAGTTTTCTATTCCAATGTTGTCATCATCAACTTATAATACCTCCAGATCGCAGACATACTCGCACTTTCCGCTTCAAGCTGTTTCTGTGTTCTACTTTGCCGGTATTTAACCAATAGCGTCTCTGCAACAAAGTGATGTGCCAAGGGTCAATGACAGCTCTAAGGTGTTTATAAGTGGGATCTTCCTAAAACTTTGCTTTGAGCTGTTACAAACTTGAAACAAATTTCATTTTGGTCAGATTCGGTTCAAACTGACATCATTTCAGTTTGTTCTTCAGTTAATTAACAAGCTTTAACAAGTGCATAGCATCTGCATGCAGGACAGGACTGTAAAATGAAGTGCTACCAGTTTTTAACAATTTAAAAAAGCAATGTTTTTTTTGTTTTTCTCTGAAATTATTCTTACATTGACATTTTTTCCTTTTTTTTCTCTCTCTTTTACTACCATTTGCATATTTTATTTTATTTCTGAAAAGTATAAAATGTGATCTATACACTAGTGCAACTTTTTTTTGCCTACCTTCTAGTCAAGTGTAATTTGTTGTGGTATTTACATTTTGTTCATAATTACATTATTTACAGTATAAATGTTTATGTTTCTTTATTTAACCAGAAAAAAATCCCATTGAGATTAAGATCTTATTTACAAGGGTGACCTGGTCAAGAGGTCCACAACACACAACTTATGAAAAATAATTATAATAATAATAAATAAAAAGTAAAAAATATATAATAATATTATTTTATTATCTCTATTATAGCTTAGTTATTAACCTATACCACATTACAATATATTCAAAACACATTGAGAAATGGACTGTTGTTGTTTGTTATAAAGGATGGAGCGAAATGGTTTAATTGGGATGAGCTCAGACATCTTTAGTTCAGACTGAAGAGTATTCCAGAATGAGGGGCGCCACAACTAAAGGCTTGCTTTCCTATTTCAGTTCAAACCCAAGAAACAGACAAATTATAAGTTTTACTTTAACATGGGGCATCTTGACTTTTTGACCTATGAAGAAGGGAACATGGGTGTAAAGGCGCCAAACAATCAGTCAGTCGAGTCATTCAGTGGGTGTATCTTAAATTCAGAGAAGGCCATTCAACTTTGGCATACAGTTCACAGTGTTGAGTTAGTCTACGACAGCCTGTAACAAACCTCAGAGCGCTGGGATGAACCGAGATTAAAGGCTGAAGGCATTTGGTTGAGGCATTCATATATAAAACATTACCATAGCCAAGTAATGGTAAAAATGTTGCAGCCACCAAATGTACAAGCTTTATGAAAAAAAAAAGGATCCAATTCGATAATAAAACCCAAGCTTAACTCTCAGTTTGCAAACCAAATTTGCTGCGCGCTTTGAAGGAAAGCTCCAGTATTTAGTATTTATCCACCAGTACAGTATTTATATTTTGTTTATATTTTATTTACTATCATTTTTACATAGAGTATGTAGGCATAATTTGTTTATCTACAAAACTATTAAAACATTTTTCAATCACAAGGAAACATGACTATCATTAAGTATGTTATCATGTGATTTTTATTTTGTTTTATTTTTTTTATTATTATTGTGTGTGTGTGTGTGTGTGTGTGTGTGTGTGTGTGT
>CAIGQZ010000379.1:7416284-7431841 GCA_903798205.1 Danio tinwini
GTGTGTGTGTGTGTGTGTGTGTGTGTGTGTGTGTGAGAGAGAGAGAGAGAGAGAGAGACCAAATATAGTGCTGTATCATTTCCGCTTTCCACCTTTATTTATTTTAGATCACATCTCAACCCCATGAGAGTGTTATGGCTTCCACTGCGCTGCAATATGATCATTGTCTCAGACATCAGTGTACATACAGGCACTATTTTTATTCTGAATTGTATTTTCAGCTGTCCTGGACCCCTCTGAAGCTCCCGAGCGGCCTCCTAAGCCATTGCCCCGTCGCATCAACTCGGATCGCAGACCCAGTCCGGTTCCCCCCGGGGCGAGTCCAGGCCCCAGCCAGCAGATCAGCAGTGAGATCGAGCACCTCTTGAGCCAGGGATACTCTCATCAGGACATCCAAAAAGCCCTAATGATTGCACAGAACAATATTGAAATGGCCAAGAACATCCTGAGGGAGTTTGTGTCCATCCCTTCATCTGCACATATCTTAACATAGCAAAACCTCTCCGAGCACCCAGTCGCAGCCCGGCCACGCTCGCCTCGTATTCGTCTTTGACTTCAGAAGAGAGTGGCGTGACCCTGCACTCTTGCTCTAGCGATGGCAAGAGCCTGTTTCTCCGTAACGCTTCTCAGATTCTCTGTCCTCCTTCGTGCGCACGGAAGAGCAAGGGGTTTGTTGTGGCCGCTTCTTCAGCCTGAAGATAACGCATGTCCCCTGAGGCTTAACAAAGACATAAAAAACAAAAAGACAAAAACATGTATGTGTTTATATATGGTTTAATATATAAATCAGAATATTGAGTATAGTTAATATATACACATGTGTGTTGGAGAGGCACAGGGTTAGCTGCAGACATCAGGGTGTGTGAAGTATTAGGCCTCAGAGTTGGGATAGCTAAAGGGAGTTCAGTTAAACAGCAGACAGCAGCATTTTCTGACGTGAAAAAATGGCCTTTACTTGTTGCTTCGGTACATTTTGTTATTGAGTGTGTGATTTTTCTTTTTTTTTTGGTCTGTCTAGTAGCATGTCGGTCCCCTCAGCGCAGTTACCAGTTTTAAAAATACCGCTCAGCCCAAAGTGACCCGTTCTCCGCTTGACCTTGACCTCCAGGGTACTGTGGGATTTTTATTTTATTTTTTGGAAATCTGGCATCGGAATTGGGCTCTCCGTCAGCCTTGTTACATCTGTGTAGCATTACTGTAACTGTACTGTACCATGAAATTCACTTCCCAAATGTTTTAGGACAGCCAGTCCTTTAAAGTTTCCAATCGGAATGCGCTGATGAAGGGTACACGCGTCTGATGTCAGGGGACACGTAACCTGTTTGCTCTAATCTGAATGTGTCATTAATAAGATGGTCTCCGACAGACTTTTGTGAAGTAGCGTGTTTACTAAAGATAGTGTTCTCTAACGGATTACGGTGCGAGAGGTTGGAGACAAAGTGAAACGGCTTAGTACAGCAAAAAAAGAAAAAAAATAAGTGTTTGCTTATAAAGGTCCAAGGCCTGGCCAAGTTTCTGTATTGGATGGGGACTGAAATCACTCTTGGGGAGGTTCGGACTTGTGTATGAAGCTGTTCATCTTAGAAACCATTTCATTTGATCACCTTAATATATTGTTATTATTAATGTTATTATTATTTGATTTATTGTTATTAATACAGAAGTGCTTTACTGCTGCTATTATTGTTAGTGCTAAACAATTAAGCCTTAAATGTACATTTGTGAATACTGTGTTTAACCCATTTTAAAGTGACAGTATCGGTTGTGTGTGATTTGGTAATGTAGCATACTTGAAATCAGAAGCAACTTGCGCAGGTGTGAGCCCAGCTGATTTATTTTTCTCTGTGTGTATGTGTGTGTTTGTTTGTGTGCATCAACATGGGATGTCTGTTTTCATCCAGGTACGTTGCATTTTTTGCTTAAAATACATGCGTTGTCATGCGTTAGAAATGGTGAAATGCATCACGAGGCTCATCGCAGAAGGCCTTATTTCTGTTCTTGCGTTGTCCTGCGAGGCTTTGGTGTTTACCTGTCACCGATTGGAATGATCTTTCAGCGACAGCCCTCTTCAAGCCATGATCGCAGTGCCCATAGTCCGCCTGCTGTTAGGGAGAAGGTGCTTCCTGATCTCCCCTTTGTACTCAGGAATACCGTACATCACAACAGAATCTACATTAGTGACTACAGCCAGTGCAAGACTCTCATGCTCGCGGTGAGGAACAACGCTAGACTACTTTTAAAGTCCATCTTAATTACTCGTTGTTTCCCAATAGGGTTCTTAAAGATGCACAGTTCACTCAAAATTTGAGTTATTTACTTGCCTTAAGAGATATAGGGGATGACTTTTTTAAGTGGAAGATGAAAGATTTAAGCTGAAACAGTTGTTGGGAGACAAAATGCTAGCACTTTTAAGAGATGGTTCACCCAAAAGTAAAATTTGCTCCCCCTCAAGATGTTCGAATGAACAACAGATTGAACAAAAAAAAAGGTGTTTTGAAGAAAGTTGAAAACCAGTAACCATTGACTTCCATAGTAGGAAATACAAATATGATGGAAGTAATGGTCTCAGGGTTTCAGCTTTTTTTAATCAAAAATATCCTCTCTTTTTTTTTTTTCAAGAGAAGAAACAGGTTTGAAACAAGTAATTGATGACAGAATATTCATTTTTGAGTGAACTGTGCCTCCTTTGAGTGTCAAAAATATACATTTTCATACAGGTGAAACAAAATGAATACCAATCCTGACCTCACATTGAAGAAGCACATGCTTCAGACTTTTATAATACTCAGGACTACTGAGAAGTGTTAAAGGTTGTATTGTTGTAAATAATCTTTGCTTTATACATAGACCAATTATTTTACTTCGTAAGTCATTGGCTTGCATTTTAAACAATCACCTACATTCTGAATGGCCTGAAGATGAGTAAATAAACACTTAATTTTTTTGGTGAACTATCCCGCTGTATAGTTCACCAAAAACATAAATGGTATCATTTACTCGCTCTCACGTCTTTCTGAACTCATTTTCCCTGTGGAAATGGTTTTGTTTGGCAATGGGGTCCAAAAATAAATGGATACCCTACATGGATAAAATATAGTCTGGATGGATTAAAAAAAATCTATCTCAAATTAAAATCATACAAGTTTTGAATGGCATTAGCATAAACAAATGATGCACTTTAAAATATATATATATATATATATATAAAAAAAAATATATATATATATATTTGGGTAAACTTTAATATTTCAAGCCGTTGTCTGTTATTGCACCAGCACATCTGAATGCACTAGTAACTCCACAAGAGTCTGGAGGAGTCACGATTGTTGTCGCGTGGCCCAGTCTCTACTAGCCCTCGTGTTCTTGAGAGTGTTGCACCGGGATTGCAGGTACTTCCACGTCTCAGTCTTGTAGGTACACGAATAACCTTGAGAGCTCACGATACGTCGAGCTGTTTATTTTACAGTTGTCAACTCGGTTTGTAGTTTCTGTTGCCTTGAAGCATATGATGGTTTAATACTGATTTTTGCTTCTTGTTTTTTTTTACTGCACCATATGAAGTCTAGAGATAAGAAGGTTATACACTTTTGTTTTTCAATCATTTTGTTCGTTTTACTGTACTACTATTGTGTGATGGACGCGTGTGAGTTTGTACAATATTTTGGCACAGCGTACCAGTTTGTGCTGATACTGTCACTTTAAAATCATCGTGTGTAAAGTTACTTATACATAGAATACATGGAAACGGCAATGTTTTGTTTCATTTTTGCATTCCTGTACATGTCAGAATTTTATTTTTGTTTACTGATGTGAATATTACTGTGAGCAGTGCCATATGTTTAGATATGTCCGTAATTTTGTTCTGCAACCCAGATGAAAAAAAGGCCTTGTTTAGTGTAAAGAGTGAACGAAATCCCTCATGAACTCTTTGGAAAACGTTTCAATCGTCGCTTCTGTTGGCTTTGGTCAGTGACATCATGGTGAATCTCCGTCTGTTTACTGGAATGTCTCGAATCAGACCACAAGAGGGAGCTCTCTCCTCATTTTGCCATAACCTGCCTGAGTGTTTCAGGGTTTCTTTCTTTTGTGCTAATTCTCATATCACTTCGAAAGTATGCACAGCGCTATACTGTTAATTAAAACAATAGAACAAACGTTATGGACTCCGTGTCGTCTTTAAGGAGTTGCTTTTTTAGCAAGACTTGCTAAAGATGAAATTCATCACGTTCTTACACTGTCTTTGTGTCACTACACTGAAAAAAAATGATTTATTTGGGTTGAATTGAAACAAATTCGATTAGATTTAATAGAAATTTAAAAAGAGGGAAAAAATGCTAAAAATTATATTTTATTTTTTAGTTTATTATTATTATTATTATTATTATTGCAATATTTAGCTTGAATTGTTTTATCTTTCAATTTCTAAATATGTTTGGGGACTAAAATATTATTTTAATAAATATATATTTTTAATAAATCTGATTTATTTAAATGCTGCAAAATACATTGCTTATATTCACTGAGAAATGGGGGGAAAAAATATTTTCAAAATGAATGGGGTGTACTCAATTATGCTGAGGTTTGAGTAAAATTATTATATATTTTATTATTATAAGGTCTGACAGCATTTTTTTTTAAATCTTGTCATTTAGAATTTTATTTTTTTTTTTTTTTATTTGTCATTAATTGAATAGCGGTTATTCCACCAAATATTGATTCTATAACTCTTGAAGTTAAAACATTTGTGTTTAAAAATGAATATAAACATTTTGTGGCACCATTTTTTATGCAATGATGCTGTAAAATGACAACATAATGACAAGATTTTTAGGAGATTTTATTAGTACGTCACGTTGCATTGGGCCTCAAAATGGGAGGAATTTGGATCCTGTTTTAACATCAGGAATTAAAAAAAAAAAAAGAGAGAGACTTGTTTTCTTTAAATTACTTCAATATGACTGGACACTATATCTACACACAGATCTGTCCAAACAGCTTACAAACAATGATTTTCATCATAGGTGCCCTTCAAGTTAAGCTTTGCATAACTTATAGAATATTTAGTTGAAACCTATTAAATATTTAAAGTAACATAAATTTGTTATCATGAACTTTTGTCATTTTTGACAGTAGTAAAACTGGTTAGCTACACAAATATTTAATTGATATGCATATATTTAAATGAAAATAACAATAATGTTCTAAAATGTACATCATTTATCATCTGTTTTCTCACCTTCCCAACATTTTCTTGGGAATTTGTATCACTTTAACTACTTGGCTGCTTTTCATGAATGACATCATTCTCCAGGATTGTCTTTTTCAGTGGGAAGTAACTACATAAACACCAGCAATTATTGGTAATAGATGAAATGGAAGTACCAGAACTTCCCCAAAACACATGTCTGTAAGTCTGGTATCTCCTTTTACTTTTTTTTTAAGAAAAAGTTATTAATTTAATTTTTAAAAAGTACTCATTGTCACTTTGCACATTGCTACTAACAAATCAATTCCATTTCACAGATGCCCTGTTAAATTTTAAATGTTACTTATTCTTTCCAATGGGATTCATTTTAACATGCCATCAATATCCCCAGACATATTCCCAGGTTTTTTGGAAGTGATGTTGTCACAACAATTACCCTGATGCATACCACCTTAACCTGGCCCTCAGAGAAACTATAGTTGTGTCCAAAACACTAAAATGCTGCCTTCAGAGGAAGGCATGAAGGTACATACGAATGCAAATTCTGCCATACTTTCTGTCTCGGGAGGTGCTTCCTACTGATGGAATTCAAAGGCAGCAAAGATGTATCCTTCGATGCCTTAGAAATCCCACAATCCTGTGTGTTCTATTTCTGACAGCACTGTTTGGGTGTCAGTTTGGGTGTATGTTTTTGACCAATGTTTCCCACTTTTGAGGGCATTTCTAGCATGAAGTATTTATTGTAAGTAAGCCCCTAGTAATTATATTATCATCAAAAGCTTTTTGTTGTAGATGATTAGATCTACATGATCTGAATTTAGTTTAGGTGCCTTAATGGTCAAACGCTGCCTCCAGGTAAGATCCAGGTAAGTTTCCTGCAGGACTGCACATCCTGCACATTTGCTATATGATACCTGCATTCCCTATATGAATTCTGCATGTTCCCATGTAGGATTCCTGCACAATTTCTACATATTCTCCGTGGGTATTTCTGCAGGAGTTCTGTATTATTTCTTGTAGGATTCTTGCAGCAGTTATACAAGATCCCTGTATTCCTGCATGAGTCTTGCACATTCTTTGTAGGATTCCTACATGTTCCATGTATGAATTCTGCACTATTACTGCATATTCCATGTGTATTTGTCTAAACATTTTAGCATGAAAGTCATATATATATATATATATTATTTTTTTAATATATTTTTTTAAGCATAAATCTATGGATCTTAGTCAGGTTAAATCTAATAAAATTGAAAGCGATAGTTCACCCAAACAGCTTAAACGCTCCAGAATGTCATGAAAGGTTTTTGTGGTCATCGATGAATCAAGAATCTCACTCACCAATAATCACATCTTCAGCTGGTTTTTAATGTTTTACTGAAAGTTGCAGCAAAAATGTTTGGGGTGAATTGTCCTTTAAGACAGATGAAGACAAGCCTATGAGGAGTAGAATTATAGTCTTTAGTGCTGTGAGCATTGTTGAAATTGGTCCTCATTTTTTTTTTTACCCATTCAAGTGTGCACACACATTTTTAGTGATAAGTGAAAGCACACACAAACGCATGATGTTCGAGGTTCAGACACACTCTCACAGTTCAAAACTAGATTATAGACCTATCTTTTTAGTAAAGCATACATTCAATGCATCACTTAGCGGTATGATGCATGAATGTGCTCTATGAACAGCAGCTACGCTAATTATTCTCTATTTCCACCTGGGGATACTCATCCCGAGACCCCCAGAGATTATGCAGCGCCACTGATGCATCCAAGACCTGTGAGGAGATAATCCCAAGGTTTCCATAACCCCAGACCAGGCCGTATCCTGAGCAGCTGCTGTGGTGGCCAAGGAGGAGTGGAGAGCATGAAACTGATTCCTATGAGACTCAAGGGACAAACGAGTCATCGCTGACGTCCAGCGTTCTCCAGCGCCTAGACTGCAGCTCTGCACAAGACGTTTGGCCATAGGAGACATGGTCGTGCCTAACTGAGACTGGTTTCTCTCAATGTTTTTTTTTTTTGGTGAAGTTTTTTTGGTTCGGGACTTGTGGAGCTGCACATCGATGGATTACTCTTCGGTGTTTGGACTCTCAGCAGTGAATTTTAAACCACACTGACCTGAACTGAACTTCAACTCTGAAAACTGAACTGACACTGTTTTAATTCACTATAATCTTCTATGTGAAGCTGCTTTGACACAATCTACATGGTAAAAGCGCTATAGAAATGAATTGAAAAGAGGAATTGAAAAAAAAAAGATGAATTGAATTGAACAAACACACACTGTGAGCATACACCCAGAGCAGTGAGCAGCTATATACAGTATATTTATTACAAACACTGTACTAATACTCCTCGCAGACATAAATAAAACAACATATGGTGTTTTTTTTATTAACTATAATAAATAAGCCAAACAGCAACAATATTAAGGCTTGAGTAAACCCACAATTTTAATAGAAATTTAAAGACAATTCAAAAACAAGCATTAACAAAATTTCACTGACACCAAACAAAAATGCAAAGGAAATGTGACAAGAGGTTCAGTGTGAAAAGAGTTGTTGTTTAGAGCCTGTGGCTCTGCTTTGGGTACATAGTACATACTGCCAAGATTAAGACACCCTCCTCAATACAACTTTAACATCTTCAAAATATGATCTGGGAAAAAATAGATAATATAAACTGAGATTTGGCCAAAAAAAAAAAAGTATAAAAAATAATTACATTTGTCTGTTTGAAATGGTGAATAATGACTTCCACGTGCGTTTGAATATTTCTCTAAAATAAAACAATTAGAAGGTTTGTCGTGTAATGTATTATTTACATTCAGTGCAAGTTGAGGACAGCAGATCACAAAAGTAAAAAAACGTAATAAAGCTGAGCTCTACAGGATGCTTGCGTTTCTCTCAGGCTGGGACATTTTTAACTTAGATTTTGCCATTAAAGTAGCTCACTCTCCTGTCACAGTGAACATGAGAAATTTCATTTTCAATAGCTAATACAAATAAAAACTCAGAGGCATGACATGAACCCAACATTTTGCTTACATATTTGGAAAAAAAGGTCAGCCGTGTCAGAGAATTTCCCTGACAAATTTATTTGTACAGAAATTGCCCTCAAGCTTTATCACTGGGCAGTTTCAGCGCCGATCCAGATGAGCGTTTACAGTGGTAAAGACAGTCTTGGTGCTTCAGTGCATGGACTATGATGTGAAAGCAGGTTCAGAACAGACACAGTGACAGCATGTAGCAAATTATGACTCTTCTGCACTTGTTAAATGCCCCTCAACAAAGGCACTTGCGTTATCAGAAAGATATTCAAGCACGACCTTTCAAATGTTGTCTCAGGCATTTTAAGTAGCTAAATATATACAATATTTCATATAATATATATATATATATATGTACACATTTAAATACTTAAGCGGAGTCATTCTTTCATTGATTTTTCACCCAAAAATAAAAATGCTCTCATCATTTACACTACATTTAATTTTTCGTTAACATTAAAAATACTATAATAAAAAAAAAACCTATCTTTTGAATAATGTTGGAAATCACTAGCCATCAACTTCCATGGTATTTTTCCTACTCTGAATGTCTACTGGTTTCCAACATTTTCAAAACTTCAATTGTGTTCAACAGAAGAAATAAACCTTGAGGGTGAGTAAATAGAGAGTAAATATCCAATTTTGGGTGAACTATGCCTTTCATTAACTTTTCAGGACTGTATATGGAGTCAGATTATATAAAACATGGGAAGAAAAAAGTAGAACTGAGTGGGAATCCAAAAAGAGGGGAAATTGAGGTCTTTCTGCGCTCAAATTGGGATTCACCCTGAGACGGAGCACTCTAGGACAACATGTCCATATAGTTTTTAGTCTTTAACATTGTTTCAAAGAAAATACGAGGTTTTCATGGCACAGTTGGTGTCTGCCTCATACATCATGGGTCTTTGGATTGGATTTGAGTTCAGAGGACTGTAGAAGAGCTAATAATGTGAATGTGTTCAGAAGTTATGACCTATTCAGTGGGTGACTTTTTGTCTCCGTTGACTCCCTGTAAAAGGACAGCCTCTTCAGATTTACCGCTCTTCATCTCCATCACAATATCATCCTTACTGGCCTTTTGGTTCATGCTGCAGAAAGAGAAGCAACAGATGAGATGATAATGTTGTTTAAAGCGTGTGTGCTTTCTGCAGCACCAGACAGTCAAACAAACATACTTTACATGTTTCTTGCAGTATTTTACTTGGTATAATTTCATTCATTCATTTTCCTTCAGCTTAGTCCCTTATTTATCAGGGGTGGCCACAGCGGAATGAATCTCCAACTATTCCGATAAATGTTTTACGCAGCTAATGCCCTTTCAGCCACAACCCAGTACTGGGAAGCACCCATAAACAACGGCTGTTTTCCCAATTCATCTATACTGCATGTCTTTGGAGGAAACCCATGCTAATATGAGGAGAACATGCAAACTCCACACAGAAATGCCAACTGGCCCAGCCGGGACTCAAACCAGCAACCTTCTTGCTGTGAGGCGACAGTGCTAACCACCGAGCATTTATAAAGATGTTATTATTAATTCGTTCATTTTACTTTGGCTTAGTCCCTTTATTCATCAGAAGTCGCCACAACGGAAGGAACCGCCAACTTATCCCGCATATTTTTTACACAGCAGATGCCCTTCTGCTAGCAACCCAGTACTATGAAATATCCATACACACTCATTCACACACGTACACTACAGCCACCGGTATAATTTCAGTTTATTTATAAAGATGTTATTATATTAGAAATAAAAAATGTTCACGTACAAGTCCTTCTTTCCCGATCGTCCACAGGGAAGCTTTCCCTTCTTGTAGAGGTAGTAGAGCACGCTGCCCAGTATGGCTATGAGGAGCAGACAGATGATGATGACCGCAATGATCACTCCACTGCCACCTGCAGGACGAGGAGAGAAACACACAGAGGAAAAGCTCACACCTGAAGCCCGAAAGACAGATAGACTTAGGGAAAGTATTCTATGTATCTTACTGAAATACACTACCGGTCAAAAGTTTGGGGTCATTTTTTTTTTTCAATTAATTTTAGTTATTAATTTCAAAAAAATTATTCTTTTCATCAAGCTGGCATTTATTAAATGTAAAAAAAAAAAAAGTTAAATTGTAAAATACTCATTTATTAAATACTTATTTATTACTTTTTGTATGTAGTTTCACATTAAATTATTACTCCAGTCATTATTGCTTTTATTACCATTACTGTTAATAATAATAATAATAATAATAATTAATATTAGAGTGATTTTTGAAGGATCATGTGACTGAAGACTGGAGTAATGAAGACGCAGATGAAGAGTGGTAAATCTGAAGAAGCTGTTGTTTTACAGGGAGTCAATAGAGACTAAAAGTCACTGAATAGCTGAAGCATCTTTAAAATGACTGGAATCAATGATTAAATTAAATGATAAACCACTTTTGATCAGTAATTTCATAGTGCAATAACATTTCACAATTGTACAATTTGTACTGTACTTTTGATTAAATAAATGCAGCCTTGGTGAGCAGGAGAAGCTTATTTTAAAACATTTAAAAATCCTACTGAGCCCAAACCTTTGACCCGTAGTGTATATATTTGAAAAGAGCTGTCAGTAACGTGTGTTCTGAGTGTGCTAGAAAAAGAAATGCAGTGATGATGCGTGATTCATTTGATGTGATAATACAGAGAGCAAAGCGTTCAAGTTTCATTCATTCATTCCTTTTTCAAGAGGTGAATGGCACCTAAATCACACATAGATGCTCACTGCTGATATGCCTACTATTTACATTTTTCATGGATGATTCTCATTGTCAATTTTTTATCAGCAAATTGGGTGTCTTCTAATAGCTTTTAAACTTAAAACATAATGATCAGACCTTAACTTTCTGAAATTATTCTATATAAAGTACAGATGTACAAAAAAGTAAACAGGTTGAAAACGATGCTAATTCACTCTCTTTCTAAAATGGCTCTTACAGAACAGCAAGAATAATCTCAATAAAAAAAATACCATCTGAACTTTTTTTAAAGACAATTGGGTTCCAGTTTTGGATACTTGAATAAAACCTCCAACCACCAATTCAGTGTTTAGGATTTCTTCCAGTATTTCACACAACAGAAACATTGTCATTTTCAACCATAATCCAAATATAGGATCATGCACAAACATATTTTGAATGTTCAATTTATAGCACATTTAGATCAGATGTTTACTCTAGCTTTAGAAAAAGATATTCACGAATGATTTTTTTCTAACTTGAAATGTTTGCAGATTCTACATAATTAGAGAAAGTAGAAATGCACAATATATCAGTGGCCAAATCAATATCGGCTGATTAAAGCTATTTTTTATGTTATCATTATCGGTTCGATATCAAAATTAGGCCGACATCTTTAAGCCGATGGATTACGTAATTGTACAGAACTGCCTGACTCCCTACGAGCACAGGACATCAACATGATGTCATATTGATGTTGTACCCCAACGTCATGGATTTTGTTTGGAAATGATCAACGCCAATGTCCAACCTAAAATCAACCAAATATCAACGTCTAATCATGTTACACCTTGACATTGTGTGGACGTTACCACTGACATCTATCAGACATTGGATTTGGTCACTTTCCAATACAACCTAAAACCAACCAAATATCAACGTATTTTAATGTCAAAATAAGGTAGTCCTTAGACGCTGACTAGACATTGAATTTTGGTCACCTAACGACCTAAATCTAACCTAATATTAATGTCTTAACACATTATGTGCCAGCTGGTCTTGTCACATAATGAAATTACAGAAATTCAGACTTGTCCAGTGCACTATAACAGAGCTTTCCTCACATTGTTTGTTGATGAACATAGCAGGAACGAACATAGAAGCGTTGTCTGATTGACAAGCAGCACATGTGTTCAAATGAATCTAAAAAACAAAATGGGACAAATTTTCTAATTTAGCTGTCTTTATTTTGTCTGTATTTAGCTTATCCCTTGTACAGTGGCTCTAAACTGTCAAAACGCCTCTCAAACTGCTTTTTTTGGACATTACATATTTGTACATATGTACATTACTGTAACACGTTTTATTCAAGAACATTTGAGCTGGTTTCAGTTCTTAGTTCTTTCATTTTTATTTTACTAGCAATATATTTAACTTAATTAAATCCCATTTTGTTATTTAACCTATATTATTTTAATGCAAGTCAAGTTGCAGGTTAATTTGCTACTGTATGTAGAAAAAGAAAACAATTATTTTTGGCATGCTGATTTATGAGAAATTGTGAATGTGAGTCTATATAATCACTTTGCAATTTTGAAATTATTATTTTGCTTTGAGTAGACTATTCAGTTCATAAGATCAGTTCAAACTTTTATGAGGTTTAAAAATAAATTGTTTAGTGTATAAAAATATATAATTTTGAAATATTTATATTTATCAGCTAATATATCAGTTATCGGCCTCCAAATCGTTAATGTTATTGGCTATCCATATTGGTCAAAAAATTCATATTGGTGCATCCCTAACAGAAAGAGAGAGAGAAAAAATAGCCAATTGCTGATCATGTTTTCCCTTTTCTCTTCAGTTGATCCTGTCTCTCTATTGCTGATAATAATTTAGACCAGTGAGTTAAAGTGAAGAGTGGCATAAGAAATGAAAGGCTTTTCCAGCATGTGGAAAGGTGTTTTTGTGAGTGAAGCTGGCAGTGGAGCTGGCGAGTAAAGAAGGTTTGGTCTGGATGTTATCCCAGATGCTATACAAACCTTTCTGCGGAGGTTTTGGTGGCACGGTAGTTTCTGTTGCTGAGACAACGACAGTTTGTGTTACACCACAGGCACACAGTATTTATATTCATTGTTTGGTCACACTTATATTCTAAATAAGAGCATAGGGACTGCTGTCCTGAACAACTGAGATGAAGTTACCCTGTACATTCCAGTGTCTTGTGAGGTTAGGTTGTTTTTGGTCAATGGACCAATGCAAATTTTACATTTACTTTACTATCCATAAATAAGTAAAAAAAAAACATATACAATAAAGCATATTCCAAATAATGTAAAAATTATTTGGAGTGTTATACAATTAAAAAAAATACAATGACATATAATAAATCTATTTTGAAATCTATTTTATAATTATAACTATGTTTATTCCTGGCTAAGCAGTACATGACTTAAAAGCTCTGAGGGCCAGCAAAGAGGTCAGCTGATATCCCTAAATGAGAGTGGCTACTTTGCCTCATTTGCCCTGATGCCAAGCGCTCTGGTCCCATGAGGTCATAGGCCTGATGTGAAACCTGCCTTTGTCCCAATGATATCCAGAGACCACATGTGAGCCTTTTCACCATCAGCTGCTTTCTTCTATAACAGTTAAACTGCATTGTGTTTTACTTCGCCTTTACTTTTGCTTTTGACTGCGCCCCTGGAACAAATTTACATCAGCTGCTACATTAGCTATCCTCTAAGATCACACACTGTTTATACGGCACACATACTGATATCCATCATCAAATCTCAAATGTGGGTTCTCTGAAGATTTTCTGTTCACTAAAGTCAAAGGAAAGGTAAAGAGTAAAAGAGTTGAGTAAAAGCTTCAGAAACATACCTTCAGTGGTTGTGGTTGTAGCTTTAGTCGTTGTCGCACGTGCAACTACAAGAGAAAATGTTATGGAATTAGTATAGCATAATGAAATTGACATTGAGCGATATATTTACAGAATTGATGTTTATTTATATACTAAATGTATACATTCTTGGTGCTACATTATATTATATGTACTCTTAAGAGTTTTAAACTTTAATTTTATTATAAAAAATGACATATGAAGAAAAATGTAAATAATATAAATTATATAAAATGTTTACTTTGACCACAAAAAAAAAATGTGCATGGCGCTATAAGCACTTTTCCTCATTAAAGATCATTTTAATACATCTAAACATTAGCATGGATTTTAACATGCACACACACTAACCCTATATCTGTGCACAAATATGTTTCATACCTGTTGCCTCTGCTGACGCATAACATTATTTATAGACCAATTATACATTTCAAGTAGTGGAATTCATACAGTCTGAAAACAAACACCTACATGCTTTAATGCTTTGAGAAGCATCATCTGTGCCCAGCTCATTGGTGGCGCTGCAGTTGGCAATGAGTTCAGAGGTGGCTTTCACAGAAATCAAGCTGTAAACACTATTGTCCATCATTTGGTTCACTATTTTCGGCACAGGGATGGTCTGGCCAGTCTGAAGACACAAAGAAATAATCATATTATAATAGAACTCAATAGTAACATTTTGATCAGTCAAATAATTTATTGTTTTAAAATTCTGAATCCCTCAAAATACCTGCTGGTCTGAATAACTGTTAAATTTAAAGAAGATGTGCTCAAACACGTATAAAACACATTTTACAAACCAAGTGGCACAGCAAAATAAGAGCTCAGATTAATTTAGAGATATGTGTAAGTTACACCTGTTTTTACAAAGTTTCATAATTGCCATAATTTCATCATTTATATTTTGTTTTGCTTTTCTTTATGACTATTTGTCACTGGCTGTGCTTGTGTATATCTTGATATGCACATTTGCCATATTTCTGTGATTTTGATCAATTGCACAGCCCTAATTTGTAGAGACAGATCAGTCTAAAAAATAATACATTTACAAAATATAATTCATACATCCACAACACAATTCATATTTAAAAAAAACAATTTGTAAGTTCAAAACACCATTATTAAATACAATAATCCAATTCATAAATTCAAAACATGATTCATAAATACACATCCAATTCGTCAATTCAAAACACTATTTATAAATACACAAATTCAATTCGTCAATTCAAAATACAATTCATAAATACACAAATTCAATTTGTCAATTAAAAACACAATTCATAAATACACAAATTTAATTTGTCAATTCAAAACATGATTCATAAATATACAAATTCAATTCTTAAGTTCAAAACATGATTTATAAATACACAAATCCAATTCGTCAATTCAAAAAATGATTCATAAACACACAAATCCAATTCGTCAATTCAAAAAATGATTAATAAATACACAAATCCAATTCGTAAATTCAAAACACAATTTGTAAATACACAAATCCAATTTGTCAATTCAAAACAATTTGAAAATACACAAATCCAATTCGTCAAGTCAAAACACTATTTATAAATATGCAAATCCAATTCGTCAATTCAAAACACAATTCATAATTACACAAATTCAATTACTCAATTCAAACATAATTCATAAATACAGAAATTCAATTCGTCAATTCAAAACACAATT
>CAIGQZ010000379.1:7441032-7482245 GCA_903798205.1 Danio tinwini
CCTCCTATTAGTGTATGTTTGTATTCTAAAATATTTAAAGTGTAGATAATGAATACATCTGTTTCTCACCGTAAACCAGATTATCATCTTGGCTTCTTCCGTCAGAGTGTACATACAGCTGATCTCTGCCTGGCCTTTCAAAGTTACCTCCACCACGTCTTCCATTCTCACATCCACCACAGCCCATGCTGAAAACACATCAACATACATTAGTTTTTCAGTAAGCCTGATATCTGCCCTATCCAAAGTTGAATCACAAAGTAAAACAATACTTTTCTTTATCTGAAGTGACCACCAAATAATGCAATTTAACGTAATAGTCAACATTTGAAGTTACTACTATACATCCCTGTAGACCGAAGACCTCTAAGTGGGAGGGATTTATGCCACAAGTAGGTTGGGTTATGTCAAGAAGTACTACGTCTGCAGCTACTGAGAATGTGCAAATCAATATACAACATTAATGACAGTTTTTTCATTACTGTAAGTGGTAAGTTTAGGGTTGGGTTGGTATAGATGTTAATAAAACACTTAAGATTATGATGGTATGACAACCTTGGATAAAGCATCGTGGTTTCACTGTATCACATTATTGTGATTACTGCTCTAAAATATGTTCTTTTAAAATGTCTGGGTTAAAAACAACAGCCCACCCCCCACCCCACCCCCATTTTAGAACAGTACACATCAGGCTAAATAATTAAAATATCTATAACTCAATATTTCTGTGATCCCTATACAAGTAAGACTCTGATTTTTGAATGCAGTGACTCCTTAACAGGAAACGGCATGGGGAAGACCACATCAGATGGGACCTCAACCCCATGTTTCCATGTCAAATTCTCCATCTAGTGGGAGCAGAGCACTTGAGGGAGAAGATATTATGAGAGGAATTCACAGAGCCCACCCATGTCCAGATTCATGAGTAGCATTCCCTCATGTCACGCCTCAGGAGGAAGAAAGGCTCGATTTATCTAGAGAATAAGTGACCTACTGTTTGCCAGAAATGAGCTGTTCTCTCCCTTAAAGCATTTTAAAGCTCTCAGAATCATGAGGAGGCTGAAACTATTCATCCTCAGAAGTCTAATCACTACAAAACAAGACAAAAACATTCATCTGCTGCTCATTCTGGTGGCTTGTTTGTTCTGTGAGGAGAAAGAATAGTTTGCTAACACACTTCACCGAGACTGTGTATAATCTAGACTCGCATTTCCAATTGATTTTGCACCAGTGCTACTCGGTAACCTTTCCAATATATTGTAAATGGCCTTTCTGGCCTCTATGTGGTCTTGTGGGCACTACAAGGGGATAATTGAGTATGAAGGATGCTTTCACATTACAGAAATTTGATTAGTTTCTTCCAACAAAGGCATTTCCTGTGCATTAGCGACATTAGCGCAAGACTGACGTTCTTTGTTGGCCATCAAACATTCACCTTGTTCATAGAGCTCAAAAAGGAGAACAAAGGTATCTATAATGCTTTTTCTGAACTTTCTGAAGAGTCACGTAGCAATGAAAACTATTTTTTTTGTTTTTGTTTTTTTTTTCAACAACCATTAAATCAAAGCTATTTTTAGTGGTGGTGATTTACTGAGCATTCTAACGCGGTGCTGTCTTTTTCGTAGTATGAGCAAGTATGATTTTAAATGATTAAATGTGTTACAAAATAATGTTTTTATTGATCATAAAATAAAAACAATAAATAGCACATCATATAAAAAAATTTATTAAATTTAAATTTAAAACAATTAAATGTTTATTCATTCATTAATTTTTCTTCAGCTTAGTCTCTTTATTTATCAAGCATCGACACAGTAAATTGAACCCTCAACTTATCCAGCATTTGTTTTAGACCGCGGATGCTCTTCCAGCTGCAACCCAGTACTGGAAAAAACACCCATACACTCTCGAATTCACACACATACACTACGTCCAATTTAGTTTACCCAATTCACCTATACCATGTCTTTGGACTGTGGGTGAAACCGGAGCACCCGAAGAAAACCCAAACAAACACTGGGAGAACATGCAAACTCCACACAGTAATGCCAACTGACCCAGCCAGGACTCAAACCAGCGACCTTCTTGCTGTGAGGCGATAGTGCTAACCACTGAGCCACCATGTTGCCCTACAATAAGGTTGCATTAGCTAATGTTAGTTAATGTATTTACTAACTTTCTATTTACTAACATGTTTCAAAGTATTTAATAGGTGTTGCGCTGAAACCCTATTGTTCAGCTTTGTTATTTTTAGTTAACATTGTTAGTTAGGCCCTTAAATGTTTATATTCAAATTAATATAACAAAAATATTACAATTAGGCAGCAGGGTGGCGCAGTGGGTAGCATAATTACCTCACAGCAAGAAGGTCGCTGGTTCGAGCCCCGACTGAGTCACTTGGCATTTCGGTGTGGAGATTGCATGTTCTCCAGGTGCTCCGGTTTCCCCCACAAGTCCAAAAACATGTGGTTTAGGTGAATTGGGCAAGCTAAATTGTCCGTAGTGTACTCCACACAGAACTGCCAACTGACCAAGCCAAGGCTCGAACCATCAACCTTCTTGCTGTTAGGCGATTGTGCTACCCACTGGCCACCATGATGCCTAAGTCAGCAAATTGTTTTAGATATTAATGAAAGTGTCTCTAATACTGCAATTATTTTATATAAATACAGTATATAAAAAAGTAAAAATTTGAAATGTTAAGTAATTGCATTATATTCTTTATTTCACATTCTGCTGGAAATAAAGCCACAAACATTTTGGCTTTCTCAGTGTGTAAAAACTATTTTCTTTTTTAATTATCAATCACATTATGTCATTTGATTCAATTCTCGATGATTAAAGAGGTGGTCCACTGTGATATCATACTTTAAATTTTAGTTGATGTGTAATGTAGCTGTGTGAACATAAACAACATCTCTAAATGTAATATGCTCAAAGTTCAATGCAAAGGGAGACATCAGCTTTTACAGAGTTAGCTTAGCAAAGCCTACAGCGAACGAAGTTTGGGGACTACAAAAAAATACATCCCGGCTGGTGAGATCACAAGGGCTTCTAGTTTCACGTATTTACCACGCGCAGATACCCTGCGCAGCAAAGGGGCGTGGCCAGAGGTGATGTAATGTTATAGCAGAGAAAGCTAAAATGCGAATCACAGCACATTATGTTAGCTGACCAATCAGAGCCTCTTGAGGGCGGGCCTTTCAGAGGAACTAGGAACTATGACATGTTAGCCGAGTAGCTGTATATAATCAAAGTAAGATATATGAAAAAAATTACGTGATTTTCTACATGTGAAGCATGAGCACACATTGCTTTGCGTCTCATGAAAACAACTAAGCCTTAAAAATACACTGTGGACCACGCCTTTAAAAATCCATTCCAATTACATGTATATGACAAAGAACATCAAAAAGAATATCACATCCACCTACAAAAAACATCATCTCCATAATCAATGGACAGATTTGTTCGAGGAATCACAATAAAATCATGTAAATCATCATCTCCTACTCTTTCACATATTCATCAAATAATACAACAACGAAAGCCCAACAATTAAAAGCATTAAAAATACATTCCCAAACATTATCATTATTTACTTCATTATAAACTCCATAAATCCATTCTTATTATATATATTTTTTTCTATTAAACCATTTTGAAATGTAATTTAATCCATAGCATGTGGAGTGCATACAAATATTTTCAGATCTGCTTGAATCTAAGTATCCGTAATGTCATCTGCAATCAGCTCTGTGCATAAACTTCCAGAACTGGGTGTCTTAATGACTAGCATTTCTGTCTATGCAACATTAGATTGAGTTCAAATGAATAGGATAATAACAAGAATCAACTCCAACATCTTTCCCATCTAAAGATCTCCAGACAAGCACAAGTCTGCCAAGATGCCACAGCAGCAACCATGCAGAACATCATAACAAGCTTCAATTATAGTTAAGAGACTCAGACACACTCAGCAGTTTGGCTGTTTGAGTTGCATGTCGCTCTTTTTAAGAACAGAAATGACCAAAAATGGCAAAGAGACTATAGTAATGTGCCTACGTATGAGCCACTGTTGACATTTTGGTGTCTGGAGTGCAGATAACAGCCACAGATGACTTGCTTTGTGACATCAACAGTCTATTAAATTGGCTCAATTCAAAAGCACCAGAACTGGACAAATATTAATACATTTAAACAAGGTTTTGCCTTAAAAAAGCAGGAGAAAAAAAAAGAAAAGAAAGCAGGAAGACAAAACTCAAGGTTTACACATTTGCCATCAAAGCACTGAGACACGTCTATGAGTCCCAGATGAGCAGATGAGCCCAATATCAAGCATCTGTTCTGAGTCTTTACTTTCACATGAAGTCACAAACAAAAATAACACATCCTGTGATAGTTGGAAGATCAGTAGAGGCCGACTTGCACACTAAAGAATGTACTTTTCTTCAGACAATAGAAATCACCACATGAAATCCTGACTGCACACAAGAGAACGGCTACTGACAGGAAGTCACAGATGTAGGAGTGTATTAGCACAATTACGCACGTACAATTATATTTTACCAGAATACACAACAAAGGAGTTAAGGCTACCGTGTAAAGCTAAGCCATGGGGTGTCATGGACCTTTTGTTTCCTTGCAGAAACACAAGCCAAAATTTCCAGACTTGCTAAAACACATGAGACAGACAATGGGGTAAAATAAGAATAAACACTGATGGTGCTTTTAGATGGAAGAATTTGATGAAATGTTTGCATCTTAGTCGAGTTGTTAAAATTTGTAAAGTTAGCTCATTGCCCATATAATAGTCAAATATTACATTATACTTTACAATAAGTTTTCATTAGTTGATGGTAATGTGTTTATTAACAACGAACAATGAAACTAACAATGAATAACTTTTTTTACATTAACTAACAATGACAAAGATGAATAAATGCTGTGAAATATGTAAGTGAATAGAAAGTTAGTAAATACATTAACTAACATTAACTAATGCAACCTTATTGTAAAGTGTTGCCAAATACGGTAAAAGTTAGAGGAATAATCTTAAGAATACATTTCTTTAAGCAAAAGACTATGAGGCTAAGTTGTGTTTGCAAAATTGTTTAAATATGCTGTATTTATGTAATTCCATAGACTTCACCTTCAAATACTTTAAGAATTGAAATACACAAAAATTAAACATGGACAGCACAGTGGTTCAGTGGTTACCACTGCCGCCTCACAGCAAGAAGGTTGTTTCCCAGTACTAGGTTACAGCTGGAAGGGCATCCGCTGAGTAAAACATATGCTGAATAAGTTCATTCCACTGTGGTGACTCCTGATGAATAAAGAGACAAAGCCAAAGAAAAATGAAACTGATTGTACTTTATAATTGTACTTTATGATTTTTTTTTTTAACCTGCAAAAAAAAAGCACTCTACCAACCATAACAGAACAGTCTACAATATTCTAATGAAAGACAGTTGAGTTGCAGAGTTACGTGTAGTCAATAGAATTAATTGATTGATTGATTGATTGATTGATCGATTGATTGATTGATTTTATTTGACAATTTTAACAAAAATATACAAACAAGTCCAGTTAAACTAATTCATACATATTTTAAAAACTGTTGGGAATAAAATACACAAAAAAAAGCCACAGGCTTGTTTCCATTGTGGTCCTCGATATTCTTAAAAAATTAACGAGCAAATCATAAATGTGATTGCAAACATCAGCAGCTCAGCAACTTGGCACAACAAAATCCTCAACTTCAACTGTAAAACAACAACCTTTTAAATTCCCTTCTAAAAACATTCTGAATTTAAATCTCTTTAAAAATTGTAGGCAAAACATTCCAAGCAACAGAGCTAGTATACACAAAAAAGAATTTCTGCCTGATTCACTCTTAACTCTATAAGGATAAATATCCCTGCTACTCGCTCTTGTAGAATGAAAGTGTACCTCACTAACTAAAACATAATAATTAAGAAACTATTTTGGGACCATTTTTTTTAAATCTTAATTACTAATTTTCACTAATTTTTTAAAATTTTACCCTTTTATCATCTTTTTAAAAATTATTTTGACTATAATGCTCATTGTTTAAATGTGTTAGTGGAGGTACTTTCATAACAATTCTACACAACTTATTTTGGGCTGACTGCAATTTATTTTTCATTTTATTAGAACTACCGCTGTACCAAAAAGTTGCAGCATAGTCAAAGTATGGCTGCATAGAATGCCTTAAAATGAACTGTTACTTCATAAAAAAGGAAAACTTTCAAATCATACATTTTAAAACCTGACCATGCCAAAAAATTCTTTGCTTACGGACCCTTTTCACATGTGTGTTATGATGCGTTTAAGGGTCATAATGAAAGTTTTTAATAATTAGATTTTTTTTCAAACATGAACATTATTATGCATTTATGAATGTATTATATCATCTTTGTGTCTTTGCATTATATCATCTATAATCAAAAAACGAATTACCGCTTATGCAAGATGTTTCTAAAGCAGCGTCTATGGGGCTGAGAGTAAATTTGACATTATTCTCTCCTCTGGCTGCCGTTATCAGTCTCACACAACTTTTTTCCTGTTTCTGAAAGTCTTGATAACACCATTGTGGAGTTTTTCTTTTATTATTTCAGCAAATAGAATTGTAAAATATATATATATTTTTTTTTGTTGTACTCTCTACTTCACTGACGACTTCTGCTGCTGAGAATCCCAGAAATGTGAAAAGGGTCTATTATTATGAGCCAAAATGCTACTATCATCAGCTCATTTTTTTGTCTAATCATGCAACAAGCATTTCAGACAAAAATGCATGCTGTATTTCTGATGTATTGTATGTAACATATTTATGCAGAATACTTCAGTTCTACATAGAAACTTTAAAGTCTCTTGATCTTTCTAACAATTCAGCAGTCTAGCATCAGCATGTATGAGAAGGATGTCATAATCTAGTTTGAGCTGCTCGTTATGAGCTCGGGTCTTGACCCTACAAGAAATCTCTGATTGCCTTTGATGCTAGAAAAGCACACCCAAGCCTAGAAAAGGGAAATAACTGGTGCTTTTTCCCCAAATATCAAATTCTTAACTCCGAAAATCCCCCTAAGATAAAATCTGACTTCATGCTCCTGATTCTGTGATCCTCGAATGATTAAAACAACCCTTACGTTCAGTACACCCATATAGGCTCTATAAATGCTCCTTGTTAAAAGTAGAGTTCACCCAAAAATGAAAATTTGCTGTTGATTTATTTATTATTCGAACATTAAAGAAGATTTTTGTTGAAACTGTGACTTATTGTGATTCATATAATAAAATCAAATAATAAGTCACTACTGACACATAAAACATACAAAAACATACCTGTGCCATTAACTTATCAATGTATAATGAAACGAAATAAACGAAATAAAAAACGAAATAAAAAACATTATTTTCTTTAATCCACAACCTTGTTATGAGGGCAGATTCCCAATGTTTGATGTTCGTCTTTAATGCACACAGGAAGCTTTCTCCATAGGCTGCCAAAAACACACTCAGGATCATTTGTCAAGGCTGTGGATTAAAGCTAATGTTGTAATAACATTCTGATTTTCTGATTGTTTTGCTTCACTGTCTTCGTTGCATTGTCAGGAGCCAAATGTTTTCATTTAGTTTGGCCTGTGTACACTACCTGACAAAAGTCTTGTCATCCATCCTAGTAGTAAGAACAACAATTAATAATTTGATTTCTAGTTTATGATTTGGGAAAGTGGCAGAAGGTAGGTTTTTCTGATTAATCATCTGTTGAACTGCATCCCAATCATTACAAATACTGCAGAAGACCTATGGAACCCACATGAACCTAAGATTCTCACAGAATCTTTCTCACAGTTTGGTGAAGGAAAATGGTTTGGGGTTACATTCAGTATGAGTGTGTGTGAGAGATCTGCAGAGTGTATGGCAACATCAACAGCCTGAGGTATCAAGACATTTGTGCTGCCCATTACATTACAAAACACAGTAGAGGGCAAACAGTCACTAGACGTGAACATTATTGAGCATTATTGAGTGTGTGTGTGTGTGTGTGTGTGTGTGTGTGTGTGTGTGTGTGTGTGCGTGCATTTAATAGCAATTGGGTGTATGTGTGGAAGTATATACATAAAGAAACATAACAAAATAGATGCATACAATGCATAACAACAGTAGAAAGCATAAAGTATAATAATAAAAATAAAGCAAGAATAACAACAGGAATAATAAAAAAACAAACGGGAGAGGAAAATAAGAAAAATTATCCATATTAATGTTAATATTGGTAGAAGTAGTGGTTATAACAACAACAACAACAATAATAATAATAATAATATTTAATAACAATAATAATAATAATAATATTGAGAAGAATGTTGGGAGATCAGGAAGAAGAAGAAGAAGAAGAAGAAGAAGAAGAAGAAGAAGAAGAAGAAGAAGAAGAAGAAGAAGAACAACTACTCCAACAACAACAACAACACATAATGATGTTAATTATACAAATTTTTTTTTGAAGAAGAAGAAATTAAAGCAAAAAGTCATCTACATTTTGGTGCGGCCAAGGGTGATCTCATGCAAAATACTGTAAAATGAAATACTGTATGTTTCAGATGTATATTGCTCTCCTTTTATTCATGAGCACACACACACAAACTCCTACAGCTGCAGAGTGAAACTGAAGTGCTGGAGTCCCCAAATCAATCATTGCAAGCTTTATTTATAGGACGTTCCACATCTTTGCAGCATAAACAAACGCAGACGCCCTACAGCAGCTCTACAGTATAAGCTACCACATCCTCTGATAAATAACGTTTTCTTTACAAATAACACAGATGTTTGTTTAATACCTAACGCTGCACAAGTTGTTTTATTAGTGTTGTTTATTTGGCCCTGCAGATTATCTTGTGCTAGTTGAGATGCTGCTGCCAAGGGAGATGACTTGTGTTGTGAGACAACAGAGGAGAGAATCACTGTGCCTAAAGTACAGCAAGCATACTTAATACAGACTTCCTTGTACATCACTTTATAGGGCAAATGCAAAGGTTAGTTATCATGCTCCACTTTTTCAGATCTAAGAATAACTATATCAGGTGTGTTTGACACTATGAAAAGCTTGCATGTCATGCCATTGAGGTTGCACGCAATGGTCCAAAGACACAGACATTCGTTACTAAAAATAAAGCACTTCAAAGTGGGCTGAAGGAATTATACCAGCATATTAAAGGGAAAAGCAACAACAACACTGTAAAAAGTTGCCTTTAAAGCAACAAGTTGACTTTACTTTAAAAAGTGAGTAAACCTATTGTAAATTGGAACTGTTAAGGTGACGTACTCATAGTTAATTTACATAATACATTTAAAGAGGACCTATTATGCCCCTTTTTATAAGATGTTAATTAAGTGTCTATATGTCCCTAGAGGGTGTATGTGAAGTTTCAGCTCAAAATACCCCACTATTCTTTTATATAACCCTTTGAAACTGCTCCTTTTAGGCTTTGATCCAAATTGTGCCGTTTTGGTGACTGTCCCTTTAAATTCAAATGAGAGTGCTTTTCAACAAAGGCGGAGCAACAATGTATAAAGTCAAAAAAGAAGCTAAGGGGTTTGTGGAGAGGAGAGTATCCCATTGTTCATCGTAAAACTTACATTTATAATCCTCATAGTCGCTGACCTTATTTTCAGCAGGTGTGCCATGAAAACTCTAATGGCGGACGGCTGCTTCTTGCTCAGGGCTTTTTATGCTAATGAGGATCGGCATTATGGGTGGGGTTTTCCCCCTCTGATGACATGTACAAAAGGAGAATATCAATCAAAGTGTTTCTGCAGACTGTTTTTATCAAGTGTGATTATAAAAATAGAATTAATTAGTTTTTACTATTAGAAGGCCGACTATATTCACACACTGTTCCCACACAACTGTGTTTACACCCCTTATAAAAGTGATTTTTGCATATAAGGCAGTGGGTTTATTTACTTTTTAAGTAAGGTCAACAAATTGCTTTTTATAGTGTAAAAATACTGTATTTTTGTTCACAATGAAGGTTTCACAATTATTAGGTTGGGCCATATTAAATCAATTAATATAATTGTCCTCAATTATTTCTATTTTACTTTACTCCTTAAGGCTTGTTTCCACTGAGTGGTACGATACTGTACGGTTTGGTATGCTTTCATGGCCATTTCCACTGTTAAAAGGTACCTAAAAGAGAAATGTATAATACCACTTTTTGGGTACTCTTTCGAAATGGTATAACATGACAAAAAGGGTACAGAAAGGCGGAGCAAGACGCACAGCTGAGCGCTATTGGTTTACAGAGATACATCCCTCGCTCGTGGACAAGCCAGGTCTGTCGCTTTAAAACAAAGGAAGCGCCATTTTTTTTTATACACAGCCGAAACATTACATCGTTATAATAAATACATATAATGAGGAGCCATGGTCGACCCAAGCTTAAACAAACCTTGTCTTCATCACAAAGCCAAGAAGAAGAGCAGAATATACTCTGTGCACTGTAGTTGTTTACAAGGCCATCGAAAGCGCGAGCGGTTTTACTTTCTCCAGAGAGCTTACGTGTGTGTCTATATTTGAAATAACAAACTTCTTGAGCTGATGATAATAATTTGTGCGTGATTATTGAAGTGCTTCTGACATCCAATCTTTTCAGAAACAGACAAACGCGAAAGTGAAGAGCGAAAAAACAAAGGAGAAGCCAGAAAAAACAAAGGAGCAAATGGTTCTTTTAGCAACCTAAAACATGAACAAAGTGCCATGTTTAACTATTATCATCATCTTTTGCACTATTATGAACTCGGAATGACGAAACTACTTTCTAACAAGACGTTACATGTGCTGGTGAAGATTAAAGATACAGATGAGAGGTTTGCACTGACTGTGGGCTATATGTTGCGTGTTGTGTTTGAACCCAAATAAGGACTAAATGTATGCTGTGTGGTTGTTCTGTAATTGGAAACATATCGGAGACTGTAAGGGTCTGTATGTGTTCCTATATGTTGCAATTATTTATTTATTTATTTATTTTATATAATTGCAGATGTTACAGTAGGCTATTTTATCATTGATCTGAAGTAATAATCAAATCATGTTCATAGAAAGGTAGGGTAATGAACATGTATACACAAGTATTTATATAAAGCATCTGTTTTGTGAGAAGTGCTTCTCATTTGATATGTGAATGACCTATTCAGCTTTACTTTGACATTTCCTCAAGTGAGAATGGCATCGACTGAAACTTTTTGTTGATACCCTTTTGGCAGAGCAAATGCAACCTAATAAAGGTGACTCGAATCGACCCGTACCATACCGTACCGTACCACTCAGTGGAAACTAACCATTAGTTACAATTTACTTAATCATCAATGATCTTAATCATCATGTCTGATTTATTGAATTCATAAAAATGTAACAAGTTGTCATTGTAAAACAGACAAACCAAATTTAATAATATAGTTAAAGTGCTGCACAATGAAGGAATTGTGTTGTATTTTTATATTTATATACTACCACATTAAAAAATAGTTTTGAATGTAGGAAAGAGTTTATATACAGTATATATTTAACAATGTAAAGCGGAAGTGAAGCACTCAGTCATTATTTTGTACAATGGTTTCCACTTTTAATGATAATATATTAAACAAACTCGATTAATGTAACCATTTAGAAGAAAATGGCATGTTTTACTATAGATTTTAGTGCAAGTGCGCCACCATCTTGGAATGTCGCTGTGTCTGACGTCACAGGATGGTTTCTGTTACCTCAGCTGAACAGATACAGTGAAAGTAATGGACTGAACACGGAGACTGCAAAGTCTAATTTAACACAATGCGTGAAGTTGTGGGCGTGAAATTTGTTAAATATATTTTCATTAAAGTGGTAATCAATTTACAAAATAATGTAAACTTGACTGACTACTTCACTTTCACTTTAAGAATCTAATTTAAGCCTTGCGCACTATTACATACAAGACAGCCTATTCCACTGCAATCTGACGTTTCTATAGCCATACTGAGCTTATCTGTAGAACAAGCTTCAAATGTAGTTTCCGAGACATTTATCCAGTGCAGAAAAACTCAGGTTGTCAACATTTATATACAATCTCACCAATAACACACATATCTCATTTTGCCGTCCGTCAACCGTCAGAGTAAAGAGACAGCAGGTGTGCTATGAAGATGTGCAGGACTCCATATTAAAGCACAACTGCCAGCCACTTCTGAGCTTCCCAGCTAATTACTGTCTTGACCTGAGGTTCAGAGACTCTTTTTAAAAGCTTTAATGGCTTTAGAGTGGAGTTCCTATACTTCTGCCCGGACTGCTGAGTGACATGGACAGACTGTTGGAAGGCCTTAAAAAGAGCCATAAGCGATACAAAGCTTTTTATGGTGAGGTTAAAGTAATGAGAACATAATCACTATTTATAAGCCCAAAATCCTACAGTGACTAAGTTGGAGCTCATGATGCCCATGCTGCACTGTAACCGTTGCCTGTGTCTTTTATTACTCCTCTCAAGTGGAGAGATGATACAAACAAAAGCAGCTGTTTAACTCCCTCTCATTCTCCCAAAATGTCCCATAATCCAATGACCTACAGTCCAACATGTTAAGTCATGCTGTTCCAACACAACACCCTCCAATATTAATAAGAAAAAATGGTGCACTTACAAAAGTTTAGGCTTAATTACATAAAGAATGATAACAATTAAGGCAACTATGAGAACTATATTATAATCTACACATAAATGGCTTTGTCATATGCCACTTTATATGCCAAAGCTCCTTAAAAAGAAGAAATTCTGATCGTCTCTTATTATGAATGCCTTTATCATTCACCACCAAAATTGTTTTGAAATTAATTCCAGTTATATTGTTCCTTTATGTATTTATTGTTACTATTGTAGTGAGGATGCTGTTATTCTATTTTTAAAAATGGTAAGACTTTATTTTGATGGTTCATTTGAGTATAAGTAGACTGTCTGCTTAACATCTGTTGATACTGCTCCTTCAACAGACGTTTAATTGACTAGAAGAAACTTTGCAACTACATGTCAACTTACACTAACCCTAACTCTAACACCAACCCTAACCCCAACCTAACATTATACATTACATATGCAATGTAACTTAAATTCAACAAATGGACCATCAAATTAAAGTGACCGTAAAAATTATAAACAAATTAAAAAATTATTTAATTGATCATTTATGTAATATTTAATTATTGACAATGATGCCACATTTACTAAACAGGGTAAACTGGTTGAGAATGTAGTGTGATACAGGGTTTCCCAAACTTTTCAGCCTGCGACCCCCAAAATAACAATTTCAGATACTCATGACCCCCACTATCCTCTGAGGTGGTTATAAACACACCAATAGCCCTATATAAACAGGAGCAAATTAACAACACAAAAAGTGCCACAGTCTACTAACAAGTATATAATTTTTATAGTCATTATTCATTTGTTTAATTGAATACTAGCCTCACCTAATGAGACTGGTGGGCACAATGTTTACAGTACAAGTCTATTAGTGGTTTATTTTGGAGAACGCCACAGGAGATCATCCTCCATGTTCATTCATGGCCTTTATTCTTATTGTATGTACATGCAAGAAAGGTGTCAACGTTTAACATTGTGTCATAAAATCAATCAATCTGCTACAACTGACACTATTGCTGTGTTGTTAATCTAATGTAATCAACCCAGGGATCGCAATCTAATGAAAAAAAAAAAAACTAAAATATGATGACTGTTCTTGTTTTTATGTAAATATTCAATACTGTTTTATCTTCTGTAGGTAATTCTAATAGTTTAATAAAATGTATTTCATTTTTTTGGGCATCATCAAACAACCCCACTGGGAACCACTGGTCTCATAAAAAGGCGGAATGAGTGTAACATTATGCAAATGACCTATAGACAATAACAAAATGAAAGAACACGAAAAGCTGCTCATTTCTATAGTGACTAATGCAGTTGGTACTGATACCCCTCAAGGGCAGTGTGCTGCAACTGAATTTTGGGCATCCCCAGTTTGACACGGACCTTTCTCAATCCTGTCTCCCTCTCTCTTTCTGTCTCTCCAACTACTGTCTTATCACAATAAAGGTATATAATACTAAAAATAAATTAAAAAAAAACAAATGAATAAATAATGGCCGATGTATCAACCAAGAGCACAACAAATTAGTGTATGGTTCAATACAAGCAGAGGCAATGCTATTCTTTGTGTTCAGTCAATAGCCCCAATACACAGAAATACTGGTAAAAATCCATAAAATTACCCTGGAATGACTTCACCTGACAATGTCTTTTTCTGGTATTCCAAACAAACAAACATGAGGGGAGAAAGTTTTCTTTTCTTACATGCTTTTTTATGGTCAGAATCTGTTTCCTATTAGTTATGATATAGCTCAGTTATATACAGTGGTGTAAAGTAACAAATTACAAATACTCAAATTTCTGTAATTGAGTAGTTTTTAATCAAGAATTGTAATTTACTTTGTTGTATTTAAAATGTGTACTTTCACTTTTCCTTGAGTACATTTTTATTACTGTATCGGTACTTTTACTCCACTATTTTCCTTCAAACTGCAGTCACTACTTATTTTTTTCTTGTCTCTAGGGATTGGCTAAAGTAGATAAGTCCATGCTGTGATTCTTGCCCCATCAAATCACACATAGAAAGTAAATTGCATCATACTAAACAACCGCAAGACATTGGCGCTTCAAAAATGCAACAAACCGTTTGGAAGCATTAACAGTGTGCAAGAAGATGTCTAAAATCTTTACTGATCGAGAGACTTTATAGACATGTCACTGATGAGAGGATGGATGTTCACTGTATAAGGACTGAAACCACCAAATGCCCTTAAACAATTACTAATGCACTACAGAATGTTACGTTTACACATCAACTCAAAAATTTTATGTGTCAAAATGTCAAAATTTTATCAAAAATGTTACTTTTAAAAGAGCCACTTTTTACTCCTACTTTGTGTGATATTTACAACAGGTACTTTTACTCTACTTGCACTACATTTTTGGGCAAGTAATAGTACTTTTACTTGAGTATAATTTTTCAGTACTCTTTCCACCACGTATTATATATAGCTCAAGACATAAATTAAGAGAACACTTCAAAGTTTTTATTGGTTCTCAGGATTTGCCATTAATATGTATGTGCTTTGAGTAAAATGTATTTTGTGTGTTATTTTATTAAATATTGATGATAAATTTTCAAAAATTCTAATAAGAACAAAATCATTTAGAGCATTTATCTGCAGAAATTTACATTAAGTCAATGCCTTGTGCCTGATGCTTCTTCATTTCACCTCATACAATAATATTGCAGCATGTGAAGTGCAAAATGTATTAGGAAAACAAATTTGTGGTGGTAAAAAAATAATGCAAACCAGAGTAAATTGGCATCCACAACTGAAATGTAAATGTCTGTCACAAAAATAGCTGCATCCAAGCCTGTTCATGGCTAATTTAGTATATGCTGGAATTAATTATTTTTATTTTTACATATATATATTATTTACTAAAAGTGGGTCTGCACTGGAAAAAGCTGTTAGTAAATATGTCCCTTGGTGTAAACTAGCCTTTGGTGGTTGATATACAAAAAGCATCTGACTGAGCTGACAAAAACTCAACAGTCATAATATATGTGCTTCATCTCTGGAGTGTATTAGCAATGATCTCAGTGGACTTTTCCCCAAGCATCCTCCCATGAACCTCCACTTCCCCTCCGTCCTTTTTTCCCACGTCTCGGACAAATCCTGCTCTCTGCATACTCAGGAAAAGCAAAAATAGCTGCTCATTTCTGGGGTATGGGAACAAGCAGCGGGACATTATTTATGCTGCATTGATTGTGATGACTTGCTCTGAGAAGTATGGGATATGCGATGGAGATCTCTCATTGGTCAAGCAGATCTAAGCTCTAAAGATAGCCAGTAACTAGATGTGATGGAGCACTAGAGAGTGGTCCATTCCTTTTTTGGTGCACTAGAAACTGGCATGATGTTGGGTTCTGCATCACTAGCCTCCCAGTGTGCCAAAGGAGAGGCATTTACCATGTGACACACAAGTATGTGGGATAGCTGTTAAAGACATAGCATTCAAAGATAAAGTTTGTTAAGTTAAACATCTTTTAATCTCCAGAAATGAAATGTTGTGATGACAGAAAAAAGTGGAAGTCTCGTATTCTTTAAAGGCCAGAATTATCTAAACAGAAGATTATAGAGACGTCTGCCCTGGAGAAAACTTACAGAGCATCACAGTGTTATAAAACACATGTAAAACAGCCTACTTAAAACTTGGAATGCTAGAGAGACCCTTCGGGAGAAAAACAGATGACAAAAATGCTCTTTTAAATACAGATTTATTTCCTTCAGGCACTTTTATGTTCCAGGGTTTGATTTTTATCAAAACCTTTTCATTAAAACTATATTTTTATCATGCTTTAATTACTTTTCAAATGTTTAATGCAGAATTTTTATTGTTTCAGGCTTGTGCCATATATGAATATGATTAAAAAATTTTTTATTATAATTGTCACACCAGTCATTTTGTCCCAAATAAAATTTGTTTAATTAATTTAATGCCAACTCAGGCTCATAATGTGTATAGTGATGATATTTTTGCAGAATTTATATTACAATCAGTGCTTAATTTGAGCCAGATTTTGCTGGATCCTTTTCCGGAAAATGTCCGATATTCGTGTTTTTTACTCTTTCATTTTCTTTCCTGTTTAGTCTCTTTACTAATTAGGGGTCGCCACAGCGGAAAGTTGGAACTACCAACTTATCCAGCATATGTTTTACACAGTGGATGCCCTTCCAGCCGCAACCCAACACTAGGAAACACCCATACACTCTTACATTCACACAAAAAAATTATTTGCTGATGCATCCATCGTGTTTTGCGTTGCAGTATTTATTTTAATGGATCCGGCATTAACTTGTGTTTGGTGAATACCCACGTGTGTGTGTGTGTGGGTGTGTGTGTGTGTGTGTATGTGTGTGTGTGTGTGTGTGTGTGTGTGTGTGTGTGTGTGTGTGTGTGAGAGAGAGAGAGAGAGAGAGAGACAGAGAATGTGAACGAGTGCAAGCAAAGGTTGTGTGGATTGTGTGGTGCACGCAAATGTTTATCTATTGGCCCTCAACAATATTTTAAGCCAATCGGCTTTCTTATTTTTACAATAACTCTCATGGGTTGATAACTGTTTCGCGCGCAGTGAGCAGCGAAAATAAATAATGCCATAGTGGCCTACATAAATAATATTTGGATTTTCAAATTGCCAAAGAGGCAGTCATGCATATTTTCATTTTTTATAACCACAAGTAAATCTGATAATGAGCCTCATCAAAAAAATGAGAAGATGAAACTGCGCAAATGGATCAGGATAGCGGGAAACAGAAGCAATGTGATCTCAAGTCAGCCAGAAAACATGACAGAAGCAGTAATCTTGGGGTCTTCTTGAAGATTAGATAGAATCATTCATTCATTATGTTTCGGCTTAGTCCCTTTATTAATCAGGGGTCGCCACAGCGGAATGAACTGCCAACTTATCCAGCATATGTTTTACGCAGTGCATGCCCTTCCAGCCGCAACCCAACACTAGAAAACACCCATACAGTCTTACATTCACACGATGAAATGCATCTATGCAGTTTTACAGACATGCAATGCAGATGTTAATATGTATATGTATACATATAAAGCACTGTTAAGTGTTTTGAGTAGATAACAAAGCCAATTGTCTTCATTAATTGAACAGTTGCTGCATAATCATAATTTATGTGGGGAAAAAAAGTTATTTCATTTTGGTGATGTTTTTTGTACCTCATTGATTTCAGCTGAAAACTGCAGCTAGTTATATGCATGTGTACTTTTTGTGCAAAAATTTTAATATAGAAATTTTTAATGAGCCTGGTTAACAGAAAACAATGTCAGCGAAGTGCTTGGCAATAAATGTAAGATTTTAGCATATCTTTCACTTACAGAGACCCGGAAGGGATGTGATTTTGGGGGGGGGGGGGGGGGGTGTTAGAGGAAAAAAAACAGTGATAAGAAATTATTTATTTTTTCAAGTTTTTGCGTTCCGTCGCAAAGATTGCGTTATCTCACAAAGATGTTTTGCGAGGGAATGCAAAGATGTTTTCCACATACACTTCCTGTTCACTTCATACATGTCAACCCTCCCCTTTTTGCTGGGATTCTCCTGTATTTTACCATTCTATCCCACTATCATCCTATCTTTAAATATTTTCCCTATTTCTCATATATTTTTAATCTTGAAAGCACGCTGAAAATAATATAAAAATGTCTGCATTCACTTTCTTTCCAATAAAGCTGTGCATCGGTCATCGCCCTTCATACGCAACCTATGAATCAGCGAATGCATGTGTAAGCGCTGACTGACGTATGCACTCCATATGATAAACTGATCCCAGATCAGCTTCTATCACTTTCTCCCACCTATTTTCTTTTCTCCCACCCAGTTGTTTCCCCACCATCACGTCCTTTCGGGTCTCTGTACACACTCTAGTAAAATGGTGTAACAATATTAAACTGGTCCAGCTAGTTGCTTCTAGCTAAGTTATTCTGAATCCAAATGTTATCCACCAGGTAATACTGTTAAGCACAACTCATAATTTAAGATGTGGTAAAAATGACACTGTGGCAGGACTTTTCCTGCTAATGGACAAATTATATAAACTAGTGAGAGTTTGGAAAGTGTTTTGAGAGAGTTTATTTCTTTAAGTCCACGAGGCCAATAGTAGTTATCGCTGAAGAAACCTCATTCTGTATATAAAATGCATTCAGAACCATTTTTGTTTGTCTTAAGGGTGATCTATTAGACCTACATTTGTGTAAACACAGAAACCTCTGTTTATTACTGGAGAGTCAAGTATATGTGACCTACTGTGCTGTAATGCAGCAGTGCAATACCAGAAGAATAACTATGAGCTCTTGCCAAAATGTCCAGAAATCATAAATCATTTGTAGTTTGTCCCAAAAAGCTCATTATACTGTCACCAGATCTTTGCAGTGGAGAGGATTCCTAACATCGGTCTCTGAATCCCACACTGATTACATTTCAAGGTTTTTTTTGCATTTACATTTAGGTCTTCATGCCAGGATAAAGCCCAAGTGGT
Organism: Danio tinwini; assembly: GCA_903798205.1. NCBI lineage: Eukaryota > Metazoa > Chordata > Actinopteri > Cypriniformes > Danionidae > Danio > Danio tinwini. Next base: position 7,460,234 of record CAIGQZ010000379.1, read on the forward strand.
TCATCGATTCAAACGGCACATTCCTGATGGTTCAAAAGCGTGAGCTGTTGTGTCTGCCTGAGTAGGAGACAGTCATACCGACTGTAAAGGCTTTTAGATGCTTGTGATCAGCAGAGATTGGTGTTTCAGGAAACACCATTAATTATTAAGTTGCATAAACGAAGGAAGAGAAGAAGCCGATTTTCCTCGTCAAGATCAGCCCCCCGAGGAACATCCATCCCTGATCGCCATAGCTAATAGCTGAAGGGCTTCAAAGCATGAGCCAGAGGCTGTTTACAGCCTGCTTCAGTTCATAGATGCAAATGGATCCCATGCATGCCTGTAAAAGCTCCCAGAGGGGCTACAGGAGGATGCAAGGAAGTTCACAATCCAAACACAACATGAATGGAGCATTTAAACTGAAGATGCAGGGAGGTTATCTTAAAAAGCGCACATTGTGTTGATACAGAAGTTTGTATGTTTGCAGTTCATAATGTAAATGGCAAGATTTTTTTTTCTTACAGCAACATTAACAATTCAAATCTGCCTTCAGGCTACTTAAACTCTTATGCCATGTGAATAGGCATGATGTTACTTTATCATACTACATAACCAGGAAGGATTTTCCCATCAAAAACCCCATTTTGAGTCTCGACTCTCACAAAACTCACCATGATTCATTATAAATTTACTCCAGTCTTCAGTGTTACATGATCATTCAGATTTGCAGTTCAAGAAACAGGAATTATGAAGACATATGTGATTGACATTTTGTAAAAAAATATTTTGATGATGAGTAAAAATGGATTAATACAAAGTGTTCTGTGGCACACTGTTCTTCTGTCCATAGGAGTGCTAATTTACTAAACATTCTTTCCTGAAGTCATATTTCAGGAAAGTGACATGAGACCAATATAATCATAAAGGGAATGCTTTTTCCATATTTCATTTCAAATCATAGAATAAAATCAAATCTTTCACCAAACATGACACAGATTAATGAAGTACAACTCCTTGCATATTTCTGTTTTAAATGAGTCTTCATTGGTCACATTAGTCATTAGTGACCACAGATATCCCACAGTGTGACATGGCCTATAGCTGTTAATGAGTTTGTACAGTCTGATAAGCAAAAATCTTCAAGGACTGTCAATCATGCAGTGTGCACCTGTCTTGAAACGGTAATGAATCTCAAAATCATGTTAACGGTTTAAAGTGAGAAGGTGCGAGTGGATTTGATATATTGTATGAAGATCCATCTAGAGGGATTTGTGCTGGTATGTATTGCGAAAGTAAGACTTACACTATGGCAAACGTCCAGAGGGAATAACCAGGGACACACACAACTTCAGATGGGGGAATGGGGGGAAAGTGAGTGAAGTCTCTGAGGAATGTCTGGCATCTCTGGCCATATGATGGCAGGGATAAGATGACCATTATGGAGCACCGCTTGTTCGACAAGCCAGACGCTCCACAATTCACGCTCTGTCATCAGCCACTGACCCCACAAGTGTCCGTTTCACTTGCAAGTGGGAAAGGAGGCACCCTTCTGCAGAGATTAGGCATGCCTGCTACAGATCAGGATATATGCACGATCCACAATGATAAAACTATTTCTCAGGTCATGAATCCTAAACTGAGAACACGGAGGGGTCTGTGTGACAGAGGTTAGGAGGTTAGGAGCCACATAAATTACTCTACTGTGTCTAAAGAGCCCATGAAATGACTTGATAAATGTAGCATATAGCCCACAGTCAGTGCAAACCTCTCTGAGAGAAAGTGAAACTGAGCTTTTAGACAGCCTCGTAAAACAACAACAGGACATGGCAGATTTTGTTCTTCTTGGCTTTGTTCATGAAGATGACGACAAGGTTTGTTTGAGTTTGGGTCGACCATGGCTCGTTATTATATGTATATAGTATTACGATGTAATGTCTCGGCTGTGTATTAAAAATGGCGCTTCCTTTGTTTTCATTTTCCAATTATGCAAGAGAGTTGTTTCACATAGCTTTAATGAATATAATGATAGGTTTTAGAATTAAATATTGAATTATTGAATTAAAACTTAGCCAGGATGTTACATGTCATCTAAAAAAAGCCAACAGAATGCTTAGATATCACTCATACTGAACTTTAATGATCTGGAATGCAGAAATCCTGATTGAAGCATTAGGTAATGCTAATTGGTATGGACAAAGATTTGAAGGTTTCCACAGTAATCACAGATGTGACTCTGAGTGAGCATTTCAGTAAAAGACAGCAAAACAAAAGTTTCAGAGTTCGTAGAGTATCAGAGACAGACATCGCTCTGTTTTCTGAAATCAAATCTCATGGCTGAGCTTTATAAGTTCATGAGCTTTTCATGTCGCATATGGTAGGTGTTTGAGCCTGAAATCCTTTTCAGCTGTCTGTTTTTGAACCACTACTGTCCCCACTTCTCAATAATATGTTTATCTGTGAGGCTTATGTGTAATCAAATGAAAACTAATTGAAAATATTTCTGCCATATATTGTCAGAGACACTTTGGCCATTAAAGCTGAAGTGCATCTTTTTTTAGCATTTAAACATGATCTCCTAAACAGATTAATGTGAAGCACAGATATAAGACTCGTTTGATGATAATACTAGACACTAAGGCTCTAAACCATGGCTCTGTTTGTTTGAGTGATATCAGGGGTTAACTTTAGCCTCAACCAGATTCTTAGAATAAGAAAGTTATAAACACAAAAACCCAGGCATGACATTGCATGCTATAACAATCGTGACTTAAATGTGGCTTTCAAAGATCAAACATCATGTGATGGAACATTTGGCTCATGCATGCCTTTTAAATGGGTGGTCCACTACGATATCATATTTTAAACTTTGATGTGTAATGTAGGTGTGTAAACATAAACAACATCTCTGACTGTAATACGCTTAACGTTCAATGCAAAGGGAGACATTGGCTTTTACAGAGTTAGCTTAGCAAAGCCTACAGCAAACAAAGTTTGGGGACTACAAAAAAATACATTCGGGTTAGTGAGATCACAAGGGAATTCAGTTATGCGCATTCACCACACGCACAAACCCTGCACAGCAAAGGGGAGTGGCCAGAGGTGCTGTAATGTTATAGCAGAGAAAGCTAAAATGCCGTCCAAACACTGCTTTTCTGTATTTGGGATTTCAGAGGACACAACACAAAGAGAGAAGTGCATACAATATAATTTTAATTATGTTCCAGAGAATTATAAAAAATATATATAGCTAGCATGTGACAAAGGACAGCTTCCAGAATCTCTCCCAGTTCAGTGCTGGATTTGGCTAAAAACTCCTTAAAGAAGGTGCAGTTTAATAATAATAAAAAAGCTGTGGATTGTGAGCCACAACCTGTAAGTCTTTTTATTCGTTAAAATTGATCTACTACATGCAGTTTCTATGGTTAATGGTATGTTGTAGCTAGGACGCTGCAGTGTCTCTCTATGCAAACGCTTTCCGTGGGTTCGACATCTCAAATAACAAACTTGCAAAAGATATGTGAACGTTTCATATTACTTACACAAGCTTATAACCTGAATATATGTTAAAGACACTTGTCAGATTTTATTTTAGAGAGCAGGCGTGAGGTTCAAATGTGTGCTCTTCATTTTTTTGTCTCATTCAGGCCGCTAACACTGCTAACAGCTACTCTGACTGACTGTTTACACAGCGCAAAAGCGTGTGCTTGTAGGGGCGTGAAATGGTGATGTGAAGTCGATCCATGAATCACAGCACATTGTTTCAAAGGAACTTGGAAATTTGACAGTGGTTTTTATGTTAGCTGAGTAGCTGTATATAATCAAAGATATATGAAAAAATAATATGATTTTCTACAAGTGAAGCATGAGCACACGTTGCTTTGCATCTTATAAACACTACCGAGCCTTAAAAATAGATTGGGGTGGACCACCCCTTTAAAATAATTTTAAAATTATTTTACATTATGGATTTAACTGAGTCTACTGATAGTATAGGTTACAATTGTGATTGAATTGTGTTTATCCATCATAGCATGAATTGTCTGTGCATGCAAGGTCTGCCTTAAAAAGTTCAGCATAATTGAAAAAATCCTTTAATTTTAATATTTATCTACTTTTATGGCTTCTAGAGCAACACTCTAACATCAAACACATAGTCTTAAAAATAAAAGTACAGTATACTTTCTTAAAGAGAACATATATCGATTTTTAACTATGACCTTTGCCTCAATGAAGAATTTACTGATTATTAATAGTTAGGTATTTGTTGAAGTGGTTAAGTTCGGGTAATGTAAAAGTTTGAGATATTTAGAATTTAGTCAAACAGAATAAGACATTAATATAATACATGTTTAGTAAGTACTATAACCAATATGCAATATAATAACCAGGTTAAATGTTAAAATTGGTCCCCATTCTCAAGTGTTCTTTATGACATTTATGGTTTCATGAAGAACTTTAAACATCAGGGGGGGGGGGGGGACTATACATTTTTCTGTGCCTATATAGAGCATTTCCCTCTATTCACTCATTAGGTTCCCTACTAGGCATCTCTATAAATTTAGAAAGGGAGTTTTAATTCTAGATTCATTGCCATGTGATTATTAGTAATTAAATATATAGTTGTGTGTGTTTCACATTTTAAGGGCTGTTGAAAGACACTACCTCCATTCAGAGAACAATCACCCTCTAGCTGTCCTCAACTCATAATTTTCATCCTGATCTCCTGCACAAGATGATCCAGAGCTCTATTTTAAGAACGCATCATTGCTAAATAGTTTCAGAAGACCACAAAAATGAGGCCAATCACGATGCCAGTTTACTTAACTGCTGCCATGCAGGCTTTAAATTGAGCGTTAAACCGTTCACGGTGAAACCCAATGGTATGAGACAGCAGATTCAACACAACATGATTTATAAAACATAAAAATAGTTTTTATGTAATAGCCCAGATTTGTATGCTGACAAACTAATGTTTTCAAAAACTGCCCCACGGCTCTGTTTAAAATCATTTGACCATGCCCTGAAAATATTTACATTTCTTAAGTATACATTGTGAAATATCACTTGCCATCCAAATATTCTGAATGAACTCATAACAAACTCAAGACTGATGTACAACTATAATGATGTATTGTGCCCCGCAGTACTTCGCTATCCAAAGTGACAAACCACTGACCTAAGTGGAGTAAAATACTTGATTTCATCCCACATTATACTAATGTAAAGGGATTCATTAATACAACTCAGATCCATTTAATAAACAGACCACTTTAGACACATGCACTGTGACCCATTCATAGCAAACGGAACAGCTGTAAACTCATTCTTCCCACATCATTTAAGCATTCTTTAATATGTTTATAGTTTGGTATCCATTTTACTGTATTTATATATAGGCCAGGTCATCCAACATGTATGAGGGGTTTTCATCAGCTAAAAAGGTTTTTCCTCCAACATTTACTGCAAGTGTGTATATGGTCCAATGTCCGTATTTAAGCTGCAACAAATTAATTTGTAGAATCAAAAATAAGTTACTATATTATACTTTTGCAATATTACTATATATCGTATGGATGAAATAAAAAGTCTACTTCGTATTATGCTCTACTGTTTATTTCATGGTGTCGGAAAATTCATAATTTGGATGAGAGGGGAAAACAGCATGGTGTAAAGTTGGAAACTTAAAAAAATCTGGAAAATATCTGTAATCATTGGTTTTTGGAAAGTGATTGTAATTCATTCACATTCATTTCAGATTTTAGTCATTTTGCAAAGCCCAATATTATTATTATTTATTTTTTATTTTATTTTATTATTATTTTTTTTAATTATACTGTTTAACTTCAAATGCCCCCCTAGGTCTAGCTCAGCAATCGCAACAAATAATAAAAAACTGTAATTTACAGGGAAAAAATTATTTGACAGTTGATTTAAAATTAGGAAGAAACGTTATCAAAGTTGTTATCAATTATTATTAGTTAGATATTATTTAAGCTGTCTAAATTCAGTCTGTCTGAGTTCAGACTGCAGGATTTTCTAAGTAGTCGTGTGACAGATGTTTTCACACAGCATGACTATCTGGGGTGGCATTCCGTCGCTGCTGTGTTTACACTGCAAGATGGATCGGCGACAGAGGGTTTTACACTGCATGACTTTACAATAGGAAGAGTCGGCGACAACTTGGTCTCAGTCTGCAAACTACATCTCACAACCAAACACACGCGATAAGTGACATGGAAACAACGCAAGGTCACATAGCATATCTTTTGTTATTAGAAAGAAGCCTTTAGTGTGGTAGAAAAAGTACTTATTTTGCTCACCTGACTTTGAAGGAAATTAGCATTTTCTCCTCAACTTTTTTCTTTTTCGAACAAGTTGTGACATTGCTCAGATGACACATCAAACAGACACAGGTGCTCCTCCCAAATTTACACTAGTTTTTCTTCCATTTCTTGGGTCCAAATAAACTGAATATAAGCGCATTTAACTTCTCCCCCAACCTCCTCCCCTGATTTGCCTGTGATTTCAGGCATTTGTTGGCAATTTCTCAAAACCTGTCGGCGAGTCAAAATTGGGGCTAAAATCATGCAGTCTGAACTCGGAATTAGTTGACAATGCTGTAGTGCCCAGTTGCAATAAGTGGAAAAAAAAATTGGTATATTCCTCTCCGAAACCTTTCTTTTTGCTTGGCTGAAGAAAGAAAATCATGTGAATTCTAAATAAAGTAAGTAATCAGGGAATTTTCATTTTTGAGCAAACAATTCCTTTTTACTGGAAAGTTGTACACGATTTGTTCACATTAAGTTAGAGTAGCAGGCTTTCAAAATGTTAGAATCTATTTGACTGTGGCACAAGTTCAGAGCAGAGCAGAGAGCAATCCCTCTGAGGCCTCGACACAGCCTCCAGACCTCCAAAACAAGAACCACATTCAGGCCTACTGAGTTCCCAGCGGGCAGACCTGTAGGCCCTGACGACTTTTGCAAATTGAAGACTTCTGTCTTCAGACCACAATGCTGTTTCCTCTAACCAATACACATCATGTGTCCCTAAACTAAAGCAAATGATCTGGATAACTGTTTAAACCGGGTTTTGTTTTTGGACAAAATATGAACAGGATGTGACATTATTGTCTTATTTTGGTATTTGTATTACTTGTATGACTTTTTTCCTATGGGACATAAAGAAGAATGTCTAACCTACTAATTTCTATACAGTAAAGGTAAAGGGTGACTACAGGGTTATTTTCAGCAAATAGCGACTTCTCACAAAAAGCACAAAATATATTGTCATATGATGCTTTAGTGATGCTTTTTGTCATTTTTTAGCTAAACACCATGAAAGAGAGCATCTTGAACATTCTGCTAAACATTTTTTTTCACAAATAAAAGTAAATCCTAGTTTCAAAACAACAGGGAAACAAAAAATTTGTATTTAGCTATACAAATGGAATCTGTTGCCTCTTAAACCCTTAAATACCAGTCTGATCTCACGAGGAAATGGCAAAATTTCAAAAGAAAACAACATAGAATTTATTAAAATTGTGCAGTATACACTACCATTCAAAAGTCTTTTATTCAGCAAGACCACATGAAATATTTCAAAAAGTAAAAACAGTTGATAATAATGACAATAATAAAAAATGTATATTAATAGTAAAAACACTGATAATGTTACAGAAAATTTCTATTTTTAAATACTGTTATAAACCTTCTTTTCATGAATGAATTGAGAATGAAACATGTCATTGTTTAAACAAAAATAGTAAGGAACAAAACTTTTTTCAGTACTGATAAAAATTTAAAAAATGTTTCGTCATCACAAATCAAAATCAGCATATTAGAATGATTGTGTATGTCCTGGAAGATTGTGGTAATAATTACTAGGGATGTCCCGATCAGGGTTTTTTTGCCCTCGAGTCCAAGTCATTTGATTTTGAGCATCTGCTGATATCGATACTCGATCCGTTACTTCCATAATACATAAAAAAAGAATAAAGAAGAGCGAAGAAACAAATCCAGGATGTTCCTTTTTTTATTATTGTTATTCACCTTATTTTAATATTTAACATCTCTGTTAATAAACAGAGCACTTCTGTGTGGTAGCTTGAACAATCAAGTAATAAATAACAGAAATTCTTTAATTTTGGACTTTAGTGCAAATCTAATATAAAAACAAATAGCACCTCAACTTAAAATACCCGGCAGGCAATACCAAGTTTACATATCTTACATATTGCTATGGCAATGTTGTCGTCATCAACTTTATAATACCTCCAGACTGCAGACATACTCCTGCTTTCCGCTTCAAGCTGCTTCAGTGTTCTACTTTGCCGGAATTTAACCAATAGCATCTCTGCAACAAAGTGATGTCATGCTGCAGACGTTGCTGTTTCTGATCACTATAGACTATAGATGTGATAAAACAATAATGAGAATATATATGTATATATCCTAATCGGGAGGTAACGTCCGATTCCGATTGAGTCTGAGACCGCATGATGGGGCCCAATTTCCGATCATGCGATCAGATCTGGACATCCCTAATATTTACTGAAAATTAATCACAGAAATAAATTACAGTTTAAAATATATTGAAATAAAAAATGTAAACTATTTCATAACATTACTGTTTATACCTTTACGGTCAAGCATAGGAGACCTTTTTCAAAAGCAATTACTAATCCACAACTTTTGAATGCTAGTGTAATATTTTCATTTTTTAAATGTTATATGGGTGACGCAGTGGCGCAGTAGGTAGTGCTGTCGCCTCACAGCAAGAAGGTCGCTGGTTCGAGCCTCGGCTGGGTCAGGTGGCGTTTCTGTGTGGAGTTTGCATGTTCTCTCTGCGTTCGCGTGGGTTTCCCCGGGTGCTCCGGTTTCCCCCACAGTCCAAAAGACATGCGGTACAGGTGAATTGGGTAGGCTAAATTGTCGGTAGTGTATGAGTGTAAATGAGTGTGTGTGGAAGTTTCCCAGAGATGAGTTGCGGCTGGAAGGGCATCCCCTGCGTAAAAACGTGCTGGATAAGTTGGCGGTTCATTCTGCTGTGGCAACCCCCGGATAAATAAAGGGATTAAGCCAAAAAGAAAATAAATGAATGTTATATCCAAAACTTTGAATGTACTGTATATAACAGATTTGCTGGCAGTGAACTTGGTCTAAAAATGCATCACCTTCATGCTGAAATCCACAGCTAGAACTGTAGCTTGTTCTACAGATCTCAAAAGCAAACATACATTCGCACAAGCTGTACAGCAGGACCGCTTTTCCAACCCACAAGTAACCTCCTCCATCTGGAAACATCCCAATGCAGCCACAAAGTTACTACTTGACAAAAAAGAACACTTTTAATTTCTATATTAAACAATTTTTGGTTAATTAGTTTTGCAGTTTATTCTATACAGTTTTTTTGCTTTTCTATAGGGATTTTAAAGTGTCTTTGATAAAGCATGGAATACATTCAAAAGAGAAAAAAAATCAAAGTTTTCAGTTGTATCTATAGGCAATATATTTAAGGTTTATTGCAAAATATGCATATGTACACAAAAGAAGAATGTATAAAGTTAAACTTGATTTTGCAGTGCTTCATTGGAATGGGCAAAATATATATTTCGGGGGCCCTTTGCTCTCATATCAGTGGACTATTATGTACAGTAGCCTGGATAATGTACATTTCTAATTAAATTCTACACTGTAAAAAATTGCTGTAAAATTTAAAGTAATACTGGCAATTTTGGTTGCCAATAATACTGTAAAATTTACAAGTGCACTGTACATTAACAATCACAATTGTGTTGTAGTTTTATAGCGCAATTGTAATTATTAATTTACAGTGCGCTTGTAAATTCTACAGTATTACTAGCAATTTTTACAGTATTACTGGCTAAATTTAAAAGTGCCTTTTTTCACTTGCCAATAATACTGTAAATTTTATGTCAATTACAGTGTACTAAATATCATTAGTTTAATCATTCAATTAGTTTAACAATGAACAAAATCTGAGCTCAAGTCTGTCTTTAAAAGCCAGTTTTTACTTCCAGAACAAAACTGATGTGAAATATAGCAAAGCAAAGAACTACTGTATGCAAGTATTCAATTAATTTTTGATGGGAAAAAATCAAGTCACACCTACATTTTTCATGTTTAATAAGGCGTTTCACTAGTCGTAACTAAGTTTAAGCATACACAAAAACAGTCAAAATCTTTTTTTCAGTGTAGTAACACAACCACATTCTCAACAGTTGACAATAGCAAACAGTGGAATAGGTTTACCATGTGCGGGTCATAAAAGGAAATGAGTCTGAGTGCAGACTTAGTGTTAGAGTAATCGTAGTGAATCATATGGCTCATTTCTGTAACGCAGCAGGAGGGCTGGTGTGATGGGGGTAGCCTGGACCCGCTGTCTGAAACCTGAACTTCAGCAGGCTCTCTGATTGTTTGAATGCCAGCTGTGGCCAGCTGTTTGCCGGGACCGCTAACAGAACAGTGAACGTATTATGGGAACATGTCCAGAGATCTGCAGTCAGTTTTGGTGACATTAAACAGCTTTTGGCTACACTGCAAATACATCTCTTAATCAGTATTTAAGAAAAGCCATCTAAACATCCTTAAAACAAGATAATATTTGAAAGAGGAAACTGCATATAAGGCTTGTTTTTGAGACTATATCTTAAATTAAGTTTATCTTAGCAAATTGTACTCATAAGTGAGTTTTTGAAGTGCTTATCTAGTAAATCTCAAAATTATTGTAATTACATTTTTGTTAAGTAAAACAGTGTCCTTAATACAGCATAATTATGCAAGTATATGAGTAATATTTACAGCATACAGTTTGGGTTCGGGTTATGGTTTGATTGAGGGTGCATGTTGCAACCTAGGCTCATTATTGATATGTACTCCTATATTCATTTCTGGAGTTGGCGAAATACATCCTGGTAGTTACGTTTTTTTGCAGTTTTTGTTTTCGTTAATCCACTAGAGGCTGCTGTTAATGCTTTTTCAGATCTCAAATTTGTTTCCTATTTTTAGTGCCATTCATGCCTGTTGTTCTCGCGGAAATCCACCAGAGGCTGTTATCAACTGACTGACTGACTGACTGAGCAACAGACCGATTCCCTCACCCTCCCCCTTCCCTAAACCCAACCAACAGTGTTTTCAAAAGCACCAATTGACCCGCCCACCGCCTTCCCTAAACCCAACCGACAGTGTTTTTAAAAGAAAACAAAAGCCTTTGTGGCCGCCACATTTTAATCACATTTCCAGATCTTACCATGTTCTTACCCTGTTATTTACTTGTTTATTTTATTTTTTGTCTTTTGTTTAACCTGCTTTTTGAAACCATTCTTAGCCGGACTCAAACCCCACCATCACGGTTACCTCCCCTATTCATCTCAACTCATATCAATCAAAACTGACTAAAAATAAACTTTGCATAACTTAAAAAATGTAGTTAAAACCTGATCAACTTATTAAAATAAGTTAAGGTAACTTAACTTTTGTAATCATGACTTTTGTCATATAATTTTTACAGTGTACATGGGACCCTTCACATTAAATAAAATCTGACAGACTACTTTTTCCATCATCTTCCAATGCAGACTTTTATTCCACATGCTTTATAGCTGCTAATAACATTGAAAGGCTTAGCTCTTGATAAAAGTCACACTTTATTTTGATGGTCCGTTTGTTGAATTTAAGTCACATTGCACCTGCATGCCAACTAATTCTCATTAGATTTTAAGTAGACTGTTAGGTTTGGGTTAGGGTTGGGGTTAGGGTTAGTGTAAGTTGACATGTACTTGCAAAGTTTCTTATAGTCAGTTGAATTTCTGTTTTGCAGCAGTGTCAACAGATATTAAGCAGGCAGTCTACTAGAGCTGCACGATTCTGGCTAAAATGAGAATCGTGATTTTTTTGCTTAAAGTAAAGGTCACAATTTTCTCACGATTCTGTAGATGTAAAAAAAAGGTTAATATGAGTAGCCTATTATTATTGTTATTTCTGAATACAACTATTCATAATTGTGATGTTGAATTATTATGTTTGAGACATATGCTTGCAATCTGTCATTGACAACATTATAAGACTTTTTCTACTGGTACAATTAGACATTTGTCATTATCAGATTCCCTCTTGCATTTTACTCAACATTATATAGGCTAGAGTAGCTATTCTGACACTGTTAAACATTTATTCTCATGCACAACACTCTGTGTTCACTATGAAAGAAAAACATATTAAATGCTTGTCATAATCATAGCTCTAAAATGCGATATGATCATTTGAATGATGTGCACGCTTTCGGTTTCATTTTCACTGTGCGTGTGCGGTTCATATTTCCTGCGCAGCTCCCAAACGATCGCTCTGTGTCACAAACTGAATGTTATTTACAACTTTATTACCTGTTATTCACAGCCTATGCAAGTTTTGTTCACTAAGGTAGGCAATAGGCATCATTCACAAGCACGCACCCGCCCTCTCCGTGGTAACAGCTCACGGTTGGAATATAAAACCAACTTTACCTTTATGTATAAGTTCACATACCCTGGGCCTGCCGTAAGTTCAGGTGTAGTTCGCTGTCATGCTGTTTTTCTGCTTGTTGATGATCACCCTGGCCTTGAATAACGTTAGCTCTGTCTTTTTTTCTATGTCTTTGACTCGGCAGATCCTCGGTTTTTAGCACTACATCCAAACACTTGTAGGCCTTTAACTTCTCTCGTAAAATCCCTTGGAGCTTCAATGAGATTGCATATTTCGGGCTGGATGCTTGGTCATTTCATCTTATTCAATGTCCATTGGGAGGGTGCTATCGCAAATGGACTTGTCAGACGAACACCGCTCACTTTAATGTTAATTTTGCAGAATCACTGTGCTTATCACTGGGTGACAAGCTGTTATAATATGCTGAAAGCATTATGTAAATAATATATATAATATGTAATCAATCGAACTTATTTCTAAGACAGCAACAAACTCTGAACCGCATTGGATGTAATTTCCTCGCTGTAAATGGTAGCGCTCCCGGTTTTTTTCTGCCATCTCCCTGCACGCACATCCTAAATGTTTACAAACATGGTAATTGGTCTATAGAGTGGAGGAACTATGATGTCACCTTGTAGGCGAATCGGCTGCTAGCGTAAAAATGGTTCCCTCTATAAATTCCTTATAGGATTTTCCCATAGGCTTTTCAAAAATTGCAAATCATAAGCTCTGTGTTCAAACACTGTTCATTACACTTACACGTTTTGTCCAGCCAAATAATCATCACATGACAATACAACTTTTAACACTTTTGGATCTTAAATGCGAACGCAAGAACTGGAAAGCTAACATCAGGCTATAAACGGACTACAGCCTTCGGGGCGCTCGCCTGTGACATCAGCCCCACCCTGCTACAGACAACTCTTCAGGCTTATTTTTAGAAATATGATCCATGACAATGATTTACGCTCTCGGTTTATTATATTATAATCCAAGCTATAATATTATAAACAAATAAATACGCAAAAGCATAAGTGCCTTTTGGATAGTTTTTTACATGGGAAATACATTTTGTTTTGCTTTACGGTTGTTGTAAAAGTTTTAAAACTGTACATATAAATGTGCCTACATAGTATTATTATAAGACATGTTTAAATAAGTGTATGGCTCGTGTGAATACAGCCCGCTTACCTTAGTACCAGATGACAGAAATTAGGCGTGAGGGACAAGTCTATTATATGCCTGCAAGTTTCATCACGGGCACAGATGAACATTCAATATTCTTTTTTTGTCATCAAGTACAGCGAAAAGCAGCCCATACAGTCACATATGCTGTACATTAAGGAGGAGTGTAAATACTGCAGTTATGACAAAGTTAAATGTGTTTAGATGAAGAAAAAAACTGACGAAAAATCTATTGATCACGTTAACATGACAGTTAACATTACACACTTATTCACAAGTTTGCATTACTGAGAGCAGGAAAGAGACAGGCTGCACTGGTAAGTATCTTCAAAATATCATTTAATTAAAATAAATGATCAACAAATGAATCTGTCTGGACAGTCTTTACAAGTGAAGGCATTATCTACACACAATACGAATTCGCAATTAGAAAAATACTACAAACTATAAAAACTACTCATGAAAATACTTAAATAACAGACAAATCCAAATGCCCAACGCGAGCGAGCTGTGTTCCAGACTAGTTCAGCTCGATGACGTATAATGTCTCCGACACTGTCTGTAGTCCCGATTAGCATCTTGATAGCAACCGTCTTTTTAAAGAAGCGTAACCGATTTAAAAAATCAAGAGTGTGATGAAACTGATGTGTTTTATGTCGTAGAATAAAACGTGAAAGTATCTTGAATTTGTGTTTGCCACGGACCTTATTTAAGCGATTTAACTGAAATCCCATTGAAAAAAACCTATTGACTTTGGGACGAGGGAACCGGAACTGCTAAAATGCTAACTCGCTTCCAGGTTTTTGCATACAAGTTGACGTCATAGTTCCCCCACTCTATACATCATTACATGCAGACAGAAATGACATTTTTGGGGTGAATTATACCTTATAAATACAGTATGTGACTCTTTCAACACTATTTGGAGGTGTACACGTTGCTGAGCAATGTATGTAAAACAACGTGAAGACTTGTGCGGCCGCCTTTATGCTTCTCTCCTGAATTAAAAAAAAATATGATTGGCAGAATCGTATAAATGCTGGATTAAGATCGTCTAGGGGGTCGAATCGAGATTGTGATCTTTTTAAGATTAATCGTGCAGCTCTACAGTCTAATACTCAAATGGACTTTCAAAATAAAGTGTTACTAAAAATACTTTAAAGTGATGCAACATGCACACATCTGAAAGCAATTCTGCGTAATTCTACATTTATTATTAATTTTTTACATTATACTTTAATCATGCTACAGTATAGCCTAAATATGTTACTTATGAGGAGGCTCTCTGTTTTTAATTTCCATTTATTTATTAATTTTTAACACTGGATGATATCCAACGATAGTATCTGATTGCACTGACCACCATGTCATTAACATTTGCTTTAAAACTTTAAAGTGCACATGAACTTTTGCAGTGCCTGAAATGCTATCATTTGTGCCATATCTAATGGAGGCATAGAGTAATTACATATATTTAACTGAAAATGGCTAAGCTGCATCGAATCACGCATTAATCAATCCAGATGCAAAAGAATTGCGGAGCCTCGTATATCGCTGCTCACTTAAAGAGTTCAGAAGCATCCACTATCATTAGGAAAGAGTTTAAAGTCACAATTATCACAATCTTTTTTCTCTTACACTAACTCACACACACTGAGTCTCTGTGAAGTTTTTTATGCTCTTACTGGGAAGTGAAAGTATTAATGGTCATGACCTGATAAGCAGCATGCTTTTATAAAAAAAAACTTTTGAGTGAAAAGTTATGGCAGAGTTACTTACTGCATTACATTTAACTGCACTCTTGACAAAAGTACAGCAAGTGACCATTGAAAATTGTATACATTGGCATACTGGCATAAACATGTTTTTAAAAGGGAGCTAGTTTAATGCCTCCAAAAATGAAGACTAGAAAAACTAGAGGAAGAAATAGACTTACACCATTGGTTGAACTTAAAAACATCTTTCAGAAAATTCAAGAAATTACTTTGAAACAGTGATTTTCAACCTTTTTAACTCTAAGACAGTAAGAACCCTGTTGTCCCCATGGTTTTTCTAGTTGCAATATAAGGATTATATTGCTCTTCTCCCTGTACACGAATGACTGCACTTCGAAAGACTCCTCTGTCAAGCTCCTAAAGTTTGCAGACGACACCACACTTATCGGCCTCATTCAGGACGGTGACGAGTCTGCTTACAGACAGGAGGTTAAGGAGTTGGCTGTCTGGTGCAGTCACAACAACCTGGAGCTCAACACGCTCAAAACAGTGGAGATGATAGTGGACTTCAGGAGAAACCCCCTGCTCTCCCCCCACTGAGCATCATGGACAGCATTGTGGCAGCAGTGGAGTCATTCAGGTTCCTGGGCACCACCATCTCTCAGGACCTGAAGTGGGACACTCACATTGACTCCATTGTCAAAAAAGCTCAACAGAGGCTGTACTTTCTTCGTCAGCTGAGGAAGTTCAACCTCCCAAAGGAGCTGCTGAAATAATTCTACACCTCCATCATTGAATCAGTCATCTGCACTTCAATAAGTGTCTGGTTTAGCTCCGCTATACTAAATCCGACCTCCGAAGACTATGTTGAATAGTTCGGACTGCTGAGCGAATCATCGGTACAACCCTCCCTACTCTCCAAGAACTGTACTTATCCAGAGCGAGCAGAAGGGCTGCTAAAATCCCTCTGAACCTCTCACACCCAGCACACTGCCTCTTTGAACTTTTACCTTCTGGTCAACGCTACAGAGCACTGCGCACCAGAACAGCCCAACACAGAAACAGTTTCTTCCCTCAGGCAATCTATCTCATGAACACTTGATGATAATAATTGTGGAACCAACATCACTACCTGCTATACACTTTTTTTATACACAAATACACCTTTTTAACAACACACTTCACATGCCGATTTGCACATAACAGCTGCACATATAACGCTGTATATAGTAATATAACTGTACATACACTTGTCAATTTGTATATTGCATCCACTACTTTTTAAAAATATATTTATTATCTGTTTTTTAGTCCTGTCTGTAATTCTGTTGCACTGTAGAAGCTCTGTCACGAAAACAAATTCCTCGTATGTGTGAACATACCTGGCAATAAAGCTCTTTCTGATTCTGATTAACAATTAAGGGTTTTTTTCTCTTTTTTTATGTATTATTTATTATTGAACGTATTTTACAGCTTGGCATAACTAGAAATATCCATATTCCATAAAAAATGCCAATGGAAATTCTTTATTAATTTACATTTACCAAACTTCTGAAACGAGACTTCTAAAATGAGGCTCAGATTTTAATATATTCCAGTTTTGCTAACTATTTCCTATTAAGAGGTTCTCCCTATTCCTAATATTTTTGTGAAATTAATAGTTTTTAGAAAATCATGAGAACTTATTTTATAAAAAAAAATTGAAGCATTTAAAATAGCATCAATTTGTTTAGTTTTGGCTTAAGTTAATACTTTGTTTTGTTTTGTTTTAAATTCTTACTTTAGAATCAAGTCATCTCAAGGAACACTGGAAAAAATAACAAATTATAAAAAACTATGTTTGATAAAAATTATGTTTGTTGTTTGTTCAAACTACTTCATTAAAATAAGCTGAAAGTTGGGGCGACAACTTAATTGTTTTATGTTCAGTCCATTTAAATTTGTAAAAACGAATAAGTTTAATATTCTAATAAGCTTAATTCCTTCATGTTGTCCCAACACAAATCGATTGTGTTGAAAACATTTTGTAGTGAAGTTTGCTGTGCTGTACACTGTAAAAAATGCTGGGTTCCACACAAATCCTTCATGTTGTCCCAACACAAATGTAATTGTTTTGTACAAATTTAAGTGGACTGATCATGAAATAATTTAGTTTCAAAGTTGTTTTAAAAAACACTCAATAATTGGGTTGATTTATCTCAAAATAAGTAGTTTAAACAAGTACCAAAATTTTTCATGAAATGAAATTAAATGAATAGCAAAAAATATCATAATACATTATAAAATCCCAGCAAAAACAAGACATTTTTAATAAACAAATTTATTTAAAACAAAAGGAAACCAACTTATCAATGCAATAATGACTTTTCTCCCAAACATACTAAAATGTTTTGCAAGTTTATAATGCAATAGTTTAACAAGAGTGCTGGGCTTTTTCTGCCAGCAGAGATCTGGATTCTGTCAGCCTATAATCTCAACAATACTGCATTAGCCAGACACATATTTATACAACACTGATAGACACAGAATATCATAGCCAGGAGCACGTTTCTTCTTCTGTTATAAGAACAGATAGATAAAGACTGAACCAAAAAAAAAAACAATGCATATCCAGGCATCACAAGCCTGCCGATTATTCCTGGAAACTGCATGGCAGGAGGCCACACTGGAGAAGCTGTAGATCTGAGCAGAGACACAGAGCAGCATAAAGGGGAAATGATTGAACACTAATGGACAGTCAGCTGCTATCCATCACTCAAATAAAGCAACAACAAACACTGCAGACGCACTAAACTGAAGCACACACTGAGTGCAAGGCATGCAGCAATTATCACTCATGACATGTGCTTCTGTCACTTAGAGGACTCTTTCTTATTGGTTCCTGCGTAAGGATCGACTACATGCTCATTTAGAAAAGGAAAACGGAAAAAAAAACAATGGTGTAGTCTAATTAACTAAGTTAATGAAATGTATTCGTTAAATGAAATACAAAATGTAATAACATTAACTCCATCAATTTAAAAAATGTCAAAAAATGGTCATTAAATTATATTATATTAGTATTTGTTCTGCTTTCATTGACAGATTGCTTTGCCACTATCAGTCCTTATGATATCTACCAAAGAATTATTAAGTTTTCATTATTTTAACCCTTTTAACTGTTTGTTTACATTATGGCACTGTTGTTTTTATGAAAAAAATTAAGAAATAAAGTCATTTCCATTTCATAATCCATCATCAATATCTATATACTACATGCTAAGCAGATTATTTTATTTTTATTTGACTTATCGATTTATTTCACTGTAAGGGTCTAAGCCATTTATCAGTAGCAACATTAAATTTGATGCAATATTTTTTATTATGTGTATGCATGTTCCAGACAAAACAAATAGAAAAAAGAAAAGAACAGAACAATTTCTCATGCATAAATACATATGCTCACTCATATATTTCAATAATTTGTCCTGCAGTGCTTAAACGTAGAAAACAGTAAAAAATAAGGGTGAAATTTTACAATACTTTTGCTGTTTTCATAAACACCCAAAATGTCAATACGTATGCACAAGGGTAAGTCCATTACAAAGCATGTTTCATTTCTGTGCCAATAATGTGACCCAAAAAAAAAAATTTCATGGTTTCCAGAACACACTACCAATGTTTAGATATCAGTAAACTGAATACATCAAGACACTAAATAAACTGGACAATTAAGGGCACCTTAATTTTAAACATTCAGCAAGAAAGCAATAAATTGGTTAAAGGTTATGCAAAATACGTTAATATAGAAATATTCTATTACAAAACTATTGTTTTAAACTTTCTATTCATTAATGAATCATTAAAAATTAGTATTACCAATATTTTCAACATTAATAAGCAAAGCAATATGTCTTGAGCAGCTACTTTATATTAATAATATTATTTAACACTAATACTATTTTTTTACAGAATTTTTGTCCAAAACTGCCTTGCTAAGTTATTAAAGATTAATTTCAAAAACTCAAAGAAGTGCAAAACAACTCTCAAGTTGTCTAGTATATTTTACTTTCTCCATCCATTATTAAATGCATCAGTCATCTGTCTAAATAAACCACAGGAATTCCGCTTAATTGAGCAACTTTACGCTTTAAAAAGCAGCACTAGCATGTTTTCCATTTCCTCATATCTGACTTGTACAATTATACTTGTACAAAGACCTTTTCTCTTTTACTACATGCCTTTGTAAGAATAAACGCCCATCATCTTTGGCATATCCTGAGACAGAGAATGGCCTTTAACCCTTAATTAGCTGCTAACCAGAAAGGCACTTTGTTTCTTTATCGGCCTAAATGTTGAGACGATGACACTGAAATGTTGTAAGTCATTCAGTGACTCAGAGAGGAAGGCATCTCTTCGTACCAAGCACATAAAAGCGGCTGCAGTCACAGAAGCTTTGTTCACTTCATGCTCAAACACACAGTCAAAGCAGACAGCAAACACAACACCATATATGAGTAGAGCACATGTTCACATTGTTTCATGTTCATCTCTCTTTGGAAATATGACTGTGTGGAAGGACAACTATTTGTCTATAAAAACACTCACAAATTAATGGGATAGTTGACCCAAATTTAAAATGACACATAATTTGTCTTGTGGTTTTAAACCTTTATAAGTTTCTTTCCTGTGTTGAACACAAAAGAAAAAATATATTTAAAGAATGCTGGATCCTGGCACTCATTGATTTCCATAGTAGGTAAAAACTATTATGGAAGTCAATGAGTGCCACAATATTTTTTTTTGTGTTGAACAGAAGAAAGACATTTAAATAGGGTGAAGAGTATGAAACGATGGCAGACTTTTTATTTTTGGATGAACTGTCCCTTCAATAAACAAGTCTGAAATGTTGACTATTTAATCTCATGAATTATATTTGCTAATGTGGTCAATGATGCATTCAAGCAGCTTTGAATAAAGCTTTAAAGCGTTGACCCTAAAAATAATAAATACATTTGCTAAATCCATAGCAGGCTTTGATTACCTAATTATTTAAACAGATAAAATGCAGTAAACGCAATAAGTGCTGGGCATTTAGAATTACTGGGGACATTTCTGGATGATATTACACAGATAAAAATCTAATTTTCCTAACCAGATCCATTTATATCAGAGTACTGAGCTATATTGGTTCTTTTATCTTTTGGAAAAGAAGTCCTGAACCGAAACGTGAAAAAGTGAAAAACAAACAAAGAAACAAAAATAAATTAAATAAAATAAACACAAAAATAAAATAAACACAAATTTATTATTATTATTATTATTATTATTCATTCTCTTTTCTGCTTAGTCCCTTTATTAATCTGGGGTCGTCACAGCGGAATGAACCACCAACTTATCCAGCATATGTTTTACACAGCAGATGCCCTTCCAGCTGCAACCCATCACTGGGAAACACCCATACACACTCATTCACACACATACACTACAATTTAGAAAATTTAGCTTACCCAATTCACCTATACCCCATATCTTTGGACTGTGGGGGAACCGGAGCACCCAGAGGAAACTTACGCAAACACCGGGAGAACATGCAAACTCCACAGGTATGCCAACTGACCCAGCCGAGGCTCGAACCAGTGACCTTCTTGCTGTGAGGCGATCGTGCTACCCACTGCACCACCGTGCTGCCATTATTATTATTATGATTACTATTAAAAATTACAGATTAAAAAAAAACTATTTTGGGGGGGAAATAGCAAAGTTGTAATGGTTACAGTATAAGCAAAAGTTAAAATAAAAAGGTTTTTTTGTACTTCCCAAAGTCTATTTCCTTCAGAGAGATAAAAAAATCTTTTGTTGTACTCTGTCAAAAATACATAAATACATACTGTAATACAAACCCTTTATAACAAAATACAAGGGGCGGGGGGGCAAGAAAAAGTAGAGGTAAAAGGGTGGATTAGTTTCAGGTTTTTTAACCCAACAAAAAAATATTTGGGGGAAATAGCAAAACTAGTAGAAAATGTACAGAGGTATGGGCGAAAACCGGTTTCAAGTTTTACCGTGGATTGGAAAAGGCAAGGTTTTAAAATCTTTACATTTTTCTGTTATACCGTTCCTAAGATATATGTACGTTTTTTTTACATGTTTTATGACTATTTTATTTAGATTTTAGGGCAACAGTATCCAGCAGAAAAGGAGCATTCACAGCAAAAGCTGCTGGTCAGCCCACTATCCAGGAAACATCTGAAAACAACTCAATTATAAAACAATATACAAACATGGTATGGACCTGAACAGTGCAGTGGCTTACTTTATATCCAAAGAAAAAAAGATATAATAGTTTTTTTTAACTATTAAAGATAGCAGTCAATGGTTTATTTTAATGATTTAGCCTGACATGTTTACTGCTCCAAAATATTCGAAATGTTTTTTTAAAATAAAATATAGTGTTCAATGAGGAAAAAAAATAAAATTTACCCAGACATTTAAAAAGAACATTTAAGAGTAGTAATCACAATACTGTCATACTGTGAAACCGTGATATTTTTATGCACGATTTTCATACCATTAGAATCTTATATCAGTCGATGCCTACATCCAGTAGGCAATTTTATTGCTGTTTTATATATATATATATATATATATATATATATATATATATATATATAT
>CAIGQZ010000379.1:7487245-7513338 GCA_903798205.1 Danio tinwini
ATATAATTTATTATTAGCTAGGTTGCTGCCGGAGTCAGTGAGGCCAGCAGGGGGCACTTAACCTGCGATCTGTGTGGGTCCTAATGCCCCAGTATATTGATGGGTACTCTACACTGCTCAGTGAGCGCTGTCTTTCAGATGAGACATTAAACCGAGGTCCTGACACTCTGTAATCGTTAAAAATCCCAGGACGTCTTTCGAAAAAGAGTAGGCATCCTGGCCAAATTTGCCCACTGGCCTCTGTCCATCATGGCCTCCTAACCATCCCCATATCATAATTGGCTACATCACTCTGCCTCCTCTCCACCAATCAGCTGGTGCACTGTAAAAAAATGCAGGGTTCCACATAAATCATTCATGTTGATCCAACACAAATTTATTAATTTATCGATTAAGTTAACTTAACACTTATAACAAATTTATGTGGATTGAACATAAAAAAATTAAGTTGTCCCAATGAAATCTGAAAAAAATTGTGTTGTTCGAGCTCATTTGAATTAAGTTTGAACAAGCAAAAAAAAATTTTTTGAGTGTGTGTGGTGTGCGGTCTGGCGCAATATGGCTGCCATTGCATCATCCAGGTAGATGCTGAACACTGGTGGTGGATGAGGAGATTCCCCCATTGTGTAAAGTGCTTTGAGTGTCTAGAAAAGCGTTATATAAATGTAAGTAATCTATTATTATTATTATTATTTAATATTATAAAGAAGAAAAAAAATAACAAAGTAAAAGGTAGAAAAATAAATGTTTTACTGCACTCTGTGCTTTTTTCTTTTTGAGTAAATAGCAAAATTAGTATACTAAAGCAAAAGTAAAACTGCAAAAATAATTTTAGCACATTACAGAAACCCTTTTATCTTTGTCAGAAATATTGATTTTATTTTAATTTTACTTCTATAATATTTTCTCCCAATAAAAATCACCTAGTTGAGTTTGATGATCACAGCAGTTTAAAACTCTTATACTTTAGGTGTGCGTGTATAAATCATCCACAGCAGAAGGATGTGATGTGCCATACAGATTACGTCAAAGATCCACCAGAGGTGTGCAGTAAAGGAAGTTTGCTTATCTGAAGGAGGAGGGAAGAAGGAGCTCAAACAGGAGGTCAGTACAATAAGGAAAAGCATGAATGGAAAAGCGGAAAAGGGGATAATTACGCCAAGGTGTAAGGAAAAATGAAGAAATAGTGAGGAAGTTCAGCACAGATGTGGAGATAAAAGAGAGAATGGAAACAACGTCACACTATAAACTCAAACAGCAGTCAACAGATGTTTGTGAACAATGAAAATGCTGTTGGTGGAGACGCAGTTCCTTCCTTCTCAGTCCTCACAACTAATTCCACAGAAACATATATAGGCTGCTTCATCATTCAACACATTTATAAAACACATCAGCAGTGAATCCAATGATTCAAGAAAAATTAGATCATCTCGTGGTAAGCTGTCTTAAAAACACAGGCATTATCTAACCACAGTCCCGTGGTCTGTAAAGAGAACCACATAAACCTGCTACTGTGTGTCTGCCACAAAACTGCTTTCACTGCCCTCACTGAAGCACAATCGCTTGTCCATAACAATCTTGTTGTTTTAACAGTAAGTTCCAGTGCTTTTTATGTGTTTGTCTGTTAAATTAAATTATAATTAATGGCCCTCCTGAATTATTAGATTAGATTAGATTTTTTTGCCCAAATTGTGTTTAACTGATTTTTTTTAATCACTCATTTCTGTGACAGCACATAATATTTAACTAGATATTTTTTAAGACACTAGTTTCCAGCTAAAAGTGCAATTTTAAGGTTTATCTAGGTTAAATAGGCAAGTTAGGGTAATTAGGCAAGTCATTGTATAACAGTGGTTTGTTCTGTAGACAATCAAACAAATTAGGGCTGCACAACATATCGTTTCAGCATCGATATTGCGATGTGCACGTCTGCAATAATCACATTGCAGGGATCTAGGAATGTAGTATTATATTTGACCAGACATTACAGTTAACAGCATACTAATTTCATATTTTAACCTTAGAGGAAAAGTTTATTATTTGCATGTGTTCTTAAGGCCTGGCTGTAAGACTCTGAAGCACATTTAAGCCATTTGGGCACATGAAATGAAATGTTTGTAGCTTAAAGATTATTTGTGCATTGTATAATTATTAACTCGATTGAAATGATACAGTGTTGTTATTATTATTATAAAGTGATTATTAAATTTCTGCTTCTGAAAACAGTTTGACTTGCCAGGAAATCATAAATTATTGTTTATTTGCATCTTTTCACTGTTGTATTTAACTTTGCTTGTCTTTTTTTATATATATTTTATTTAGATTTCCTCCCCCACAGAATAATCTCAATCCATCTAAAATTATGAATTCTTTACAAGCTGTTCAAGTCATCTGCTTAAATTGCATTTATACTGCAATATATATTGCAGTGAATAAAATATTGCAATGTCATTTTTTTCCAATATCATGCAGTCCTAAATCAAATATATTGCTTAAGGAGGCTAATAATATTGACCTTAATTTTTTTTTGTTTGTTTGTTGTTTTTTTTATAAAAAAAATTAAAACTGCTTTTATTTTAGTTAACAATAAAACAAATAAGACACTAATAAACAAAACCCTTGCTCTGTTAAACATCATTTGGCAAATATTTGAAAAAGAAAAAAAATTCCCAGGAGGGCTAATAATTTTGACTTCAATTGTATATATATATATAATAGTATATATCTCTATACATACAGAATAATATTACAATTATATAACAAATATATATTAAATATGTAATTATAATATATTATTGCTAATAATACCACTAATATAAGGCTTGTATACTAAATATATTTTCACATTTTAAGCATATTAGACTATATATTATTATAAGTGTAAAATCTAATGTATATAAAATGTATAAAATAAAGTTAGCCTCTAATAAAAAAATTATAAATGTAAAAAAAGTATAAATGTAATTTTTGACTAAAAAAGATAAAAGCTTAGATTACCTTTGAATGCTGTCTTTCAATTCAAATATGCAAAACGTTATTTATTTATTTACTTATTGCAACTTTTCATTCATAATAAATATAACCAATATTCCACAATTACAACTTAAACCATGCATCAATCATTCAAATTACTTTACATTATTCAAATTAATAATGTTAAGCATTTGAATCACCCAGTTAATATTTCATAACCCAATATGCACCACGAATAGTGTTCAGCTTTAATGCCAATGCATTTTGTATAAAACTTTCCTTAATTTCTCATGAACTAGAAAAGCGTCTCACACTCTTGCACCGAAATCATCAGCTCAGCCAACATTAGTTTATTTCCGTCACTAACTTTCCTGACGACTGTTTAACCAGATGCTGTCACGCTTATTTGAAAGTTCGTCTTACTTTTGCAGGTGAGGACGGCGAGTCCCGCGAGCAGCAGTGCGGTGTAGGTCATTTCTCCAGGTTTAGGTTCTGCTGTGAGGAAAGAAACACTCACTTACTGACTGACCGAGAGAGAGAGTAGAGGAGCGCGCTGGACAGCACAGGTTTACAGTGAGCGCGCCTAGAGCCCAGAGAGAGCAGTGGGAGGAGCCTGAGTGCTGAGCTGCGCCCACACATCAAACATGGACATCGGCGATATTCAATTTGACATAAATTTCACATCAGCTTAAAGGAATTTGACTCGTTCATCTTCAAATACGGCTTAAATTCAGTAATGTTGAGTGGCTTTTCTGTGTAAACCGCTTCGATAGTTCATCCATAAGCTGAAAATACTATCATTTGCTCACTCTTTACTTGTTTCAAGCCTGTTTGACTTTCCTTGTTCTGTTGTACACAAACGAAGATATTTTGAAAAATGTTGGAAACCTGTAACCATTGGCGTCCATAGTAGCCTATTTATTTTTTCCTACAAAAGTGAACGGTTACAGGTTTTCAGCTTCCACTAAAAATATCTTCTTTGGTAGTTAACATATATTAAAGAAACGAATAAAGGGTTGGAGCCACATGGGTGTACATAAAGAATAGGTTAATTTGCGTTTTTGGTGAATTGTTCCCCTTGAGGATCTTTCATTTCTCTTGAGTTAGTTCACCATCATTTACACACCATGTACTTGTTTCAAACTTGTATTTCTTCTCTTGAATGAGATATTTTGGAAAATGTTGGAAACTTTTGACCCTTGACTTCCATAGTATTTGTTTTTATATGGACGTCGTTACAGGTTTTCAGATTTTTTTTTCCAAAATATCTTCTTTTGTGTTTGGAGCCACTGTAAATGGAAAGTAAATAGTGATTATTTTTGAGAGAACTATTTTTGTAAGGTATAGGGATTTGGATTTTGGAATTTTAAATCATTACATTGTATTTTCTTTAAAGTCACCATGAAATTAAAATGGACAATTCATATTCCTATAAAATATTGCAGCATTTATAGGCTAAAAGGTTTATGCGTGCACATTATTATTATTATTTAAATTTATGTGACCTTATAATTAACAGAATAACTTACCTATGGAAACAGGTCAATCACATGAGATTGACAAATAATCCATCCAATTATCCATGAGCAAAATCAGGTCCAGTCCTGCATATAAAAACCAGAGCCAAGTGAATAAAAACATAGTAAACTTTTATTTGAAGCAAAGTATATAGGGGTGGCACGGTGGCTCAGTGGTTAGCACCTCACAGTAAGAAGGTCGCTGGTTTGAGTCCCGGCTGGGTCAGTTAGCATTTCTGTGTGGAGTTTGCATGTTCTGCCAGTGTTCACGTGTTTTCCCCACAGTCCAGAGACATGCTCTATAGGTGAATTGAATAAACTAAATTGGCCATAGTGTATGTGTGTGAATGATTGTGTATGGGTGTTTCCCAGTACTGGGTTGCAGCAGGAAGGGTATCCGCTGTGTAAAACATATGCTGGATAAGTTGGTGTTTCATTTTGCTGTGGTGAACCCTGATTAATAAAGGAACTAAGCCGAAGGAAAATGAATGAATGAATGAATGAATGAATATATGTGTATACAAAAACATCATAATAACAGAGTTGACAAATAAATAAATATTCTACTGGTGTATCCTGAACATTGTGTACATATTAACGAGAGAAAAATAGTAAATTGGAGCACGTTGCATGCTTTTGATTGTTATGACTTTTTATAACTGATGTATCAGAGTTGACCAGGACATAGGACAGACACCAGATGTATTTTTTTAATCACTGAAATTACAAATAATACATTTTCAAATGCTCTCTTAATTGTTTTCATAGAGGTATACACTGAAGGCGTCATTTGCACTGTTTCCTTATGATAATACATTTAGTAACTGCTGTTTGACAGAGATTTAGAGTTGTGTATGTCTCTTGCAGTATATGGCCAACATTTTCTGACGTGTGATTATAAGAGCTTGACCTGATATTTATTTAACCAACGGAGCCTAAAGTCTTCTAATCAGAGCTTTCTATATTTATCAGCGGTCATTATAAATGCTATTGCTCTTGATAATGAGGCTTTTAGTTGACTTTTTAAATAGTTTCTAAATTGACTTTTTTTGAACTGTCTACCATTAGTGGATGAAAAACAGGTTGGGAGCCTGTAATCTGATCAGCCATCCAATGCTCAACTGCTGAGAACTAATTACAAGAAGGAATATGTATTTGAAAATAGCCTAAAGATTTCCAGTGGGACTACGGCTGAAAATCAATTTGACATGGTTTATCCCCTCACAGGACCGACTAAGTCCCCCTTTGAGAGCTGAGTATGAACAACTCAAGTGAAGGCAACATTTGCCAAGGTATTATGGGATGCTGGCTGCAGTTTGTGAGTGTGATGTTGACAGCTGTGCTCTGGAGACATCTGCTGTAATGTTTGCACACCTGGAGGAAAATATGGCACTGCTTTGATGATTAAAACAAGAGATCATTAAAACAAGAGAAATTTGGTTGGTCGCGTTTTAAATCACATATGTCAATATAAATATGTGTATGAGATGAGTATGGTGGGTTGCCAAAATTTAGCAATTATATTCATATTAAAAAAATGAAAATATTCTTATTATTTACTCACCCTTTCTTTAGAAAGAAATTATTCTGATACAAACTGGAAACCTGAAAACATTGGCTTTCTTAATACCCTAAAAAAAATCTGTTATTTTACTTTTTTCCCGGCAGTTAGGGTGCTGGAAAAAAATTGTAAAATAACAGCAGGTTAATTACAGAAATTTACCGGAAATTTTTATTTAAGTACATTTCTGTAATTTAACATCTGTTATTTTACGGTAAATTTCTTTATTTTGACGTCTGTTATTTTAGGGTGCATTTCAGTAATTTAACCGCTGCTATTTTAGGGTAAATTTCTGTAATTTAATGTCCATTATTTTACGGTAATTTTCTGTAATTTAATGTCTGTTATTTTATAGTAAATTATTGTAATTTAACGTCTGTTATTTTATGGTAAATTTATGTAATTCAATGTCCGTAATTTTACAGTAAATTTCTGTAATTCTGTAATCCCAGCTGCCGTAAAAAAACATAAAAAATAACAGATTCTTTTTTACAGTGTAAGAAAAACTAATACTATGGAAGTCAAAAATTGCAGATTTTCAGCTTGCTTCAAAATATCTTATTGGTTGTGTGTTTAATGGAATAAAGAAACTCATCAAGATTTTGAACTTGTTGAGGGTGAGCATAGATATATACAATAGATAACGCATACGGACCCTGAGCATACGTCAATGCCATTCAACCGCACTACTCAAAACTCAAAGCCAATGTAAAGATGCTGGACTTTAGCGCTGTGTATGTTTGTAGTAACGAGCAAACAAAGAAAACAAAGCATTAAGGCAGAACATTTCATAGGTAATATTTAGTTTTTTTTATGTTTTTGTATGTTATGAACTTTTGTGCTTAACAAGTAATGTTATTGATGATGATACAGTCACTTACTGCAATGACCATAACGCAAAGTAGCATCAACTTGCACTAAATACTTGGCTTATGCTAGTTTTGTAGAATAAAATAAGCAAACAATGTAAATGAAATATGAAAACAAGATGCTGCGGTGCTAGAAACTTGTATTATTGTCGGCTAAGTCCTTCATAATGGAGATTCATTCACAAACAAATTGCTTCCTCCGTTAGAATAAGAAGTGAAAGCAGGAGAGGGGGTGTGTTTTAGGACGTGGATTAGATCAAATTTAACAGGTAGGGAGGATAATAGATTTCCATGCACACAAACACAAACACAGGGTGAGTAGCTATATAATGGCAGAAATTTCTATTTTGGGTGAACTATCCCTTTAAGAAATAGACTTCTGATAACTCTAAATACAACACAATGTTTAAAAAAGTGTATTTTAGCTCCTCTTAAAAATCCTTTAACAACTTTCAAAACAACAACATACCATAAATAAAAATGTAAGCAAAACACATAGATGTTTGTACAAATCTCACATGCCTCTCATTCATTCACTCACTCATTGAATTAAATAAGCCAAATATACACTACAAGAGTCAGAGCAGGCATAATTTTGCTTAGGTTTTATGCTAGATTTATGCAGAGCTCTGCTAACGAAAAAAGTCACTTTGGAAAAAAGTCTTGAAATCCCTACTTAAACGGAGAATATGGTAGTTTGGTATAAATTAAATTCCTGAAAGAAATTCTTTGTGCTTCTTTTTAGACTGTTCAAAACAGCTTGTACTGTATACTGCTTGATATTGGAGACTGCCATTTCTTAATATTTAATGATTTGTCTTATAAAATGAATTAAAAAAAACTCTTGTTTGTGGCAAATATATTTGTATAGTTTTACAGTTTATTTGCACTTTATTTTCTTATTATGTCCAGACAGTGGCTGATAATTTGGAAATCTCACTCATTCACAGAAATCAGCTTACCTTTGAAAAATGGGTGGATTCCCACATCGAAATAAAGGTGAAGCTTTAACATCTATGACAGTTGAATTTTTCTGAATGGGTCGTTGTTAAACAAACAAAAAAATAAATGCTTATTGTTATTTTTCTTAAAAGATTGATTTTAGAAATGTATTTCTTAAAGTGACTGTTAAAGGGTTAGGAACTGTATATGTTTTCAACCACAGTATACAATACAATACAAAACATTGAAAAACAATACAAAATGACCTGATTTTTCTGCTGATAACCCAGCAGAATGATTCAGATCTGTAAAGTGTTCATATCATTGTCTTGCTTACTTGAAGTGGTGGAAAGACCCATGCCTTTCCTTCAAAGAGAGGAAGGAAGAAGGAAAGAAGTCATTCTTTCCATTCTGGTCCCTGGGGAATGTTTTTTGGAGTTGTCTGCTTGCATGAGAGGGGCTTATTGTCTTTTAAACACAAGGGTGGAGGCTGTGAACGTCCGAGGAGTGAAGAGGCTCAAGGGCAGCGAGCAGAAGACATTTAGGGTCCATTCTGCGTAAAAGAGTCTTCACAAAAACAGCGTTTGTCTCAAGGAGACACTGACATCAGTGGACTTCATCATGGCATAAAGCTGTTTCTGTGGTGATAAGAAGATCTAAATATGTTGCATGCAAAAATGTTAAAAATGCATGTATGTGTTTATTTAAATAAAGGATCATTCAATAATATCAACTGAGAAATATGTATATTTATGCATTAAATAAATGTTAAATTAACAGATATTTTTCTTGTTGTTAGCATTACAGCGCTGGCCTAAAATATATAGTTGAAGTCAAAATTATTAGCCCTCCTGGGAGTTTCTTTTTTGTTTTTACAAACATTTGCCAAATTATTTTAAAGGAAATTTTCACAGTATTTCCGATAATATTCGTTCTGTTGGAGTCTTTTAAGTCTTATTTGTTTATTTTGACTAAATTTATGTTCATTAAAAAATGTAAACCATTTTAAGGTTGACCTTATTTAAGCAACTAAAGCATTTTTTGTCTACAGAATAAATCATCATTATGCAATGACAATCATCAGCAATCTAACCCTCATAGATTGCTGAAAAACATCCACTTTCACTCAGACTGCAATCCTGTTATCAGAAGAACTACAAATCCTGTCATGCACCATACACACTCACCTGTTCCAGTTCTCCTTTGATTACACACACACACACACACACACACACACACACACACACACACACACAAACACACAAACACACACACACACACACACAAACACACAAACACACACACACACCTGAGAGCTGCTCAAAAACTGATTACATGAGTCTTGTTACCTTGTAACTCTATGAAGCCTCTTCTTATCCTCTCTTGTTTAGCCATGTTTTGACCATTTGTCTTGTTTTATTGTTCTTGTTGTTTTCATTAGTTGGGGGGCAAAGCGAGGCTTCATGAAACACTCAAACAGTTGAAGCAAATGTGTCGAAGCTTCAAAACATTTCGAAATCTGTCTCTACGGGGACACCTAGTGATAATTTTTTATGCATTGTTCTAGAATAGCTTCAGCAAAAACAGTTAAGCAAATTGAGGTATTAAACCCTATGTTGTAGAGTTGAGGTTTCAAGTGATTTAGTGAAGCGGTAAGAGTTCCAGACTAGCATGCCGAGATAATGGGTTCAAATCCAGGGTGATGTAGCTATAGGTAGCTATAGGTATAGGTTTTTAAATGCTCTGTTCTGGTAACGTGTTTTGTTTTAATACTGGTCTGACATACAAATAAACACTTTGTGTATAAATATGTCTTGTTTTGGTCATAAAAAGGCAACATTAATAAAATACATTAAGTCATAATTTCAAAGTATTTGTACAAATTGGAATTTGAACTCTGGCCATTTGCAGCACAGGAAATCTGTGCACACGTTCAGTCCACTAGGCTATTTGAGATAGAGATTTTGTTCCCGACCCTGTCAGTCAAATACAGATTTGCCAGGTCTCGAAATGCATTTGAAATGACCAATGCTTTGAATCGATTTAGTCACGTGACCTGGTGTTTCGAAACACTTTAGTCACATGACCTGGGTGTTTAGGATCATAATTTGGTGAAGTGTTTCTAAACACTTGTGCTTCGGGATCTCGACACTGTGTCAAAACGTCAGTTTTAAGTCAGCCATCCGTAGTTTTCACTGCCTGCACTGACCTTTCACCTGTTTTTGACTGATTCTGGATTACCCTTATGCTATCATTTGTACCTGTTGACCATTGCCTGTCTGACAACGATTCTTAAATAAATTGCACATGGATCCTCATTTCAGCATCACCCGACTCCTTTATGTTACACTATGACTTGCCTAATTAAACTAACTTGCCTAATTAACCTAGTTAAGCCATTAAATTGCACTTTAAGATGAATTTCTCGAAAAACATCTAGTAAAATATATACTGTCATCATGGCAAAGATAAAAAAATCTGTTATTAGAATTTAGTTGTTAAATTTATTATGTTTAGAAATACTGTATGTTGAACAAATCGTCTGTCCGTTAAACTGAAAATTGGGTGAGAAATATACAGGGAGGCTAATAATTCAGAAAGGGTAATAATTCTGATTTCAACTGTATTTAAACATTTAATGTCTTTTGTGTGTCGATGATATTATTCTGAGTTGTTAAGTTTAGGAGTCTTGGTAACAATTAAAAAAAGTCCACACAGAGTGAAGTTCACTAATTATTGTCCAATCCTTTATTCAAAGTATACACTACAGTGGAGCTGTGATAAACTCTTCAACTAAAGGCTATAAGGCAAGAGAAACATGGCTTAGAGATTAAGGAAACACCTTTACTGAAAAACAGAAAATCAACTTGTAAATCTGTCTGGCTATGTCTAGCTAGCCTAAAGAAAAACATTTTACAAAATGTCTAAAGAAAACAGCGATATAAACTTTTCCATAATAGATATAAATATTTCTACAACATGCGGAATTGGTATTTCCTTTGTTTGTGGTAATCTGATAGAAGGATCACGCCCTGGTAAAAATGACAACGCTGGGAAGGCAAACTTTCACAGACTAAGAATATAAACCCATGGGATTGTCCAATTGAACAAATCAATATTTTCTCTACCCCTTCCTATGCATCTTTTTAAGAGTGTTGGACTTGGCTGGAGCCGTGGGCTGATGTGGTATGTAAGGTCGCAGTCTAGGTTGTGACCAGACGACACACCAGTGGTTTCTTCTGTTGAGAGTTTGTGTTTTCCCATAGAAGCTCATGGACCGCTGCACCATTGCTCTGTCTAAATGACCGGCTATTAATAGTTCTCCTTATATTGCTTTTGATAAACTTTCTGAGTCAACAAAGCACCATCTGCACATTAACCCTGTGGTTGCTCTGAAATCTGGATGCTGTCGTCCAGGATCAAATCTAGTCTGAATTAGTTTTTAAAGTACAAATGAAATTAAAACTAACCAATTTTGTTTGCTCACATTGCGGGTTTTGTGGTGAACCATTCATCTGTGCATGGCATTAAGAAAAAGAAAAATTGTTTGCCCTTGTAATCTTTATTTGAAATCTGTAAATGCACTTTCTGTTTTCATTTACATTGTCAGATTACGTCTGTCTTAAGTATTGGGCGTGGCTAACATACTTAACCACGCCCCCTCCAACTGTCGGTTTTGACAGCAAACGAGTAGCAAGTTGTCTGTTACACTGGAAACCCTAATAAGTTGACTGAACGAAATAAATTGAGTAAACTCGTTGCCTCAATTTAATTGAGTAATGGAGTCTCCCAGAACCTGCATATTTAAGTTTATTTAACTTGCCGGTTTGATAGATTATACTTAAATTGTTCAGTTCAGTGTGTGTGTCTGTGTGTAATTATATTCTATGAAAAAAATGTTTAAAAGAAAAATAAATAGCCATTTATTCCCATTACGGTGAAAAATTACTGTATACATGAAGCCATGTATACATGATTGTTTTCTGATTTTAAAAAAGACATTAAAAACGACTTATTTTTAAAGGATTAATTGGGATTTTGAGCTTTCTATACTTGACATCTTAAGTGTAAGCATTTTCATTGTATATAAGTTAAATTAACTCATATTTTTAGGTGACAGGACCAAAATGCTCAATTTTAAGTAATGTTCAGTCATCTTTACTTGATTGTTTAAGTAAAGACAACATTACAGTTTACAGTGTAGATTGTAATAACTCTCCCCAAACCCATTTTCCAATATTTCTGAATGAAATGCCTACAATATCCATTCAGCTCGTAGTAGAAAAAACAACCCACGCCCACTGTTTTCTCATTTAATATTTCATTTTCTCTAGAAACTGCGTCCCAATACAAAAAAAAAGTTGCAGCTTTTGGTTCATGTGGACTTAAAAAATGACATGCTAAAAGCAGCAAACCTAACCAATAATTCTTTCCACATATTACAAAATAAAGCACAAGGATGTGTGAATTTTCAAACAAAAAGTGAAAAAAAGACCCACACTAATTTATTCACTCCAAAAAATACATTTATGCATCAGAAATCCACCAAAAAATATATTTGTGCTAAAGAGCAAAAGAGCATACAGACTGTCTTCAAAGTGTAAAATAAGAATATTACCATTTAGCTGTGTGTATGTGTATTTATACTTCTTGAGATTATTTCTTTATTCTCAAAAAATTTGTTTGCAAATCATCTTAACTCTGCAGTGTAAATACAAAATGAATAGTGTTTACAAAAATAATTATTCGTCTGCATTGATGGCTTCGTGAAGAAATTTGCATCGAATATTTTCATTCCAATTTCCACAAAAGGTTGTTTATGTTGGAAAATGGCTGTTTAGATTTTTTTATATTCTTGAAAATAAATAAAAAATGTTTTTTAAGGGTGGCACAGTGGCTCAGTGGTTAACACTGTCGCCTCACAGCAAGAAGTTTCCTGGTTCAAGTCCCAGCTGAGTCAGTCTGCATTTCTGTGGGGAGTTTACATGTTCTCCCTGTGTTTGTGTGGGTTTCCTTTGGGTGCTCCGGTTTCCCCCACAGTCCAAAGAAGACATGCGCTATTAGTAATTGGATGAACTAAATTGTCCATAGTGTATGAGTGTTTGTGTGAATGTGAGAGTGTTTCCCAAGTACTGGGTTGCAGCTGGAAGGGTATCCGCTGCGTAAAACATTTGCTGGAATAGTTGGCAGTTCATTCCACTGTGGCGACCTCTGATAAATCAGAGATTAGCCGAAGGAAAATGAATGAATGAATGAATGAATGTTCTTTTAAGAACTGTTCCGAAGGTACTCTATGGGAGTTTAGGAACATAATTAACAGTTTGTTGTAGTTTGTTTTGTGTTTTCCATGTGTACACTTAACACTTCAAGTGCTACAAAATAAAATGTATTCACCCTGAAGATTCTGTCTTCTGCTGAACACTTACTAACAAAAATATGTTTTGAGAATGTAAATCAAATCAAATCAAATCAAATCAAATCACTTTTATTGTCACATCATCAGCAGCACGTGTGCTATGATGAGTGAAAAGCTTAGGTGCTGGCTCCAGACAGTGGAAAATACAGATAGTGCAAATACAACAACAGTGCAAAAAACAGACAGTGCAAATACAACGACAGTGCAAAATACAGACAGTGCAAAATACAGACAGTGCAAATACAGCGACAGTGTAAAATACAGACAGTGCAAAATACAACAACATACTCACAAAAAAACAAGACAGTGTAAATTTGGCAATGTTGACAGTGATGCGTACGATGGATAGGTGTACACATAGTTGTAGGCAGTATTGTTTAAGTATGGATTGGTTAAAGTGCAGTGCATGCTACATCTTTATGGTGTGCAGTGTGGGGTATGGGAGAGTTTGTGTGGGGTGTGTTAAGTGTTCATCAGCCTGATAGTCTGAGGGAAGAAACTTTCCTTCAGTCGGCTGGTTCGTGACCGAATGCTGCGGAACCGTCTGCCTGAGGGTAGCAGAGAGAAAAGTCTATGGCTTGGGTGGCTGGAGTCGCTGATGATTCTCTTGTTTTCCTGGTGTAGATGTCCTGGAGGGAGGGAAGCTCACCTCCTACTACACGTCCAGCAGTTCGCACAATCCTATGTAGACCTTTGCGATTGCTGCTGGTGCTGTTCCCGTACCAGGTGGTGATGCAGCCAGTGAGGATGCTCTCCACGGTGCAGGTGTAGAACGAGCGGAGGATGTGGGGGCTCATTCCAAACCTCCTGAGACGCCTGAGGAAGAAGAGGCGTTGTTGTGCCTTCCTTAACACTGCGTCTGTGTGAGCAGTCCATGTCAGACCCTCAGCGATGTGTACTCCAAGAAACTTGAAAGTGCTGACTCTCTCCACTGGTGTCCCGTTGATGGTTATGGGAGTGTGTTCATTCTTCTCTCTCCTGAAATCCACCACCAGCTCCTTGGTTTTGCTGATGTTGAGTGAGAGGTGGTTTTCCTGACACCACTGCGTCAGAGTGTGCACCTCCTCTCTGTAGGTCGTGTAATCTGTGATTAGGCCCACCACCGTTGTGTCATCAGCAAATTTTTACGATGACGTTGGAGCTGTAACCAGACCGTTTAAAAAAATACTATATAAGTCAATGGCTTCAACAATAGTCATTCTTCAAAATATCTCTATTGTGTTCAACAGAAAATAATTGAATTATGACATTGCACACATTAGTGTTAAAAAAGGTACAAATGTGAAGTTCCACTGGCAGCTTTTATACTTTTATTTCTAAAAGTAAAAAGGTAAACCAACAATTAATCGTTAACAATGGGTTTAACGTGTGCAAAACAAGAAAAACTTTTCACTCACTTAACTTAAGCAAACACACAGTCTCTAAACAAACGTTTTGATATAGCAGAAAGCCAAATGAACCGACTAAAATTAGATTGACCAAAGTAATCAGTTGAAGCTCTTCCAGCTCATTGTTACCAAACAATGGTGCACAATAGCATGCTAACAACTATTGGCCATTGAACAAAGCATCTCTATTGATTAGCCTACAACAAGCTGAAAGCTAAGCCCCTGCTTCACAATATTAACCACAAAGTAGCAACATAGATACATTTCTAAATGTTTAACACACCTGTAAATTAATATAAAATTTTAATTAGCATTCCTGATTACTTAGGAAATACATAAAACTTGTAAAACAAACATCTACTCTCTCATGCAAAACATGATGGAAACTATACCACATAAAAAAAAAAATATTAAACCTTAAAAAAATAAATGGGTTAAAAATGGGTTTTTGTGTTGTTGTTGTTGTTGTTGTTGTTGCTTTGCAGATTAATTATCATTTGTATAACTAAACTTTAACTACAAATAATATGGTTAAACAATAGTTAGTGTAGCAAACCATGATTAATGGAAAGGTTTTGAAGGACAAATTAAGGGACCAATTTCAGATGGTCTCAACACAAAAGGGGGATAGTTCACCCAAAAATGACAATTCTGCCATCATATACTCACACTTCTCTTGTTTTTTTAAACCCTTTTTTTGTTTTTATTTTCCTACTATTATTTTCCTACTATG
This sequence comes from Danio tinwini, assembly GCA_903798205.1. Taxonomy (NCBI): domain Eukaryota; kingdom Metazoa; phylum Chordata; class Actinopteri; order Cypriniformes; family Danionidae; genus Danio; species Danio tinwini. Next base: position 7,502,645 of record CAIGQZ010000379.1, read on the forward strand.
AAAGTCGATATGTGCCAACAAAGATCAATCTTCAAAATATCTTATTTTGTGTTTAAGAGAAGAAAGAAACTTATAAAAGTTTAAAACAAAATGAGGGAGAAATAAATGAGGCAATTGTTGTTTTTGGGTGAACTCTTTAAGTTACATTTTACGAATAGCCAATAACAAATGTCTATGAATTCTCTCCCATTGTTTTTGAGTGTCATCAATTTAAATAGTTTGAGGATAAGGACAATGTCAGCTCCAGAAGAAATGTTAAGAAGACCAGATCAATGTTTCATCTTTGAGTGAATCCAAAAGCTGTTATGAAATATGAGAGTAAATACAGTTTTTTGTTGGAGGTTAAATGTCAGTGAAACAATGGAACCATCAATAAAATGACAACAACTTGTCAGAATCGGTTACAGTATTTTGTTTCCCTTTCCTTGAATACTCAAGACAGACAACAACAGAAATGAGCACTTGAAGACTGTCATTGAGTTTAATGGGGTGGAAGTGTCCTGGAGGAATGGAAAATACAGCAGTTATGTTTTGTTTTATGCTCTGAAAAAGGAAATGTGTCAAAGGAAATCTGTTCTCCAGGGCTTTGTTACATCCAAACGGGGGTCTCAGATCAGTGTAGTTTGTTTATTTTCCCAAGAGGCCATAGCTGAGAATGTGTGTTTGGCCTCAAACGAAGGTTAAAGAGTGTTCGACATGCTGGCCCTGACAAATGCTCAGCAGATCAGCGTTTGTGTGCTCCAAGACGCCAAATGGCTTGTGTGTTTGCGTGTGTGTGGGTATTTTCCCCTTTGAAATTTTAATGAAGGGATTCATAAATTGTGCAACACTGACTAATTTTGCTGTTCTTTCTGTAATGGCAAGTAAAGCCGCCCCTTTTGTTCATTCAGCTGTTAATCAGTAATGTATTTTCTGTGTAAATCTTTACTGACATTCTAATCAAGTCCACTTCACAGCAAAACAGGCGTTGTGATGACTTTTGTGAAAATAATAGGAAGTAATCTGGATAATATGAAGGCAGAATGGGTAATGGGTTAGTTAAAGATCAAAAGAAAATCAATTTGAGAATTCCCATTTGTAGTGTTTTACCTGATGAAGACCATGTAGGTCGAAACGTTGTGTGAGTGATATTAAAGACTTTTGAGAGCTAAAGTGGCAGTGTTGCCGATTTTCATTTGATCTTTTGCTACAGTATTAATTTTTTGATCGAGCATCTGCCTCCGAGATTTTTTAGATGCGCGCACATTTCTGTTTTTAATGGGTTACTTGACAAATCTAATTATTACCTTATACCTTAAATATTTCTCATATGCACAATAATATCTTCTTAATGCAATTCTAACTTCCCTAGCATTAAGTCTAAAGGCTTTTAGTAAAAACTGCCTTAATATAACAATATCAAACATATACATATAAGCAGTTTGAATATTAAATTTTGTAGCTTGTACTGTGTTAAAATGTGTATTTAATTGACATTCAAGTGCACCTATTTTACCCCTTATTCAAGATTTAAGAGTCTTTTGTGTCTCCAGAATGTGTCTGTAAAGTTTCATCTCATAACCCCTATCAGATTATTTATTATATTTTTCAGAATATTAAATTTGCTGCTCTGAACACAATGTAGCTGTTTTTGTGGCCTGTGCCTTTAATGCTAGTTCTCCCCTCCCACTGTTTCCACGTGCCTGGCAGAGTGTGCCTCAATCTCCGCCTTGGCTGCGTCCCATAAACAGCACAGTGACAGACATAAAGGAAGCAGATCTCACGTAACATCCCAATGATTATTTGATGTATTTGTTGTGGAGTTAGTTCAAGCCTTTCTGCAACAATAAGTCACACACAATGTCGTTACAAAGTTCACACACATACACACACACACACACACACAGTGCAAACAATAATGGAGATGTGTATTGTCATATATATGTATAAACCGGTCTTCTTTTATAATTGTATTGACATGCGGCTGTGGTGACGAATTACATAGCGATTTTACCATCTTTAACTTACTTTATTACAAACATGCTGTGTTTTAAAAATGTTTTAAACTTGTAAAACTCATTCTTGATCACATTTGATGATGATTGACGATCACAGCGAGCTGAACAGATCTTTAATCCCGGTTGCTTTGCACACATCCTGTCTTGTTGATATGATTATACGTGTTACTATAGAGACATGATACGTGGCTGACAATCAAATCGGTGGTCAGGGGAAACCGCACTGCTACATCACGTTGTGGTCGGCCTCAAAATGGGAGGGATGTGGATCCTATTTTAAAATCAGGAAAATTAAAAAAAAGTGACTTATTGTCTTTATATTACCCCAATATGACTGTGGACACACTATACCTACAAACAGTTCTGTCCAAACATCTTACACTCTCAGAAATAAAGATACGCAAGCTGTCACTGGGGTGGTACCTTTTTCAAAAGGTACAAATTTGTACCTAAAAGGTCCATATTAATACCTCAAGAATACATATTAGTACCTTAAAAGTACAAAAGTGTTCCTCTTAAAATATGTAAGTACTAATATACTTTTGAGGTACCAATATGGACCCTTCAAGTACAAATGTAAATTTTAAAAAGGTACCACCCCAGTGACAGCTTGCATACCTTTATTTCTGAGTGTACAAAAGATGATTTTCATCATAGGTGCCCTTTAAATCTAGTGTATAAAAGAGTGATTGGAAATTGTATGTAAAAATTATGTTATGCAAAAGAAAAAACAAAAACATTTTCCTATGTATTTAGAAATATCTGGACCAAATGGACTGAATATGTAAGGCTACTCTATCCAGATTTTGTAGAAGCATAAAATAATTGCTATTTGGTTTTAATCTGCAAGTTACACATTTTTTAATTTAATAACTAGTAAACTTTCTCTCACAGTCTCCTTTTCATACTAAGAACAAATATTTAGGGTTGCACAATATATTGTTTCAGCATCGATATTGCAATGTGATCATTCGCAATAGTCACATCGCAGAATGTGCAATGTTGAGTTTGTATTAAAAGATATCATTCGCATGTATTTTTGAGCGCTGTGACTGCATAATGATTTTAAACGCACCCAGGCATAAGAAATTTACAGTTTGTAACTTTAATAAGAATTAATTTTAGTCAATTATTTTTATCTTTATTATTCAATTATTGTACATACTGTTAGACTAGGAAAATTATAAAACACTGTTCATTTTAATTGTATATTTTTCTTTTTTTATTATTTATTTTTTTTTTTTATTAGATTTTATGCAGATGCACTCCCACTGCAGAATCATCCTTAATCCATTTTTTTTACATTTTCAAGTTATCTGGTGGAATTGTATTGATATCGCAATATGTATAGCAAAATAACAAAATATTGCAATGTTAGATTTTTCCGATATCGTGCAGCCCTATTATTTAATACAGAGTTTGCCTATTAGGTGTATATTTGACCCTCCCTGAATTGTGTAGACTTTGTTAGTAATATAGTTTACATTCTTATTTTATCGTTATTGTTATTATTGACTTTGTTTTTTAAATTCTTTATATTGTGTTTTTTTACTTGCTATATTGTATAAAAAAGGTAAATGATTGGCAGTGAAAAATGTATGCTCTTTAAGCTGAAATATTGCATTGGTTATGCTGCTACACCAGTTTATTATTATTATTTTAATCTAGTGTATAAAATGTAAAATGCCCATTAATTCTTTTCTTTTTTAATTTTCATTTTGCACCAAACATTGCACATGTAAATGTAAATATACTAAGAGAAATAGATTGCAATTTTAAATATTGCATTATTATTTTTGCATATTGCATTTTTTATTTGAATATTGCTGATTTCCATATGAACCTATACCATTGTTTTCTCTATATGAATCAAATATTTTATTCAGTCCACTCCACACTAAGACCAAAGTCATTATGAAAATGTCTACACTCATTCTTCTTGTCTAAATGAAGTCATTATTTAGGCTACATCAACAATTATGCAATAAAAAAGCTATTTTCCCTATATGTATATTGAAGTATATATTGTAGAATATCTCCATTTAAACAAACGCCAAACCCCTGAAACCAAAAACAAACCAACAATAAAGCAGTGATTTAATCAGCAGAAAACACAACACGCCCACTGAAACTTGCAAAGATGTATTTGTTTGACTGTCAGCTACCAACGATTGTTGTTTCCAGCCTTCAAATTCTCCAGGAAAAACTATTGTTTGTGTAATCAGATCGTGTCCAAAGTACACTAAAAGTCAAAGTCCCTATGTATTGTCTTTGACTAAGTGCAGCGGTGTGTCTGCGCAACCCGAGCGCCTTGTTGATCCCCTTCAAGTACGTTTTTGCAAAGCGGAAACACAACAGGACCCAGACAAACCGAGAAGCTTTCGATTATACTCCATTAATAACAGAAAGAAAGAAACATCTGAGTTCGTCGTCGCCTCGGAGCTTCACAAAACAACCCGGGTGACTGAATTACACAATGTACACAATGGACTCGTTCTCGGGATGTACAGATTTATACAACAAGCCAGCACGACGCTGTTTCGATTTTCAAACGTAAACATCCGCCGTGCAGCTTCGTCCATGTGTGAGCACAACTTCATGATGCTAACTGTGTTAAGGAACATTGTACCTGTCCAAAACAGATGATATGGGATTCCCAACTAATCATCGGTTATAGTACGGCCGGTATTTCTTTATTTTGAATCTTCCAAGACGGCAGGTTATGACGCGAAAGAGTTAGCACGCGAGCTAACTCGGCTAACGTTATAAAAGCTGCGTGTTTGTGTAGCCACTAAACTGAACTGTCGTTTTAACACCACGAATAACACGACAGATGATATACAGTTCATATCCGCGAACTAAAGTGGCATTTTACGAGCGGACATGCTTATTATGGGTGTGCTGAACTTTGTGTTTAGTACAGTGGGAAAATGTATAGATGTCATTTGCCTCCTTCTGGATCTTAACTTTGTGATCGTCAGCTCATTGATTCAGCTGTTGGTTTCAGTGCTCTCCTTCGTCAATAGTCTGCCCATGCTCCTCACAAACTCGGTGTTTGAGTGCTGGAACCTCAGTCTGCTGTGCATCATCACCATGAGGGACGGAGTGACCGTCGTGACCCATAACATGGTCGGAGGCTGGACGCAGCTGCTCGGAGGTGTGCTGGAGAGCTTCAAGATCATCGGATACCTGTCCTCACATCTACTACTACGCACCAAAGAGCTCCTTCACCGCGGCCTGCTGTCAGGACATGGTTTGCTTCGACAGGCTTGGGAAGGGTTTGGGATTTTATTCAGCCTGCTGCTGTATTTCATTAACACCATCGTCAACCTGCTCCTCATAGGCACTCAGAACTTATACTCGTTGTTGGTGAGCACTGTGGAAGCGGTGTCCTGTCCTCTGCAGAAAGCTCTAGAGCTTGCGTTAACTGTCCTGACCTTTCTTTACAGCAGTCTCGTTGGCACCTCCATCCTGTTGTGGACGCCATGTAGACTAGCGATGGAGTTTTTGGGATCAGCGTGTCACATTTTTGTGAGCATATTTTTGCTCAATTCTTACGGGCTGCTTCTCACGTTGGTGATCATCACCGGTGCGACTGTGTATCTGAACCCTGCGCTTCCACGACAAGTATCTCTGCGCATGATCACCTACATTAACACTGTACCTATTTTACGCCAACTCCGAATGGCTCTACAGCGACTCTGTGTGCTAGAGAGGAATGTTTGGCAGCGATTAGCATGGCATCGCAGCCAAATTGGCCTCTTAGTAGCAGCAGAAAGAGATGTTGGTCAAGCTGAGCCCAATATTGAGCCACAAGTTGAGCTAAATGTTCCAAACCAGGAGGTGGAAGATGTTCCAGAAGACACCCCCCAGGCTGACAATCCACTTCCCAGTTCCAGCGCTCACAGACCGCTCCGGAAGTTTCCATCCGAGGACAGCTGCAGAGGGCCGCCAACAGATAACCTACTCAATCTTCTGCAGGAGCAAGAGGAGAGGAAAAAGTGTGTGATTTGTCAGGACAGCACTAAGACTGTTGTGCTCTTGCCATGCCGTCACTTGTGTTTGTGCAGAGACTGCACCAATATTCTTCTGCGCCAGCCAATGTACCAACAGAACTGCCCTCTGTGCCGCCACATGATCCTTCAGACCATGGATGTGTATCTCTGAGGCCAAACGTTTACGGATGTGTTTGTCATCCTCAGGTGTTTTTTTGTTTTCCTTCTTCTTCCGAACAGGACTATTGCTAAAATGTGTCCATTCCACTACTGATGCTTGTAAATAGATTTGAATTATTAAGCTTTTATAAATTGTGATGGTGAGGATTGTGTGCTTTCTTATGTTTTTATATTCATTGTCACTCTTTTTCATCGGCTTGTAAAAGCAACACTATTTTTCTCATGCAACAATATCATATGAATGTAAGCTTTGTATTAAAATTCAGAGGTTCAATGTGCTTTATTGAGTGTTTTTGTATGCTATGATACTAACGTTGGATTTTACTGTAAGGATTATTTTCTATACTTAATTATTTTTTAAGGTGATCAATGAACATCTGTGGCATTCAATTGATTTTTGTTACAGCATACACTACCAGTCAGAAGTTTGGCGTCAGTTTCTTTTTTTTCCCTGTGTTTTTTAATGATTCTGTTCATCAAGGAGGCATTTATTGAATGTAAATTTATTTATTTTTGTTAAATATTTACAAAAAAATTAAATAGCTGTTTATTGTATGTAATTTCAAATGAAATTATTTCTCCAGTCATTATTGCTTTTATTACTATTACCATTATTTATAACTTTTTAAATATTTTATAATATTAGAGGGATTTCTGAAGGATCACGTGACTCTGAAGTAGGGCTGTGCGATGAAATCGAATAGCAATCACGATTTGAAACGTTGCGATTAGCTAATCACAAGAGGCTGCGATATGAAATATATATGTATTCTATAATTTCCCCCACCCAGAGCAAATTGCGGGACTGGCGTCTGTGTGTGACAGTGTTAATAGCCAATTAAGTGAGTACACTCTCATTCTTCCCAATCAGAATTACGCAACCAAACTATGTGGAAAGCCCACAATAAAACAAACAAACAGGAAAGCACGGACAAGTGGGATGATGGCGTTGCCACTTCAGAAGCATTAATAGACGAATTGATACAAAAGAAAAACAGCATGTTGGTAATATGGGAAAATTTTGGTTTCAAAGTCACAGACACAGAACAAAAACAGGTCATTTGTAAGAGTTGTCGCAGAATTGTTGCCACAGCACGAGTCTTGCTAAAAAGTCAACAAAATATTGCCAGTGACGCTCAATCTAATAGCTAGCAAAATACAATTTCAGAGTTGTTTGCAGCTGCTACACCATATGAAAAACATCACGAAGGCACCAGGAGATAACTGACGCAATAACTCAATGTTTGCCCTAGAGAAAAATTTGTTAACTTTCTGAATCTTTATAAACAAATTTGAATAAAAGTTTAGTAAAAAAAAAAAAACTGAAAACAAAATCACTACAAAATTAAATCACAAGTCAAATCGAAATCACAATATCTTTAAAAAAACATCGCAATTAGATATTTTTTCCAAATCGCACATTCCTACTCGATAGTAGGGCTGTCCGATAAATCAAATCACATTTTGAAACGTTGCGATTAGCCAATCGCAAGAGGCTTCGATATTAAATATATAAGTATTATTTAATTGTTCCCTGCCCAAAGCAAATGCGTGACTGCTGTTTGTGTGTGATAGTCTTACTAGCCCATTGCGTGAGCATGCTTTTTTTTTTTTTGCCCAATCAGAATTGCTCAACCAAACTATGTGGAACGCCCACAATAAAAAAGAAAACAAACAGGAAAGCGCAGACTAGTGGGATAATGTCATCTGCTGCTTCAGAAGCATTAATAGACAAATTAATATCAAAGAAAAACAGCATTGGGAATATGGGAATATTTTGGATTCAAAGTCACAGGCCTCGAACAAAAACAGGTCATTTTTAAGAGCTGACGCAGAATTGTTGCCACAGCTTATAGATTATTGAGCTGAAGCTTGACTACAAAATTAAATCGCAAATCAAATCGCAAACACAATATCTTTCAAATTAATCGCAATTAGATATTTTCCCCAAATCGCACAGCCCTACTCTGAAGACTGGAGTAATGAAGCTTAAAAAACTTCTTTAAAATCACTGGAATAAATTATTCAATTAAATGATAAACTACTTTTGATCTGTTATTTTATAGTTCAATAACATTTGACAATTTGTACTGTATTTTCGATCAAATAAATGCAGCCTTGGTGAGCAGGAGAAGTTTGTTTTAATACATTTTAAAATCGTACTGACCCCAAACTTTTGACCGGTATAGTGTTTAGTGATCATTCCGCAGAAAGCTGTTTTGCACTCTCTTTGACTCACTACAATATTTTCACAATCTGATGACGTATCCAGGCTGTTTTTGTCATTTATTATTGAAGAGCATTAAGGCTCTCTCACTGCTCAAAGGGTATTGATCAAAGCATTTTCAAATCGAAGTTTTGTGCTTGTTTTTTTTTTTTTTTTTTTGGAGAGACGGTAATCCAATTGAGTTGCAGAAAGGCTTTTAGCTCTGCTTTTTCTAGTGGATGTTGTTAGAAATCACTATTTTGGAAACATCTAGTACATTAGAGAGACAAGCTGCAGGTCTTATCTAATTTATTTTTGTCTTATGTGATTTTTCAAAAGCTGAAATCCACAGATGTGTTCGGAAAGGCACAATGCGCACGACAATCAGGTGCATTAAAGAGACAAAAGCAAGTCCATTTAAAGTTGTTTTTACTAACTTTTTTTCTTTTACTGGCACTCTCATTACTGCTTAATGCAGATGATAAGCACTAACACATGGTTTATTATTGTCATTTAAGATTTTTTTTAAACAAGCTGTGATTTCATTTCATATTTAAGCCACAAGCCTTTTTTAAGTATTCTTGTACTGCAGACTATTTTGTATAAAGGTCTCCAGTGAAGTCTGTGGGCAGATGACTGTCTGTCCAGAGGCCTGGATAATGTCAAAACCACATTCACTGACCATCCAGATGAACAATAAACAGTATTTGACAGTATGTGCTTGTGTTGTCCTTGTCTTCAGCATGACTTGTTTAGTCACTGGTCTAAAATGAAATTCACAGCATTGTTTTTGACTGAAATGAGTAAATCAACTTCTGCACACACATATGCAGAGGTTTTTGACTGACGGTTGTGGATGCATGTGAGACATTGTTAACTAGTGATTATAGGCCTTTTCTTTCAGTTATTAAATATTAAAATCAGAGTTATCTGCATCTCAAAGGGATACATTTTCTAAAACTGAAAATTCTGCCATCATTTAATAATCCTTTAGTTCCAGAATTGTTTGACTCTTCTTCTGTTAGACACAAAAGATATTTTGATGAAAGCTGTAAACGTAACTACTGGCTTCCATAGTATTTGTTATCTCCTACGTGGATTCAAGCTTTCTTCAACTTATTTTGTGTTCAACAAAGTACAGAAACTCATAAAGGTTTGGAACCACTTGAGGGGGAGTACATTTTTGTTTTTGAGTGAACAATCTCTTAAGCAGTCAAATGGAGTGTTTCATCTCTAGGGAATATATATTCTTAATATTTTGTACCCCATTTTAAAGGAATATTTCACTCACTCCAAAAATAAATAAAGTAGGTGAAGTTTCTAGAGTGTAATGTTAGCTTAAACAGGCTTAGGCCAATATAGGCTTTTTCTTTTAAGTAAACAATAACGATATTAGCTGATGCATACAAAAATGCTTTCAAAACTGACAAATTGAATATCTGTGACTCCGCTAATGATACAACGCAGTCTTATAAACCAAAATAATCAGAGAGGCCATTTATGTTTGGTTCACAGTTGCATCAGGACCCACTAGAACAAATGTACTGACTGTATACAGGTATCAACATTTGAAGTGGATCAAAAAGACAAAAATGGGGGTTGTTCACTAGTTTTAGGGTTGACTATACTACATGCTAGTTGTGACTATCAAAGTTCCAGTAGCTTGACATGCATTTCATGAATCGACCTAAAATCACAATTTCAGCTAAAAATCTACTGTAAAGGGCTCCTATGATGAAAATCAACATTTGTAAGCTGTTTGGACAGACGTGTGTAGGTATAGTGTGTCCACTGTCACATTAGAGTGATATAAACCCAACAAGTGTCTTTTTTAAAATTTCCGGACGCTAAAATAGAACCCAAATCCCAGTGATTTTGAGGCCCACAGCAACGTGACAGAGGAGTGCGGTTTTCCCCACCCACTGAATTGATTAACAGACGCCATGAAAACATATGTACACATGTCCACAGAGAACATTGTTTTGCAAATAAACTGGGATTAAATTATTTGCTACAACTCAGATTGAGGTGACTTTTATAAGTTTTATAATTTTAAAATGTTTTTTAAAAAGCATTCTTAACCGCTAGGAGAGCGCGGGCCACAAAGTAACGCGGGGTTAAATGTAACGGAGTATTAAGGTATTTGCTCAGGGTTAACCATGGCATGCTTCAGGGGTTTTCACCACACGTCTTCCTGCCAATTATTGAAAAAGTTCGGCGAAATTTGGATGGGAAACACAGGAGAAACCTTTTTTGCAGCATAAAAGTATTTTTTATTACAGTCAATATATATATATATATATATATATATATATA
>CAIGQZ010000379.1:7515370-7583477 GCA_903798205.1 Danio tinwini
TATTATATTATATTATATTATATTATATTATATTATATTATATTATAGCATGAAATTGTACCATACACATTTCTAGAAAATACTTTAGTAAAAATAGATGAAAGCTCTTAGGATAAGCATGCAGGGATGGTCTTCTAAGTATAGCACAGCTAGAATAGACTCAACTTTAGCTCAGAGGGTCAACTATTTCACAGCATGTCATTGTCTGGCCCTGGGCCCACTTAACCAATATGTGGACATGCTTGAGATTATCTTACAAATAGGAAGTCCTGCCTATGGGTCAGTAGGAAGGTTTCTGTCTCAGAGGATGAGAACAGGGCAAATACAGCAGCTCCTCACAACACCCACACTCACAATTCCACCACAAAGGGGACTTCCATTACGTCTGTCACACATTACAACATTCCAATAATCATTCGTCCACTAAACTCACTTCTACTAAATCTACTAACTAGCTAATGAGTAAATGAAGATTTTAGATGCAAAAACCTCTAAATGCCATCTGAGTTCACAAGTTCTTTTAAATTACAATTTTTATCAGGCTCCTGTGAACAGGGTCAGTAATTTCACTTTTAAGAGACAGGATAAGACCTTCTCATGGTCTTTAAAGTGAAATAATTCAACACAAAAAAAGTCAATTTTCTATGGAAATTTCAGACGCACTTAGAGGCTTTTGCATCTGAACTCTTCAAATATAAATACACTTGAAGTTTATTTGTTTCTGATCTTTGTATTTTTTGCTTATAATTCTTTTGTCTGAATTTAATGTTCATATCCTGTGCTCATGATGATGAAAGGACGTCCCCTGCTGTTAATAGAGCAAAGTACAAGAGTAATGTGATTATTATTATATGATATTGTCCAACAGCGACACCATTGATAAAAAAATGTAATAGAGAGAAGCAGCGTATATCAAACCTCCAGAATAATGAAATGACGCCCCCTGCTGATATTTAATAATCACGGAAATTTAACATGCGTGTGTATAAAATTAAGTTTTTGCAAATGTACAGTACATTATACATCGTAATTTACATTTACCGTAGTTTACACAGTATACCTTATTTTTTAAGTTTAAGTTTTTTTCTAAGCAGAAAATAATGGCTATCATACATCTTTCCAAGACTTACCCAGTAAAATGTCATTCAATGAAACAATATTTTATGTAATAATAATAAAAATAATAATAATAAAATATAATAATAATAATAATTATTATTGTTATTATTGCTCTGGTTTCCCCACAGTCCAATGACGTGGTACAGGTGAATTGGGTAAGCTAAATTGTCCGTAGTGAATGTGTGTGAATGACTGATGGGTTGCAGCTGGAAGGGCATCTGCTGCGTAAAACATATGCTGCATAAGTTGGCGGTTCATTCCGCTGTGGTGTCCCCAGATTAATAAAGGGACTAAGCCGAAAAGAAAATGAATGAATGAAATACATTTATTGTGTTTTTCTTTCTGCAATAAAGGAATATAAACAGGTCCTTATTAATCATTTAATAAGTCATACAGTTTTATATGTCTGTTTATTTTGTGATGAAGAAATATAAATGGATGTTTCTTTCAATTTCAATGTAGTTAATAAACCTAAGTCAACTAAAATATTTTCTAGCTGTAGCATGTGTTAACATAAAAGTTTTAAGTATATAAATGGTATATTACTGTACTACTGAATGGTAAAGCACTTACGTGTCTATATAAATATATTTTGTTTTGTGGGAGGAATGCGTAGAATTGTTTTATTTAGTAGTGCATTAACATTAATATGTCATGCATTTTGCCAATATAAACACATTTTAGATGTGCTAAGTAAAGAACTTATTAAGACAATATTAGAAATGCCCAGCTATTATTTTAAATAAAATCCTGGCCGCGACCCGAATCTTTTTGTAATGGGAGTTTACAGGTTACCTCTTGACATAATTATGTGTATAAATACATAGGTATTTCTTTTGTCTGTCGTACCTTTAGTTTGTAAACCGTATTTTGGCGAATTTCTGTCTTTGACCCGCCGAAACGTGCGGGTGCACGAGAATACACGCGATTAAATGCGCATGAGCGGCTGAGATTGCATCACTCTGAATGCGCATGTGCGGCTGAGATTGCACCGGTCTGAGACTGCATCATGTCTGCAGCCAGACTCTTTTGGAATTGTCCGTAGTGTATGTGTGTGAAAGAGTGTGTATGGATGTTTTCCAGTGATGGGTTGCAGCTGGAAGGGCATCCGCTGCAAAAAAAAAAAGCTGAATAAGTTGGCGATCATTCCGCTGTGGCGACCCCAGTTTAATAAAAGGAACTGAGCCGAAAAGAAAATGAATGAATAAACAATAAAGGCCCGTTTCCACTGAGTGGTACGGTACGGGTCGGTACGCTTTTATGGCCGTTTCCACTGTCAAAAGCGTACCGAACCGATCCGTACCGTACCACTTTTTCGGCACCCTTTCGAAAGGGTACCAAAGACGAGAAAGGGTACCCAAAGGTGGAGCTACACGCGCAGCTGAACGCTGATTGGTTTACAGAGATACGTCCCGATCTCGTGGAGCTAGCCAGAATCAAAACAATGGAGCCGCCATGTTTTTAAATGCACAGCCGAGACAACTATATGCATATAGTAACGATACATGGATGACCCGGGCTCAAAACAAACCTTGTCGTTGTCTTGATGAACAACCACAAAGCCAAGAATCTGCCGTGTCCTGTTGTTGTTTTATGAGGCCGTCTAAAAGTGCGAGCGGTTTTTCGCTTTCTCCAGGGAGCCCGCGTTCGCGTCTAGATTTGATATAACGAACTTCTTGAGCTGATAATAATAACGTGCGTGTGTGATTAATAAAGCGTCTTCGACATCTGATCCATTCAGAAAGAAAAGGACAAACGCGAGAGTGAAGCGCGGAAAAAAGGAGAAGCCCGACAGGATTACAAGGATTCCCGACAGGAGCAAATAGTTTCAGCAACCTGAATCATGAACAAACTGCCATGTTTATCATCGCCTTTTGGACTATTATGAACTCGGAATGATGGAAATTCTCTCTAACAGAGGCTACATGTGCTGGTGAAGATTACAGACACAGATGAGAGGTTAGCTCTGACTGTGGGCTACTGTATATGTTGCGTGTTGTTTTTGAACTCAAATAAGGACTTAATGTATGCTGTGTGTCGTTTATCTGTAATTGGTAACATATCGGAGACTGTAAGGGTCTGTATGTGTTCATATATGTTGCATTTATTTATTTTATATAATTGCAGTTGTTACAGTAGGCTGTAACACTGTCATTGATCTGCAGTTATAATCAAATCATGTTCAAAGAAATGTTAGTAATAAACATTTATAAACATGTATTAATATGTTTAAAGCATCTGTTTTGTTAGAAGAGCTTCTCATATAATGTGAACGACCTGTACAGCTTTACTGTAGACATTTATTCGAGCGAGAATGACGTAGACTGAAACTCTCTGTAGTACACCACGCCCACCAAAAGGGTACCCTTTGTAATGGAAACGCAAGCTTGATAAAGGTGACCCGTACCGACCCGAACCGTACCGTACTGTACCACTCAGTGGAAACGAGCCATAATAAACACACACACAAAATTAGACAAAATTATTAGCCATATTGTAAAATTGTTTATTCTTTTGCAAATATTTCCAAAGCAAGGAGATTTTTCACTGAATTTCCTATTATATTTTTCTTCCACAGAAAGTCTTATTTATTTCAGTTTGGCTGGAATAAAAAAAGTACAAAATAAACTGCAATTGTCAATTAGCCTCTAAGATTTGTATTATTATTAATCTATTAGCTACAGAATAAACCACTGTTGCATAATTAACCAAACTTGCCTAGTTAACATTAACAGAATTTAAATTGTAATTTAAGCTGAATACTATTTTGCAAAAACAACTAGAAAAACACAATGCCTAGTGATCAATCAAGACATAGACTTTTTACAAGCTAAACATATCGCTCTTAAATTGGAAAAATATAACCTAGAATTGGAAAGTGGATTAAAAGAAATGGCGTTACATATGTCAGTAGAATAGATCACATTTACATTGTCAAAAAGAAACTAAATTGTGTTTAAAGATATCCGGAGACCTTTAATAACTTCCTAAAGTACAGTGTAAATGCTGTCAGTCTGCTATAACAAGAACAAGCTCTGAGGAAGAAGGTATCATGGTCTGAACATAGACTTGCAAAACACTCTTTACTTGAATTAACACATTTTGTTTTTTGGCTAGGGTTTTTAGGGTTGATGGTAGAGAGAATATGGTGTAAAATGTTTGCTGTGTCTACATGATTATTCTGTTTTGTATGCAAACTGAAAAAAGTAATAAATATATTGTACATACAAGACAATATAGTTATTAAAAAGAGTTTTAAAATGTGTTGAAACCTTCACTATATGTACAGCATTTAGGAAAAATCTAAAAAAAAGATGTTTAACAATTCACAGCAAGGCACTGTCTGATGCTGCAACAGGAAAACATTTACAGAGAACGGTCAAAACATTTACGCGGGCAAAACGTGCCTCTTATTCAAATAGAAGTTTAGCTCCTTAATGCTGGAGCCTATAATTTAACTGGCTGCTAGAAACAAGAACAACCTCTTCAGATATTTAGCTAAAATCCGACACTGTCGTTGTCAGCTGCA
Source organism: Danio tinwini (assembly GCA_903798205.1). Taxonomy (NCBI): domain Eukaryota; kingdom Metazoa; phylum Chordata; class Actinopteri; order Cypriniformes; family Danionidae; genus Danio; species Danio tinwini. The sequence continues at coordinate 7,520,019 of CAIGQZ010000379.1, forward strand.
TGCTTTCCAAGCTCTGTAAGGCAGGATGGAATGCGAATGCGATTTGTTTATCATAAGTTCATCATTGTATGCTTGTGAAAACAACTTAAAAATTTGGGAGTGTCAAGTCTTGGACAGAGATACCCTTCTGTGCTTGTTTTGGTCTGGTTGATACTGCTCTGCGAACAGCTGTGAAGGCGCAGGCCGTGACCTCATGGAAATGAACTGCACAATGGGAGGACACAAATGTACCACTCACTCTGTCTTCTCAAAGTTACTGCAAAAACATTCCGTCTACAGTCTGTGCCAGAAGCCCGAGGAAAACTGGAGACTGCTACTCTAAAACAAAAACACACAGGGAAAGCAGGAGAAAATGCTACAGAGAAGAATAAAAGAAGCAGCCATGGAGAAAAAGGTACATTTAGACATTAAGAGACGTGAAAACAATAGTTCACACCAAAATGACATTTCTGCCATCATTTACACCCTTCACTTGTTCAATCCACATAAGCGAGAGCATTTAAAAAAAAAAAAAATTTCTTTAAGATTTGTCTTTAGCTGCATTCACATCATATTGTAAGTACAATGTAATTACCATGACTATTAGATTTCAACTAGCATACAAAAAAACAGCATTCACATCCTTGTAATGTGACCGCTGACCAGCATTCATGTTTAGGCCTCAAACTTAGTGTCCAAACCTTTTCTGAATTGACTGTCCCTCAGAGCTCTTTTAAGTTCAAGTTAAGCAAGTGTGTTGAAGCTGGCTGGAGTGATAGGTATTTTGCACCACTTCGACCACCCGAGAAGATGGATTAGACTTTTTCGGCTTGATTTTCTTGCCAAGAATCATCTTAAAGGGCCCCTATTATGGGTTTTGAAAATGACCTTCCATGTAGTGTGTAACACAGCTCTTAGTGAAGTGAAATATCCAGCTAAAGCTTAAATCTGAAAGTGGACAGTTTTTAAAACTATTGATTCATCTATAAAAAAGTCGACTCATAGTGGTTTAAATGAATCGTCTTGATAACGAGTCTTCAGCCGTTTCGGCGTGACGTCGTTACGAAACAATGGTTGCACGCTGACCCGGCAAAATTCAAACCTGCGGCCCACAAGACACCAGGGGTGCAGGCAAAATAAGGACAAATTATTAGGTACACCGGCAGGCTGCTGAACGCTGGGCTTCGGGCTGGTGAGCAGCACTGAAAAGGCTTGCGAATGGAGAGCGGGAGCCCGCAAAGATAGCTTGTCAGAGGACAGAGGATGCAACAACCTCCCAGCTAGGGATGTGATCGTTTAGAAAAGCAGAGTACAGGTAAGCCATTAGAACATATAGCAGTTCACGGATGAGGTGCCACAGCAATGATTGCAAATAGAAATGATCTACATGTTTTGTTACTAGTAACCGCGTGTACTGTATCAGGTTAACTCTTTATAGTCTCATATCGCGTCTAATGCAACGTTGTAAATGCGACGCGTGCTGCTTTGTTTACAGATTTAAATGCTTTTGTGAGCTTGTTCCACTGCCATTTGTCGTTGCTATGGCCACTGTTAGCTGATCCCGCACACGTGCAGAGGTCAAGGTTCAGAATAGTTAAGCTTTTGCTGCTGTGTGGATTAAAACTGAATGTGTGTCATAGAGCAATATGCTTGTGTTTAACTGCACTGCTTTCGGCGCTGAGGTGTCTGAATAACACTGTTGAGAAGCGGGTACTGTTTACTGTGGTGTTAGTAAGTTTACTTTGAAGCGTGTTTCGGGCGTCCACTGCGATTGGATCCTATACCAATGTTGGCGACCCACGAGCTTGATAAACCACGCTGGGAATTTTACTGTCTTGCGCTGAACGCTGTCGACCAATGGCAACAGGCTGTCATCGGTCCAATCAATGCAGATTAGCTTCGCGCTAAGCAGGGGTTTGGGAACAAATGAATCGCTGAACGATTCATATGGGAGTCGCTGGGAAATTTAGGTAAAAATAAATGCATATTATAAGACCATGAACATGTTTTTTGACCTTGCATACATATCAGTATGTTGTTGGAGACCCATAAAACCGAAATATGACCTTTTTCAATGTGTAATAGGGGCTCTTTAAAAGTATGATAATTACAACATGACGTAAATGCAGCTTGTTGTCTTTGCAGATGTTGCTGTTAAAAGCTCGGTCACATTAGTAAAAAAAAAAATCTGTAATATTTTGACAACAAAAAGGCCAATTTTCAATCTTGAAGTAGAATTTGATCTCACTGTGAAACCTACAAAGCAAAGTATTGCCCTTACCTGATATTCCTCATTGTGGATTGAAGTAACTGCATTCAGAGGTTACTTCCAAACTGTGCATTTTAATATGGTAACAATCAGTCAAAACTGTGGGTTAACAAACATTAATCCAGGGGTGTTTCTAGCCTTTTTCAGTATAAAAAAAAATAAGATTTTTAAATGAAACTATTATCACCAGTTGTGGATATAACTACTGATATAAATTAATTTTATAAAGGAAAACTTCTTAAGTCAGTTTTCCATAAGCTCTATGGCCAGATGATGATTTACCAGAAACAATCACAGTGTGATTCAGAAGCCAGAAACACATTCCAGACCAAATACAAGAAAAATTTGACTTATTATCTGACAGAAATAAAACAACAGTGCCTTTTAGTGTCTATTCACCTTGTCTGTGTGCAATAATTAATGCTTTTAATAGTTTAATTGGAGCTAGTATTAATGTAGTGTGGATTCATCTAATCTATTAAACAGACAGCTAATATGAGAAGAGTCATCATTTTGAAAGAGTAACAGCTACTTTTTAAGTTTACATACAATTATAAATAAAAAAGTACACACCATCCCCTAGAAAAGTACAAACGTAATCAGTTTCAAGAGTTCACACTTAGCTGATGATTGATTATGAAGCATGTTTGGCATGCTGTCCCAGACGAGAGCCCTGAGCTCATAAGATCCTCGAGCCGGGGCTTCCTACTGTTTGCAAGACGAGAGGGGAGAGCTCTAACTAAGAGCTCATCTATGGTGCCAGTTTGGTTTGGTCAATTTACTGGATGTCACATGTCTTTGGACGGTGAGAGGAAACCGGGGAAAACGCATGCGAGCATGGGGAGAACTTGTAAACTCCACACAGAAACGTTGACTGGCCTGGTAAAGACTTGAACCAGTGGCATTCTTGCTTTGAAGCAACAGTGGTAAACACCGGGCCGCCATGCCACCCTATAAAGGGAAAGGTGGAGGATAACTGAGCTAAGAAACTTTGGTTTAGGGATGCTCATTTTAGTTTATTTTGCCAACCGACAACCGCCACTCGTTAACCTAATATTAACAGTTAACTGGTCAGATTAATATGAAATTATCATTTCATTTTCAAAAAATAATTAACGTGTTTATTTTGTGTGACATTAAATATTGCATTTTAAAATACTGATTTATTTTAACATGCAAACATATTAACAACAGAACATAACAACGGAGCATTTTTACATACCTGTAGCATTTCCAACAGTGTAGAAAAGAATTAATTAAATAAAAAGAAAAAAATAAATTGTCCTGCCCTAAATATTTTTCACTTAAATGACAAATTTAGACTACAAAATGAAAATACTGACTGACTCCTTTTTAGGAATCAGCATAGGCTGTTTTTTTTCAATCATATGTTTGTTTGTTTGTTTTTTCCGTCAAATAAAAACATTAGGCTACCTCAGTCAAATCGATCACTCCACAGAAAATAGGCCTTTGCATTTAATTAATGCTCCGCTCTAGTTCTTATATCACAAGCCTCTGTCAACATTTCTAATATAAGTCATTAAAGATTATGATTTTACCTTAGAGCTTGTGTGTTTTTATTTCCTCTCTTACTCGCGTTTCATGTGCGCGCGCTGCCTGTAATGAAAGACAATGACGAGGCTCATATGTTGACTCTTTGTAAAGTATTTTGTAAAGTATTTCCATTCCAAAAACGCGAGGAGCACCACACTGCCATGCTGTCTTTTTTTATGTCACTAGGAAATGACTGGATCCGCTGCAAATTGTGCAGGAGTGACAAAATTCATAAAGTAATACAGCTCTGGAGAACTTGAAACAGCAACCACTAGTCTTTCCTCCATCTTTAAAAGTCCTCCGTAGTGGTCTTGACAACACAAACACTGCTGTCACCTCAACCAAAGAGCATAGAATCACCAAGAGGCGACACTCTAGTGCGATTTGGGAAACAGCCACTAGATGTCGCTAGTGTCACGCGGTGGCTATTTTGGGATGAAAACTCCAATAGAACAACAGCATATTATAAGTTTGTAAAATAAACTATTAAAAGTGCTGATGATTGTGATAGTAAGTGTTGTATTGTCGTCTTTCAGGTTGTATCTCAGCTTTAATTCGCTTTTTAAATAAATAAATAAAAAACAAAGCAGCTGCTTGCCATCGCAACAGCAAAAAGATCCAATGGACGGCCGATCGCTTTTACTCCAAAATGGCAGAATCGCGTGGCTGTTGCTGGGCGCTGCTGTTGCAATGGAACGTTTTATTGAGTGTCGCCTCTTGGTCATTCTAAGCTCTTTGCCTCAACAGAAACGCCACCTCTGATTCAAGAATAAAAAAGGCTTGACTGACATAACGCAGTTGAAATAAAAGTCAACCCTGAGAGGAAAAAGCACGAGCACACAGCGCGTAACGGCAAAAAGGTGAGGTGCGCAGGGTGCATAAACAGCGCGCAAGTAAGGTTAGTAAACAATTCAAAAGATGCACCTATCAACGCAAAAAGCACATTCGCTATGACCGACCCCTTATGCAGCCAAACTTTAAAAATATATAAAATAATTTTTTTATCATTTAACTGATACCATTAATCGGTAAAAAGCTCCCTTTCAGTTAACGGTTAATCGGTTATTTATGGTGAGTTATGAATCGTCTGATTAGTGAATCATGTGTTAGCTAATGCGGTGCCAGTCAATCAAAAGCACATGATCCACTCGAAATTAATTTATAAATAAACTTCACTTAAATTGTAATTGAGTAAATTTGTATGATCTATTCTTAAATTTGACTTAAAACTTTGTAATACTTTTATGTCCTTTTAGAAGCTTAAAAGTCCATCAAACCTCACATTTACATTGACACACTTTCTTCAAAACGTCCCCGTGTGTGCTCTACAGACTCCATGAAACCTGAAACCACAGCTCCCGGTTGCCCAGCAGTAGAAATTGCTTTTCCTTATGACATTTAGTGATGAATTAGGTAATTATTGGTGTCATTTTTATTGAAGTCATATTCCAGAGAAGTAATGGAAAGTATTTATTGTGCTTTTTCTCAAAACATAGACTGCCACTAAAATAAACGTTTTCTGTAAAAACAACAGAAGGTTTTCTTTTTCAGTATTTCAGTTTTTTATTCCATATTTGTGAAGCAGTATTCTTCAATAATGACTTTAATACTTCATTCTTTACATGGCAACATTTCAGCCTTTTTATTCAGTGTCACTACATATGATTAGAATGGAGTCATCTGTGCCAGTCATATCTTAACCTATCATTGAAGGCCAATCAAGGCCATTGTCCTAACCATGACATTACTTTTGTAATCGATGAACCCTGCAGTGTGCTTTTAATCTAGGCAAAAACAGCAGAGTTTTTCCAGTCTGAGTACACTAGGAAACCAGTGAACGTGCTGTCGGTCTTTGAGCTGGAGTAAAAACCGATGTACTCGCCCAGAGCCATCTGCACCCACACCTGATCTCCAGGAATCAAGTGCACTAGTGTTCCTCCAGACAGTGACGCTGGTTTGGACCAGTTTCCAAAAATCTGGAAGTAGGAGGCCACGGTGTGTCCATTCTTCATGAGGTCAAACTGCAAGCTGGAGCGGTAGACTGTGGCGTGTACGGCAAAGTAGTAAACACCTGGCACTCTGCAGGTGAAACGTCCAGTTTCTGGATTGTAGTCGCCCTGCTCGTTTAGAATGACCTTGTCGAAGCGCACCGAGTCACCCACAGTCAATGGAGCCGTGCGGGCCTCCGACAGTTTGGCACTAAAGGCTGATTTAGGGGCCACTGCACACTCGCCTGGGGTTCCTCGCTCCCCTTTTTCTCCTTGATCCCCTCGGTCTCCTGTGAGGCCCCTCACACCCGGTTGACCTGCCATAAGCATCATGAGATTTTCATGTTTTATAATTGACATTTCATTAAGTGCTGCAGGGATGATGTTTTATTGTAGACCGATAACTAGAAAAAGTCAGCATTGTAGGATTTAAATGCCTGAAAATAATATCAGTGTTGAACTTGAGCTCAGTACTATCACACATGTAATGACTTAAAATAGTACTATTAGTATTATCATTTAAAATGCAGTAATTGGTTAACATTTCTTTGTCTACCATAGACCTCTTGTTATCATTGATAAATACAATATTATTCAATGATATATTTAACGTACAATTAAGTAAAAATCTGAACAACAACTAAAAAAAATAACAGTGAAAGAATTGATAGATTTAGTGGCCCTTTATATTATACTTTATTTCATTTTTATTTATATTGCTGTTTTTTTTTTTTAAATATCACTCAATCTCCTTTTCGACATTTTAAATTTGTGCATTCTCTACATTTTAAATGATTAGTTTTCTTAAAATAATTAATATATTTTTTTTCTAAATTTGACTGCTGGACTGCTCCATGATGGATATTTTATTTTGTAGTATTATTATTATTACATAGCTTTACATTATTATAGTAATATTATATTTAATTGTATTCATTCATTCATTAATCTCCTTTATTATTAATGGGTCGCCACAGCAGAATGAACCACAGCAGATGCCCTTCCAGCTACAACCCAGTACTGGGAAACACCCATACACTCTTGCATTCACACCCACACATACACTACGGCCAATTTAGCTTATTCAATTCACCTATAGCGCATGTCTTTGGACTGTAGAGGAAACGGAGCACCCGGAACAAACCCACGCGGACACAGGGAGAACACAAAAATGACAACTGACCAAGCCAGGGCTCGACTCAGCGACCATCTTGCTGTGAGTGCTACCTACTGCGCCATAGTGTCGCCCCTATTTGATTGTATATATAGTGGAAAATATGCTAGAAAACAATGTTATGTATAGTTTATAGGTATAATTTATACTTCTAGATATTTATTGGGGCCCCAGATTTCCTGGGGCTTTAAGGGTCGCTTACTTCGCATATTGGTTAAGTCTGCCTCTGTAAATAAATATAGATAAAAACAATTAAAAATTTTTTTTTTCTTTTGTGTTAAATCCTGTAAAAAGTGGCTTGGTTTAAAGCAATCTACTATGTAAAGTGCTATATATAAAAAACTTAATATCTTAGATTGCAGTTTTCTTTTCATTTGTCATTTGAGAGTGTTTATTTTATACTGACAGGCGAGTTTGCAACCAAACGTCAGTTTCAGCAGTGTAGCCAGCATCAAAACGCAACAGTAAACTGCTTTCGGTGAACTCATTTGAGAGTATATCAAGACCTTTAAACATTTACTTGTGTTTGAAAAGGCAGCTGCAAACAAATGGCTAAATGGGAGGTTGTCAGGGAATTAAAACTTTTGTACTGACTAGTCCAGGGGTGCCCAAACCTTTTTGTAAGAGCCAAAAACCAAATACCATTAAGAGCCGTGGGCTGAAGATAAATATACCAAACAATTTTACATTAAAGTTGCCATGGTTAATTTCCTAATTAATTTCATAATATTTAAAAATAAGTAGAAAACTGAATCGCTTTGAATCGTGTTAACTAATGCAGTATAACTTTCAATTTTAACTTGAAGCAATAAAAACATAAACAATCACATTTATAACACAGTGGAGTTCAATGCTGAATACACTGGTCAAGCAAAATCTGCCTTTGCCTTGATTTGCTCACCAAAGTCTCTGCATTGTCCTCTATCCGTCGGGTGACAGTATGTATATTTTAAACTAAACTACAGCATTTAAATATTTAATTTCAGATAGCTTTTTTGAAGCTTAACAATAAAACAAACAATTAAAAGGTTACATTAAATATGAAATGACAATACCTAAACCATCCTCATCATTCTCCTTCTCTTCTCAGATGGGGTGGCGGACCAAATCAAAGGTTACCATAGGCCAACTAGTTTGGGCATCTCTGCACTGGTCCATTCTACACTGACACTTTTTAAATCAAATTTACCTGAATCTTTTTTTTAAGACTGAAAAAAACTGAAAGACTTTTCAAAAATTGAAAGCTTGGTAGTGTTTAAAACCAATGTTTAGCCTTTTTTTCTGGTGACTATTACTTGCTTAAACCTTTATGCCAATTTTCCAAAAGTTAGTGTAAAACTCCTATTGAGTATTTGCCAAGGGCACCAAGGCAATGCTGACTTACAGGCTGTCCTATAAAAAGACGTCATCACTGCAGCACTCTGTAGAGGAGAAGGTGAGAAAAGCATCATGACAGTGGGTATTTCTGTACCTAGTTCTCCGCTCTCCCCTCTTTCTCCTTTTTCTCCTGGTTGAGCATCACGGCCATCTCGTCCATCCCTGCCAGGCTGACCAGGGCTCCCGTGCAACCCAGGGGTTCCTGGGATACCTGGGCTTCCTGTGCACAAACTGGGAATCTTGTTATCTTCAAGTGAGTTTGAACAATGTACTGCAAAAACAAGCAGCAACGAGAGAGGCCATGCCTGCAGAGATGTCATCGCTCAGTCTGCGGAGGAAAAAAAACGAAACTTTCGTTACCTTGTGTCTTGTTTCAAGATGACTTCAGTCTCAAAATAGGCTGATGGTTCGATTTCTGCGCTTAATGTGAAAAGCAGCAGAGATCCATGATCTCACCTCTCGGTCAATAGCATAAGTAAGCCAAAGGAAATTTGACTACATCATAATCATTATTAAAGCTTTAAGAAGAAATCATATGTTGCAAGAAGCTTTCAAGATTTAAAAACAATTGAAGAGCATCGTAAAAGTAATTTAAATGTTCAATATTCATACAACTATTTAACAATTACACTTTTGTCAGCCAATTTGAAATTGATTGTCATCATTCACAGTAAAGAGCAGCTCATAAACGATGCTTATAGCTAGATGGTGAATAATGAAAATGCAGACCACAATAATAAAGTTTACTATCTACCATCTCTCATTGATGAGGTGCTGAAGCCAGTCAATATACTCAGACTGCAAACACACACACACACACACACACACACACACACACACACACACCTCTATAGCAGGAAGTATTCATGGGCATGTCAGCTCTCGTAATCCTGCCAGGAACGCAGCATTTCCAACATTTTATGTGTTGCCGTAAATCTGCAGGTTTCTATTCAAGTCTGTTGTCTGTCAAACAGCTGTTTCTTAAAAAAAAAGTTGAGAAACTGCTGATGATTCACTCTGAGAAATACAACCAGACCACCAAAGCATTGTTCTGCAGATTCAGTTAAAGCCATGGCATCTTTAATTTAGGAGACACATCTGTCCTCAGACATCTGGATCTCTCAGGATCGTGTTTATGTGTTTCGGTTTTCAATGCTCTGAGCAGTTCGATCCATGTTAGGACATAAGAAGAGTGACTGCCAGTGTTAACCAGACAGTCTGATTTCCAAAGCGAGCTTATGTGTGACACAATCTTGATTATTTCAGCCTTACATTGAAACAAGCTGTTAATATCAGTGCAACATTTACACTATACTGCACTATGGGAAATTGGTGGTTTATTCTGCTGTGGTGACCCCTGATAATAAAGCAAATAAGGTAAAGGAAATGAAGTGAGTGCACTATGAGAAAGACTAGTGTTTACCTTTGGTCAATATCTAAAAACTGAAGTGCATTTGAAATATTTCTCTGCTTACAGTGATGGTTCATCCAAAACTGACCATCAATAGCTACATTTCTATCCACCTAGTTTTATGCGCATTTTGGATATGCACGAAAAAAAAATTGGTTAATGAAACTGCCAAGATGCCAAAATTTATGTGCATTACTGAGTAGGATAAACGTTTTATTAAATAAGAAAAGATGCGATAGACTATCATAAAACTATAATAGAAACACTTTTACCGAACAAATTCCAGTTTGCGCATTAAAAAGGTCATGTGATTTTGTTATAAGAGATCATGTGATGATCAAAATGTGTGTGAGTGGACAAACCAGCAGGCTGAGCACATTGTAAAACATCTGAAATGTTGTTTTGGTCATTCTAAAATGCCCTAACCGTTTCAGTACTAGTGTTATTATATTATTAATGACCTCCAGAACTGTCAAGACCATCTGTGCTCTGCATCTCATGGTTTCATACGCCACCAGGCGTTTATTGCATGTCGGCGTTGTCTTCTGAGGTGAAAGTTATTTATTAAATGAAGAATTGATTGATGCAGCTTCTCCTACTGCAGCAAATTCCATTTTTACTGATATTTGGCGCCAGTTAATCAGGAAGTGACCATTTTGTACTTTTTGACTAATTGGATGGAAATGAGTCAAAATTAGGCTGCTTTATTTTCACATCTTTTATGCAATATTCCAGTTTTGCGCATAAATTTAATTAGCATTTTTTTGGATGGAAAGAAAGCTTTTCACTCACCTTTTATTGTTTCAATACTGTTTGGCTTTCTTCTGTTGAAAATATTTTGAGGAAAGCTGGAAACTATTAACCATTGACTTTCATAGTATTACTGTAAAACTTGATGCTTAGAGGTTTTCACCTTTAAAAATGTCTTCTTTAGTGTTTAACAAAATAAAGAAAACTCATAAAGTTTTGGGACTAATTGAGAGAGTAAATAATGAATACTATGGCTGGGCGATTTGGCCTAAAATCAAAATCTCGTTTAATTGAACATTTTAACTTGATTATGATTAATGAAGGATTATTTTACTTATGAATTACATTTTTTGCCCTCATAGTTCACTGACAAGTTTTATATGCCAACTAAAGGCATCTCTAGTGCAGCTTCCAATCATTGTCAATGTTGTGCAAAGTAAGGCTCAAGAACGAGTCCATCCTCTTACTTGACCAGAAATCAGATGTGGCTGCAAAGTGGCTGCAGAAGTATAAATCAGCCTCAGACTTTTAACAGTAACAAAAATCGTCGTCAGTTTTCAAATATTTGTCATAAAATCTGTACTTTGGTACATTTCCCATTACTTTGAAGAAAATGGCCAAACTTGTCAGGAATGATCATCTTAAGAAAAGCAAACATTACATAATAGACTGGATAACCTTTCCATTTTAAGACTTTGAGACTATCAAAGTGAAATAATATACTTATAAGCGGATAAAAAGCATATACAATTTTTAAAATTGCTTCAAACAACAAATAGTTTTCTTAATGCTCTAAGTAAACCTTTAAAATTATGCAACAAAATATCAAACTCACCATTTACGTTACTTGAAGCTCCACTGGATTGACAGTCTTGAGCAGGCGAAAGAGAAACGAGCAGTGAAAACTCCTCTTTTCTTTGCCGTCCAAGGCATCTGGGAAAAAATGAGCACTCCTAGTCTTCAGAGGAAATGGGAAGCTGTTGGAAGCCAATTAGAAATAGGGAGGCTGGGAGATGGGGAGGGAGAAAGAGGGATCATCCAAGGGACGGAGACTGAATGCTTGTAGCTTGTCCAACTTTTTAAGCGTAAACATTATCTGATACAGGAGAGCCCTAGAGATGGGGTCTTGGGCGCCAGCGAACAGTCTGGCAAGACCCTTGTGTGTTTAATTAGCATGGGGTTTTCAAAGGAACAAGGCCAGTTTATTGTGGTGAATTTGGAAGAAATAAACCATTGAAGGATTACAGCTCTGTGGTCAACTCTGAGATTGAACTATTCTTTCTTTAAAAACACAAAGCATATTTTTAAACCCATGTCAATTATCATGTGACATGGTCTCTTCATGTAAACATTTCTTCTGGATTCATTGTTGCCACATCAAGAGAAAATAAATATTCGGTGGGGTTGTAAAATTATGGGGTTATTTCTCAATTTAAATGAGCAGTGAAAATCTGCAGACTTGAATGAAAGTTGTGCTGATGTGGGTGGCAGTTCAGACACATGGTTTTAGTTACTTTGGAAGCTTTATTCAGAGGGCAGCTCTTTCTCATTAAGGCTATACAGGCCCGTCCTGAACATTTATCCTGCCTTGTAATTCTCATTATAAGCCTAATGGCTCATAAACTACTTCAGGGAGATGGTTAGTGGCTCCTTCTTGTCTGTAAAGTTTCATAGGCCCAGGTACTCCACATTATGAGCAGCTGGATGGGACAGGACATCTTGTTCTTGATCTCTTAGTGTGAATGGATTTAATAAAAAGACACATTTTGTGTTAAATCATTATTAATTTACAATGTAGTTTATCTAACCCTTAAAAATAACCAGAGTATTAGTTATACTGCTGAATCTTTAAAACAAATTAACATTTATTGTGCACATACTGTTGACACATATTACCCAGCACACAATTCTGTGTTCAACAGACGTGTAATAGACATCTAAATGTAGACAGCTTGGCTAAAACAAGGCTAAACTTGGGCTGTCAGTGAAAATCTAAGAGAGTCAGTGAGCCATCTAAGAATAGCCCAAAAGTTGACTAGTCGTCAAATAGACAGACTTTATATGTGTAGTCATTCAATTCAGTTTATTTGCCGACTAATCTAGTTTTGGTCTATTTTTTGACGTCTGTTAGATTTTCACTGACAGCCCAAATTTAGCCTCGTTTTAGCCAAGATGACCATGTTTTGACATCTATTAAACATCTATTAGACATCTTTTAAAAACAAAAAATGCTTGCTGGGTAGTGTTCAAATACCATTTAAAAGTGAATTTTGCATAGGTATTTAAAGCCCATTTGAAGCCAATGTTAGTTGTGTTTAACTGCTCCTTTTTTTCAATAATAGCCATTTTGAAAGAATAGTATTACATGTCATGCTGCCTAAACAATTTGCCTTTCAAACAGTTTAGAGCAGACTAAAATTATTATAAATCAAGAGTCACCAGCAACAATGGGATCCTTTTGACGGACATGCTGAGCGGTAGGTGCTTTGAAAACACATTATTCCTGGTATTGGATTTTTTTATTCCTTTTATAGTAATAATATTGGCCACAGCCATATCACCCTGCGGCCCAAGACCGGTTACTCACTGAAACTAAGCAGAGCTGAGCCTGGCCAGTATCTGGATAGGAGACCACATGGGAAAACTAGGTTGCTGTTTGAAGTTGTGTTAGTGAGGCCAGCAGGATGCACTCAACCAGTCCTAATGCCCCTGTATAGTGAAGGGAACTCTTTAAAGAATATTCATTGCAATTTTACACTGGACAAAAGGTTTGCATAGATGTAAAAGGTTATTTAGAACTGCAATAGGTAATTTTGTTTAGAAATATTTTTTGTTGTGCTGGTTGAAAGTATCTTCCAAATTAGACCGCACTGTGACTAAGGAGTTAGCATGATTTCCCACAGCAAGTTGCTTTCTGGACAAGGAGGCTTTTTCTGGGTGGAGTATGCATCTCACATGCAATATATTTAAATTGGATTAAACTGGCAATAGTGTGTGAATGGGAGAGTGTGTGGTTGTTTCCCAGCCCTGAGGGTTGTACTATCAGTAATGGGTTGTGGTTGATCTGCTGTATAAAACAGTTGCCAGTTAATTCCTCCAATAAAGCAGGGAATAAGCTTAGGGAAAGCGAGTGTGTTGCAAAAACCCTGTTTTGGATCTTTATTTTATGGTTGTTGTTCCTGGTTGATGTCCAATGTAAAATTTAGGTCTCAGTGCAACCAAATTACTACTCTACCAATTTTAAAAAAAGGTCAAACATGACACCCAGTTTGAGTAAACAAGACATGTTTATTATTTAAACTATCACTTAAATAAAAAAGTGCATAGAAAATAAACATGATTAGAAATTTCCTTTTTACAGTTATGTACAATTTTTTTTCCTCATTATACATTCATCTTTAAGTAGTTTGTGGTTGAATATTTTAGATTAACAAATTTTCCTTCATTGTTGTGTAAAATGGTAGAACACTGATGGGGCGACTTGGAGAAAAACAAAACAAAAACTAAAACCGTAAAACTGTCAGTATCAACATCGACATGATCTCACGAAGCTACAGGGGAAAGGAAGTGTCGGTAAGACAAAGGAAAACTTGCATCCTCCAAGAGGAACAAATTTAAAATCTCTCCCTCTCAAAACCTCCCTCAAGTACCTCCGATGGTCCGCAACTCAATTCTGTACAAAGTGAACCATGTAAAAACTCCAAAAAACAGTGAGCGCCATCACCTGCTCTCAGAAGATTTACCTCAGTGTACATCTAGAGATGTTTGCAGAAATAAATAAATAGAATGGTCACCATAACTCATTACAGAACATCACATAAGAAAAAAGTACAACTTAAGTTCCAACAGGAGAGAGAGGTATAGGTGACAAGGCTTCGTTTAGGCAAGGACATTTTTTTCCTGATGTCCACAAACTGTTAAAAATGTACAGAATAAAATAAAGCCGACTACACCATCGAAAGCAAACAAAATACCAATGCTCAAAAAGTTTACAACCACATTTTACATGAACTTGTTTCATAATATAAATAGCGCTCCTTTCCAAATAAAAACAAACCAAAAAGTAAAACCGAGAAGAGGAGAAAATAAACTAAACAAACAAACTGCGACGCTCCATTAAAGGAACATACACAGGCACAGGAAAACTGGTACTTGATCTTGATATTAAAATGATGCACAAGTTAGTTACTCTAAAGTTTATCTGTAACACAAAACCATTATAGATTATACACTGAACATTGCAATTATTAACCATTATGAAGCTGCTGTTTGCTACTGTAACTAAGTTTGTCTGTCCATTCCGTATATTGTGCAGATATTGAAGTACAAGTTACTATTCATACACGTTTAGTTCATATATATATATAGATATAGATATTCATGTATATTGTGTATACATATAGACTGTTGATAATTACAGAAGAAGTTGTGGTGTGGAAGAGTAAAGTCCAGGAAAACGACAGAGCGTGTCTGTTCTGAAACACTGACCGAGCACTGTTACACCAGATTATGGAGCATCTGAAGTTGTATTGATGTCTGTACAGGAGTCTATTACAAAGCCCTTAGGATTAGTAACTGCATTACAAAACAAAATATATTAATAAAATAAAAATCTTATTTCGTTAGACTGAGCAATAGTTTCTGTAGAACCCTGCAAAGATTGCCATTGCTGTATAATCCTCCTAGCGTACGAAATAAAAAGCTGTCCTGCATCTTCCCAGCCTTTCATGTTGGAAAATAAACTCATAAAACAATCAAAACAACAACAACAACTAAAAAAAGCGATTCTAGAATACATTCAACGACGGCCTAGCTGCAGAGTTCAGCACGTCCCTGTTCCACAGGGCCAGAGGAAAGTTGGGCGAGACCCCCAAGTATCCCTGAAAAAGATGGCAAAACCGCATCAATACAAACGGGTATACAAATATGAGGCAGCAGCCAACGAATGTTCAACATGAGGCAACGTACAGAACTCTGACCTTCAGTGCCATAGTCAAAAGTCAAATGCTGGGAAAAGGTCAAAATTATTGCAGCCTAAAAACAGGGGGGTCTGCAGTGGCCGAGGAAAACAAAATACAATTGTATTAGAGTTACGAGGCAATGAGCAAAAAGAACTGGCCTTAAAAGTGGCTCGCTCAAGAAAGCCACACTTGCACAAAGCAGCTTCGTCTAGAGGTACGTACAGATCCCAAGTCATTCTGCAATACCCACACACTCATGCTACAGCATCCCTTTGAAAAATAAAACCAATTCGAAGAGGAATCCGTTCGTTTGTGCCCAAGTTAAACAGCTTTGAACATCTGGAGCTCCTCAGCTGACGATCCAATTAGCTTCGATTAACAGAAACGCACGACAACAGTTACAAAGAAGGCACCAAACTTTTGATCTGAAAGATGGAAGAACAATCCACAGAACATCCGTAATAAAGCCACGACTGCCTCAGCCTTATTCAAACAGGGCTCCAACGAAAAAGGGGGTCGACATTTAAAAGAGAAAGGAGAGATGATACAAGCAAATAATGTGCATTGACTGAATGGGCTGGCTGGAACAATCCATGCAGTGCCAAGGCAACATGTGTTGAAGAAGACTGGGAAGAAGACTAATCTTCAGTGCACAAGACCGTGAGGAAACCAGAACCCTCTCCTCCTCCATACATATAGTGCTTTAGAAGTAGTTTTAGCCTATGTGGCGATTCCTTGCAGTACATCAATCTCTAAGAAAATATTTTGATATAACAAAATATATGGAATAAACTTTGGGACTCGCCAGTAGTTAGAATGCAAGATGGGGATTTCATGCATCCAAATAAAACAGGGGGCCTTTCAGGGGAATGTGGGCTGTTCTTGCATGTGATTTTAAGGCTGGCACTAAAAATAGAGAGACCGATCTCACACCTCGAACATCCGAACTCCGGTTTGAAATGATATTTGACATGTCCATGCTTGATCTGGGTTGGCAACGAGAGCCTCTGGTGGACCGCACTCTGTGGGAACCGCTTCAGTCTTTGGAATAGAAACGAACCATTTGGGCTACAAAAATTAAAAATCAACTAAAAAAGGAGACAGCGAGCACTATAAAATGTCTGGACAAAACATTAGTGTTCTAAATCTATCATTTTCTACAAAAATGTTGACAAAATAAATACAATGTTTTATTAAAAATATAAATACCATCGTTAAGTGCTATTCACCAATGAGTGCTTTTTAGTCATTTGTATAGAAAAATATACATATTATTTACATATTCCAATTATATTTCAGTCGGTAACATTAGAGAGAACAAAAATAGTCAACAACATTAGAATTCGTACACAACTATGGGCCTAGGGAGAGAAAAACAGCTCCCTTTTGTTGAGACACAATAAATAAACTACTGACAATATTTGGACTAAAATCAAATCAATTAAACAACATTTCATAAAAAACATGCAAATTATACTTTTTTTTTTTGCAATACAATGCAATTAAGCTACTTTCTCTCTGAATTACTATAAAAAACGGATAGGAAATAAAAGCATGTTATCCCCCCAAACCTCAGAAATTGCTCTGGTCCATTGGTTGTCAGTCCACCAGGATCTCAACCCAGCCAGCTTCTACATCTCACAAACCCTATGCTGGTTTACTCTTCGAAACACATCTCTTTCTACCACTGACAAAAAGAACATTTACCGACAATCTATTCCTGGGACCACTGCTCCCCCTAGTGTTTACCCTAATCACCTTTCCTACGAGACAATATTTACAGTGTCTTCCATACAGAGAATCAGGCCCAGCTTGGCAAGGATGACCATGGATGCTCTGAAGGCTTCAATGTACATTCAAAAAGGGAAAGATGTCTAAACAGCTCAGGCTAAAAAAAGGATTATGTATCATCAATCTAAAAACATTAAATCTTTCCCTTCCGAAATTGCACTTTGGTGTAAAATGGAACGATGTGGCAATTTTTCAGTAATTTGTCACACTCAGTAAGTAAGGGCAGGCCAGACTCGACTTATAACAAATTTAAAACTATTCACAATATCCTTCTTTATAAAAACAAAATGGTCAAATAAAAGATCACATACAAAACGTTAAGAATGAAGGGGCACTAATCTCTTAAATTGCACATTACTAAAAGGGACATAAGGGCAATCTTCTCCATTGTGACTCCGCTCGAATGTCTTTTTCTAAAAATCAAACAACTTAAGAGGCACAATACCATTAACCTTCTGATAACCTGAGCCTGCTTCAGTAAAAAACAAAACATTTAAAAATGTCTCTTCCCTGGCAAGTGTACACTCTTGATAGCGCTTCACAGATAATATTACATTGTGAATTTGCTTTCAATTGAGGAACTTGCGACACTTCTTTGCCCCGCAGTTGCAAGGCAGCTTATTGCCTGGTTCTTCGATAGGAAACTTGTAATCATACGTGAGCTCCTCGCCTTTATAGATCTTGCGTGTGGCAAAAATGACAATGTGCTTCTGACCGTCAACATTGACCACACGAGAGTAGCAGTTGGGCTCGCATGAGTGGTTAATGAAACGGGCTGAATTGCCGTGAATGGTAGCATCCACCACCTCGTAGTCATCGATTCGAAACATGTAGCAGCCAATGCCCTGAGTAAAAGAAAATAAAAATTAAACCCTTATGTTTTTTTTTGTTTTGTTTTCAAACTGCATTCATGAGCCATCAAGAATTCTACCTTGTCATCATAGTACTTCTCCCGCTTGTCAGTGAGGACAGAACGAATTACATTGCCAGAATACTCGATCACCATTTCCCCAGGCTCAATGTTTTTCCTGCAGAACAAACCTCTGCCATGTATGGCTGATCTGTGAATAAACAGAAGTTTGAATGCAATGAAGCAGCATGTTTGTTTTCTGTCTTCAATCCAACCTTTCTTTTTCATTTTAAAAAGAAAGTGCAAATACCTATAGACACCCACAGCGTCCCTGGATGCTTTCTTCAACTGCCTGAACTTCTCAGGCAGTGGCAAGTCTGTGCTGGTGGCTCGTCTGTGTATATATATAAAAAAATGGCAAATCAGGAATTATGATGCTTTAAAAGGGTTTCTAAGGTTAAGGTTATAAAAACACGTTACTAAGTTGACTCACCGAGCAGACTTCTGTTGCATCTCCTCCTCATCTTCCTCCTGAGGGTTATATACAGGAGGCTGACGGTGTTTGGATGCCAGGAAATTAAACATGTCCAAAACTGATTTCCTTAACAATACATTTCAAACAGATTAAGGTTAGTTAACACACAGAAAAATTTGAATCCCAATCGACCCTTAGACCCCCTGGGCATGGCAAGTACCTGTGGTACACTTCAGCACGGGCAGATCCATGAAGGTTTACAGGAAGATTATCTGTTTCCTCAGGCTTGTGGAAGCGAAACCTATAGTTCCGGCAATGCCTGGCTCCATACAGCTGCTCCAGCAGAAAAACTACAGCATCATGAACCACACCCAACATCTTCAACCCATTTACTCCTAAAAAAAAAAAAAAAAAAAAAAAAGACAAAGCAAAATGAATGTACACAAATATACAAATAGTTTTTAAACAAATATACACTCTAATATACACTTACCATCGAAAGAAAGTGCCTTGAGCCTAGCGTTGGACCGTGCTTCTTGCACTTTATCTGTCAGGGACTTCCAGGCCTCTGAAACAATCAGGAATTGCAAACAGGAGGTTTAGGGATTGGGGAAAGTATAACTACAGTTTGGAACAATTGTACTATATTATCTAGATTCCGCTTACCCTCAATACTCTCACAGCGAATCTGAAATCCGTCATCACTGCAGATTTCAAATATGAGGCCTTTCTTGGGCTTGTGGTCCAGAGAGGAATCTCTCCCATTGTCCCTCTGATCAGGTGTCTCCACTGAAATTGCTTTATTTCCTGTCCCATCACCCTTACTTGGCAGTCCTGCACAGAATTAGAGAGAAAATAAACTATAACTACTGTGACCAATGTAAAGAGGAATGGATTGACAAAACTGCTATTTCACCCACCTGCAGTACTTGGTTTCTCATCAACAGCATCTACGGTTTTACGGTTCAGAGCAGAAGAATTGGTTGTCATAGTGGTAGTGTCCCTATAAACAGGAAAAATGTTTCATTAGGTCAGATACAACTGATTAGAAAGTAAAGAATGACTTTTCTTATAGTTTACCTCTTCTTTGAACCAGTTTCATTAGACTGTCCTGTATCCATTGGCTCAGGTGATGACAGTTCCTGGTCCCTATAAGATACATATATTTATACATAATGTGCTTAAACTTATTCTAATTGCCTATAAACAAGATGTTTTAGATAACATTATGCTCTTACTCTTTAATATATGATAATTGGATTGCAGATGTGTCAACAGTTGGTGTATCTGAATGAAGTCCTTTATGTTTCTTTCCACTGCTCTTATCTGGACTTGGACGTGGTCTTTTGGCCTTATGTTTCCCTTTCCCAAAAGCTACTGAGCTTGCTCCAGCAGGTAATTTTGAGGCTTGGTGCTGATGTTGTGGCCGAGAGATGGGAGAGGTTCGTGAGCTCTGAGTGAGGACGCTAACAACATGACCTTTGTTAAGTTCTTGAGTGATAGGATTAGGGGCAAGAGCCACTTGACCAGATGAGCTGACATTTGGGTCAAGGGTCTTATCCGCTAGGACTCGACTGACTGCATGTTGGAGATGGATGGTGCCCTCTTTCTCCACCTGCTGGTTGACTGGCACAGTTATGCTTTGGTTTGGGGGAAAAACACAGATGCTACTGGCAATGGACGTCTGGGCAGGATTTGTAAGATGAGACATCATTGGGGTTCCTGGATGAAGAACCATCGGTTGCTCTGAAAGACTCAGGTTGTGAGGGTTAGCTTTGATAAGGAGGTTACTTAAAGATCCTGTGATCTCAGTTGAGCTAATGAGGCCTGGGGCACTTAGAGATACAGAGCTGCCTCCCAAAAAGTTTCCAGGTGCACTGGAAGGGACTGACACCACATTTATAACAGACTGACTTGTGTTGAGCCCCGACACAGTGCACGGGAGCAGGTGAGTTGAGGAATCATGTCCCAGTATGCCAGGCTGAGTTGTGGTTGAGATGGGCATGGGCTGTGGGAGGATAGTAGGCTCCAAGTACATCACCCCTTGCTTTGGCCGTTTTATGATGTTTGGAATTTTTCGATGAGGTGTGGCAGTTATAGTCCCCAGTTCCATCAGGCCTGTCTGAGCAGGGATGCCTGCTGCAATTTGTGAAGGTGACAAATTAATGAGGGTCATATTGGGTCCAACATCAGAAGGAGCAAGAGTGGGCTGGGTTTTTGGACGAGCCTGTTTCTTGCTCTTAGGACTCTGAAGACGGGAAATTAGGCGCTTTTTGCCATGACCAGAGGGAATCATGGATGGAGCTGGGGTGATAGTTGAAGCAGTAGATACCATGGCAACATTAGGGGCATGATCATGCCTATGTCCTGCTTCTGTTACACCAATCTGGGGATCATGGGAGGTAACTCCTATGAGCAGGCCGGATGTGGTGCTGGGAATGACTGGCTGGAAACCTGTCTGAGCGGTGCTTGTGAATGCATGGATTTGTGGATGATGAGATACAGGCACTAAACCTTTACTGCCAGCAGGAAAAATGGATTGAGATGTGGAGATGCCACCACTGAGTCCTGTCAAGACAGGGGCATTAGGATTCATGACACCATTAGGAACGGTTTGCAATACATAGAGTGGCTGCAGATGTTGGTTTAGCACAATCAATTTCTCTGGGCCAGGCTTCAACTGAGAGGCAGTAGCTTGAACAGCACTCGTAATTGGAGCTGGACTTGAGCTGACAGTGGTAGCAGGGATGAACTTCTGATTCTGGAGAGGCAAGGTGGGTGAGCTGGGAAGAACTGGCGTGCTAGTAGTTCTAGTCAAATCTTGGTTCCCGGTCTCTCCCACAGGTGCTATTCCAGGGCTTGTGATATGGTCACCATCAACACGTGGAGGAATGAAGTGTTCAGGAGTCATGTGTCCTTCTGGAACCTGGGAATCGGCACATCCCTCCTGTGGGCTCTTGCTAGATACAGTGGACCCTGTTCTTGTTTTCTTCTTGCTTTTCCCAACTTCTGACTCTTCCGTAGCCAGAGCCAACATGGTGCGTTCAGAGGTCTCGGAGATCAGTGGCCCATGATTTTGATTACTTACAGTGGGACTTCGAGTTGTAAGCACAGAGAGGTCAGAGGGCAGCTCAAGAGGAAGACCGTATGACTCTTCTACAGCAATGGTAGTGCTCACCCCAGATTCGCCAGATTCAGCATTGGCCAGAGGCTGAGTAAAATCTTCAAAAAGCATATCCTTTCTTTGGTTAACATCCACCCCATAACTCTCATCTAAAGAGAATTGTTCAGCAGAAGGAGCTTCTGCCTGCTGTCCCAAAGCCTGCATTGAAGGGGTATTGAGCACAAACTCCATAATATCAGAGGGTAAGATGTTACCACAGTCATCACTGTTGTTGTTATCAGAGTCAGACTTGAGCAGATCTGTGGTTAGTGATAATTGAGTTTCAATTGGGTCTTGTCCTTGTGTTTTCACACTTCCTAATGGAAGACAGTTATCCTTCTGATTTTTTCGACTGTCCCGGCTGTTACTACTTGTGGTATTTACTGCCTCCTTCCCTGAGTCAACATTTGATTTCTCTGTCCTACTTTCTCTACCTTTCCTTTTTGTAGAACTTTTTTGCGTGGACGAAGTAGTAGCAGTGGTTGTGCTGGTGGTGCTTATACTAATGTCACTCTCTGAACCATCATCCACACCATCCAGCTGACCAATTTGTTGCAGCTCCAAGTTTTTAGTTGCTGTTGAAACTTCATCACTGTCATCTTCATGCTCCTTTGCCTGGTCCCTCAAGAACCTGTGGATCTGTGAACCTCTTCCCAAACACTGATCAATACCAGCAATAGATGGAAGACCAGAGCTAGGGTTTATTATAGTGCGTGTGAAGTTGTAATAGTAAGTATCCTTATTGGAGCCAATTCCTCCTTCCTCATCCTCTCCGCTGTCTGCTGAAGAAGATGTGCTCATATCATCTGCTCCATCAACCTGTCCTTCGGCTGAACGCTTGCTGCTCCCAGTCCGCTTTTTCATAGAGATTTCACCACTTCTGTAAAAGGGTATATCTTCCTCACCATATGATCGAACACCATAGAATGGAGTTAACCCAAAAAACATGTTAGATCGAGCACGGGCACTCCTCCTTGGGTATCTGCGTTTTGCTGAACCTGCTGAACCATCACTATCCTCCTCATGGTGTTTATCGACACTGCCTTCATCTTCTAAATTATTGTCTTCCCCATCATCAGCACACTGGTGGTCCATAAGGTGCTCTTCAGAATCATCCGGGTGGATGTGGCTGTCTGATTCAGAGCTCTCTGAACTTGCAGATGGGGAGAAAACCATAGCTCGAGACGACCTTCTTTGGGGGCCCTGGTTGCTAGGAGTAACAGAAGTGTATGTTTGTGTGTTAGGTGATATACTGACTGCTTTTGTTCCGTTAGGATCCATTTTCTGAGACATTATAGACAGCCTTTCGGTGTGTTTCTTTCCCACTAGAGGAACTTCCTTACTTGACTTAGGGTGCACTTGTGGTGGTCGAATACTTCTCCCTGCCCCTGTCTTCGGCTGAATAGCATCCATGGCTGAAGTATGCTTTTTCTCAAAGCTAAATCTCTCTTTGGACTTTAATGGCTTCTCCAGTTCCTTCTGATCGAATGTATTAACTTCCACAGTGCCAGACCTTGCATTGCTGGTCAGTGCTGTGGCTTTATTGCTAATGTTGTGAGGAGGTGGAACCTGACCTTGTGTTTTGACATTGCTGCTTTTAGAGTTGCTGTTGAGCACTACGTTTCGGTTTTGAGGAGTCTCTTTTCTTTCTTTTGAAACATCCCTGCTGACATTCATTTTGACTTTGGAGTGTTTTTCTTTGGTGCTAGAGGTCCCGTGACTACCAGTGATACCAGCACTTGCCTGGAAGCCACGCTTTATGTCTTCCTCTCCCAACTTGGCACCAGATGACCAGAGAGGTTTCATTGCTACCACTGCAGCTGGGCCGGACGCATAGTCATAAGACTTCCTATTTCCACTTTTACTGTAAATTCGTTGCGGAGAACCTGTCTTCACTGTGTCTTTTAATGCAGCCATTGACGTCATATTACCTTCCTTGTTTGGATTAGCTTTGTCTTTTGGAAGCATGGCAAGTGGATGATTGGACATAAAAGTGGCTCCAGCTGGCAGGTCATTATCTTTTGTTGCTTGTTTCCCTTTCTCATTTTTTAAACCACCACTTGCTCTCTGATGTCCTGTCAATACTGCAGTTCCAAGAGGTGGAGATGCCTGACTTACACTAGCTGGTTGCGATGACTTCAAACTCTCACCATCAGACTGCTTTTTAGTTGTTTCTTTACCACCATCTACTCTTTCAGTGAAACCAAAACTGAGTCGACGCTGTGCTCCACTGTTTATTGAAGTTGGTTCTCGACTGAAAGATCTCTCTCCAGATGATACCCTTCCTTTATCTGTGTCCCTGGTTAAAGATTCTTTAGAGGTTGAAGACATGAAGGAGGCAGATGAATTGCCTGTTTGGCTGGATACTGTACCTCCCTGTGGAGGGGAGGAAACCTTTTGCTTAGGTTGTTGAGCAGAGATGGAGGAAGTGCTGTGTCGACGAGATCCAATGCTTCGAAGACTAGAGCTCAGCAGAGGGTCTCCAACAGTCACAATCTCATGGCCTGTATTATTAAAACCATCTATGAAAGGGAAAAATATTTCATTAACATTTCCAAAAGCTTTCATAAAAGCAGAAGAAACACAAAATATGAGCATTTACAGTATAATAGACCTGGGGAGGGAAGTGGTCTGGTTAAGGGAGAACGATGGCATGGTGGGAAGCTGGGGTGCCTGTTCCTAAAATAAACCCGTTGTGGTTTTGGTGTGGAAGGCACATTTGATGGTTTTGTGGTATCTATGGGTCCAGGCAAAGAGGTGTCCACTGCTGAAAAGCAATGATCAGACTTTAAAATGGCAAAACATATATTTGAATAAGGACAATGAAACACGATAACATGCTTACCTGAAACAGGTGGAGGACTATGGACAACTGTGTGGTTCTCCTCTTGAGCTGCTATGTTCTTATTCATAGTTTCACTCAAAGGAGGCCTACACACTAATATTCTACATTTATAAACACATCGCTTGCGGGCATCTAGAGTGCTCCAGTAGACCCTTGAGCATCTGTGTAAATGCATCATTTGGTTAATTGATTTAATTTCTATTTGTATTTATTAAAATGCAACAATACAATTTTGAAAGACTTACTGGTATCCCACAGGAAATAGCTTCCTCTCACAGTCTGACAATTCAGTTAGCATACCAAGACAGTCAATGGTCATAGACCCTGTATTAAAAAAGGGACATTTAATTTTTCTGCAGTGTGATTTCTTTATCATAAACAAGCACTCTGCAACAACATACAGACCTATCACCATGTGGATGTTATCTGGTTCAAGCCCATTAACAAATTTTCTTCTCACACGGATTCCCTCAAAGTCCACAAGAACCCTCCGAGTTACTTCAAAACTAGACTCTGGAACCACCTTAAAAAAAAAATAAAACTTATTATTTGTAATAATAATTCACAACAAATACTTAATCCTTGGTACACAACTTGCTTACTGATAAATGCATGCATCACTCCTTACCTCGCCCTTTACAAGATCTCTGTGATGCTGACAGTATACCTTCTTGTCCTCTAAAAAGGCACACTGCTGCTGACGTGCACACATGAAATGGTAGTTGTTGGTACAGGAGGTCATACAACAACTCACAGTGGCTCCAGGTTTGTGACAATTCTCACATTGCTGAGAAAACAAAGCATTATGCAGTCTGTTTGTGGGCAAGGAAAGATTTATTGCCAACATTCTTTTTAGTAAGCTTATACGCTAACAAAAATAAGTAGATAAATGTATATTATGTATGTATTGCGTACCAGCTGTTTGCCTCGGCTGACTGCCATATGGACATTTTTCAGAGCCCCATCAACATCCTCATACACCTCTGCTGACCAAAGAGCACAGTTCACATGTGCCCACTCATTATGGCCAATGTACAGCAGTCTCCCACAATCCTAAAAAAACAGATTACCAACCAATGTCTTACAAAACTGAAACCCAGTAAAATTATAAAACCAAGTGCATGCTAATGTATTCTTTTTGATGGGTGTTTACTCACATTTGTTTCCTCATCTCCATAATTCAGACAAAGAGCACACTGTCTGTTGTCACCAACACCAAGAGGAGGGGGAATAACAGGGCTGTCCTCAAAGCTGTGGTCTGAACACAAAAGAAACATGAGAATATCATAATTGAACTCTTCTTACACATATCATATCAGTAGCTTTTTTTTGCTGTAAAATAACTTTCTAACCATGGATAAGCATCTGTGGAGGAGGGGGTGGTGTGGGGGCCATCAGAGAGTTGGGTTCTCCAGGGGCTTTAGGATGGGGAGCCGGGATGATCTTTTTCATGTGCACAGGCTGCCCAGCCCTGGCTATCTCCTCTCTCTCTTGGCACTGGGCATAGTTGTGATCCAAAGAAGGTGGCAGAACAGCATTGGGAAGCAGTCCACTACTGCAAAGATATAACACTGCCTTGTTAGCCATGTCTTTGTTACACAACATGACTACATGAATACCTAACATATTAAGATGTGTGTGTATACAAATCTATTCAACCGTTTTCATTGACATCAAACAGAAAAAAAAATGCTATTGTGGCATTTTACAGTAAGGTTGAATTAGTTCATGTTATTGTTTTTATAACAAACAAACAAACAAATAATTAATAATACATTTATTACAGTATTTAATCATATTTGTTACGGTTAAAGAAGTTGTTCCTTAATAGGTTAACTCGCAGTAAATAAACTTAAGTTAACAATCACAAATTTGAATATTTAATAATGCATTAGTAAATGTTGAACTATGATTAATAAATCCTGTACTAGTATTGTTCATTGTTAGTTCAGTTAAGTAAATACTAAGCGTCAACATCTCGCTCTCCCTCATGAAGCCAATACGGAAGAAACTGAAACTGCAATTCATCGACTCTCCTTTGGGGGCTGGCTCTAGAAACTCCAGATGTTCACTGACTACTATGCTAAATTGGCCAATTTTACAGCTGACAAAAACATGTTTACAGCCTGGTACAAAAGATGGTTTTGGTGCATATAACTATTACACTTAATGACAACTGTGGGGGGGGGGGGGTAATTATTAATTACTCATCCGTTTAGTTTATGTTAAGTTATATTAAATCTGCATAAATAAGGATGTGGCCACTTGAGTGACAGCTAGGTCTTGCTGGTCGCCTTCACTTGGAGCTGCACCTCAACTGATTCCGGCTGATTAGCTGCTGAACTCGGCATATACAATGTAGGGTTGGGCCGATAGACGATGTCCATTGCCGATGGCCGATACACATCATGATGCTGAGTCCGCATCGCCGATCCTCCACCCTGCCCCCATCGCAAACCCGCCCGTGAAAAATACACACTTAGGCTCCATTAACACTAATACAGCTTAGTTTTAAAGTGGCGTTTTAGAATGAAAATGATCCACATCCACACTGGCGTTTCACCTAGCATTTCTGAACATCCCTCCATCCACTGAAAACACACACCCACACACAGACAGCCACAGCCTCACACACACACGCACACGCACACACCCACAGAACAGTGTACGTCGGACGGGTTATCAAGGATGTATCGCTGGATCGCATCCCACTATAGTTGTTAAAGTGATATTTAATTATTCTTGTCTCTATCTAACGACTCTTCAGTCTTTTGAATCTATCAGGTAACGTGTCACAGCATCAGTACACTGCTTCAATCTTTCACTTTCACTCTTGTACTTAGTCATTTTAGCAAAAACCTCAGATACTGTTGGTTGTGCACCTTTTTTTAATCAACCAAGTTTGTCAATGTTATAGATCACTCTGCCTATTCATGCCAGAGTCCCGTGGAAAAAGTGATTGACAAGTGGTAATTTGTGTGTAAAATATCTTTATTTATTTGTCGGTTATTGGTAAAACAAAGACCATGCAGGTCAGGTAGTTGAAACGGTAGGCTACAAATAATTAATTTGTTATGAATTAATGAATTATTCATAAATAATTAATTCAACTCTACCTATAAGATGATGCCATCGTCCATCGCGATGTTTCACATTAGACATTGTACAATGCCAAATTGGTCAACATCACCCAACCCTAATACATTGTATTTTTATTTTGTTTTATGTGGCTTTACACAGTCAACTGCCTTTTGGAATTATATTCTACAATTATCAGATAATATGGCATGCTGTGTGCACAAACCATTTAAGTTGCCTTCATTTCACAGGCGAGTGAAATTATTATCTTATTACCTTTAAGATAATGTATCATTTATAATTTTCTTTAGAACTTGAATGCACTCCAGAGTCTGACAGATTGATTAGCTGTAGGCTATAAAACTGTTTCATCTGAAACATGGTCATACAGTGTTATGCCTGGATTTCATAAATAGCCTTGCATTTACTAACACAGACTATATTTGAAGTATTTGGAAATAATGTGTTTTACTCCTGTAGAAAAACTACATAAAAACAATGCATAGTGGCTCAATGTATTACAGCAGTGTTTTTAAATGAATAAACACTTTTTATATATAGTTATATAGTTTTATATAGTACACGACCAAGCACATGTGGCCAGAACACAAATGAATCACAGGTAATGAAGTATTAAGTGTTTCTCCCAAAGAAAAGCCTGTCTAAGCAAAATGCTAGCAGGCTTCTGTATCTCCATTGATGCTCCGCCTCTTTGTCCTTGTGAACAAAATGGCAACAGTTGGCCATGCCTACTTGTAGCTTCATATGCGCTCTTCAGAGACCTATGGGTGACGTCACGGATACTACATCCATATCTACAGTCTATGGCAAATACATTAACAAATGAAACCTTATTGTAAAGTGTTACCATTCTTATATGTTGACTTGGTGCTCAATAGGGGTGTAACGATGCTACAAACCGAACCGAAATATTGCGATACACCAACCATGATACATATCGCGAAACTCTTGTGATGGACCACGATACTTTCATGCCCCCTGCTACCCATTGCTGAGGTTGACGTCACTTGTCTCTAACTAATTGAACCAAACATCTTTATTTTATCACATTTGATTAAATTGTATTAGTAATGATGAGCTTTTGTTCTAAATATTATATTCTAAAGTTAGTATTTTCCAAGTGCGTGTCATGTCATGTGACTTGAGTAAGCGATCACACTCGAGTACTACTGTATATGCAAGACGGCTGCTTCGCATATATTAAGATTGCAGATCCCCCAAAGACATTTAAGTCTCCTGTTTGGGAACATTTTGGTTTTCCAGTGGAGTACAGGAATGGAGTTCGTGTCGTAAACAAAGCGCACACTATCTGTCGTAGCTAACTGTTTCACGAAACTTAATAAGGAATAACATTTAAAAAATGTGGTAAGTTTCCCAATGTGAGGGTGTACGCAAAAGACACTGACAACAGAACTGCCAACAAAAGGGATTTAATCCCTTACCTCGCTAGAAACTGATGAAAAGAAAAAAAAAGGTTTTCAGCACCAGGCGCCATATTCTTCCCTATACTGTATAATAAAATAAATACAAAGATGATGCTCACCTTTTACCTGATGTCTTTAACAATACAATTTCTACGTGTTTGCAAAATGGAAGTCGTAAGACATCTTCCCTATCCACCTTACTCTGAGAAAAGAGTGAACTTGAGGAGGTATAGCTAAATATGACGGAAAAGAGCTGAGCCAAAAAGCAACAAACAAATCAATCGAAATAAAAATGTACAAATATCACAAAATTTCTCAAAGTGGGCAAAAGTAATGCAAAATAATTTTGCCCCAACGAAAGTTAAGCAAAAACAACGAAACTCATAATCATGTTAGCAAAATACACGAAAAACGAGATCAAAGAAAAAATGTGATCTCCTCCGCCTTTCCTGACGCCATTTTTATATTCTCGCGCCACGTTACCCAATGATGATAGATCGGTCTCCTGACCAATCAGCTGTCGTGAAGGCGGACCTACAGAAATGACAGGCATAGAGAGAGCGAGGGAGAGAGAACGGGAGGCAAAAATACAACTAATATACGGCTACAACCATAACATTAGTTTCAGACAAAACTGCAATGTATTTTACTGGTGAATGTGTCATGTAAAAAACACTTTACAGACACATTTTATGTATATTTTTTCATTAATTTAAATGGAAACCTATCTAACTAAATGAAAACTTAGATAACTAAAAATAAGCATCACTGTGTCTGTGTCTGCACAGAGATCAAGCCTCTCACCTAAGAATGTGGACATTATGGCGTTTTTGAAGAAAAACTTAAAACTTAATTGAATATTTCAAATGTCCTTAAAGAGGACAAGCCTATTTATCTTTTACTGGTCTACACTGCAGTTATTTATTTAATTTTAGTTTACTTTCTTAAGATGGCTGCACTAAAGAGAATTGTTTTTTCTGTTTATGATTGTCTATATTGGAGGTATTTATCAAATTTTTGTTGTTTACTTCGGTATCCTGACTGTACTAAAAATGTGATGGCAAAATTTATAAAGAAAAAGTTTAGTTGTTCCTGTTATTAAGTGAATCTATTGTTCCTTAGCATTGCTGTTAAGATGACATCAACCCTAACCCCACAGCAAACAGAAAACCGAACCGAGGCTCCAAAACCGTGAACCGAACCGAATCGTGACTTTGATATATCGTTACACCCCTAGTGCTCTAGAAATAATTGTCTATTATTAATGTTGAAAACTGTTATACTGCTCACAAAGCATTTTTTCTAGATTTTTGGATAAAAAAAATAATAAAAATTTAAACCTTAGCGTAAATGTCTTGACTGTCATTTTGCATCAATTCTATGCCTTATTGCTGAATAAGAGCAAAAATGTTTCCAAACACAATCCTACTAACCCCAAACTTTTAGCATTAATGTAGGTTTACAAAGACAGAAGGAAAATATGCATTATAAAATTGAATGACTCAAAGACAGTTTTAATTCAACAGACTAAAAGCTGAAACACATAATGGGAAAAAGGTATGATTGATGGTATGATTAAGGTATGATTATGAACATCGTTTTCTTTCTTTAGAAGACAATATTCAAATGTCAGGCTTACTTGCATGCACACGCAAAACCAAACTTAGCACTGCTCTTAATAATTCATGGTAACAAAATGAAGTATACAAACAAGCAAACCAAATGCCAACCACAAGACTTGTCAAAGCACCCCATGTGAAATGTGACACTGCCTGTCGACCTCAAACAATGGAACTAGACCATACAGGCAGCATTCCCTACGGAAAGGTGATATTTCTGCTCTACCAGAGAGCAAAGAATAGACAGATAGTCCACAGTGAGTTTGCTCTCGATGCCCAAACATTACATTGACTTGTCCAACTATTTACCTTTAAACAGCATATATTTTGTGTGTGAACTTAGCAGACAAAAAAAACTTCTTTGATCAAATCAATTTCAAGGTTAAAATTAAAATAGCAAGCAAACTGAAATAAAACACTTACTTGGAAGAAGCTTTGCTTGTCTCCCAAAATTTGGACTCCTTCACCTTGTACCACGGAAAAATCCGCTCCATTTGCTGTAACAAATAAAATCGACAAGTGTCATTAGACACAACGCAGGACTTCAAGACACCCAATTGTCAAAACTGTGTGTCCACCAGCTTTTTCTCACCCGAATAAAAAAGGACTTGAGCATGCTGTTGGTTTTCCTGCTCTCTAGCTGACCTCCATCTGAATTGAAGGCTGTCTGGATGATTTTCACAATGTCATCACTGAACTCCAGCTGAAAGAGAGGAACAGAAAATGACACCTGGGCTCTCACATGTGACCGTTGTCTGAACCCTGCTGAACTGGAGGCTCAAAAGACAGCAGAAAATCTTTCGCAAAAGAATAAAAACATAAAAGCTACCTTTCTGATTTTACAAAGGAGATACCCAAAAACTCTTACCACAGATTTGTAGCATCCAGAATCCATTTTCTTCTCCACAGACTCCAAATCGAGCGGCGAATCGTTTGGTGGAGAGACCTCCGTTAACACAGGGGGATCAGGGCCCTCTGGGGAACGTCGTGAAGGAAGGCTCTCTTCGGTCTCTGGGTTGAGCTCAGGTGGCTTCATAACAGCCTGAAACAATTGGCGATGTTAAGGTATATATTGGAAATAAAGCTGTGGGGAACTGAGACTGGAGATGGTAACTCACCTGTCTATAGCGGAGCAGGTGTGTGGATGTGCGGGAGTTGAACAAGGCGGTGAGAACTTGCCGCATGGACCTCTGAATTTCTTTCTCTAAGACAGTGCGCCACTCAGCAGGATGGGACTCAGTGCAGTTTGTGCAAGTGTAGACCACATTCTCAGGGAGGCTAGACATGAGCTCACACATGTCATCTACATATATAAAAAAGAAAAGATTACCATTATAACATAGCATCAAAACTCTAGAATGCTACCATACCAGTTTTACAATCAATGGCCATGTTAGGACTTATCACACCTTAAGGGATTAGTTCACAAACAAAATGAAAATGTTGTCTTTATTTACTCTCACTTGTTCCAAATCTGTTTGAGTTTCTTTCTTCTGTCGAACACAAAAGAATATATTCGGAAGAATGTTGGAAAGAAGCAACCATCGACTTTCATAGTAGGAACAAAAAATACTATGGATGTCAATGGCTGCTGGTTTCCAACATTCTTCAGAGTATATTCATTTGTGATGACAACAAAATTATAAAAAATTAAACCCACTTGTGTGAGAGTGAATTTTCATTTTTCTTTTTACCAAAACTACAGTAAAAAATAAATAAAGCAGTATTTAGAGAAATGTTTTGTATTTTGACATTTTAAAGGTGCCCTATGATGAAAATCTGGGTATAGCAAGGCATAGTAGAATAATAAACCATCAGTATGTGGAAATGGGCATACTGTGAGCCTCAGACATCACTGTTTCCTTGTTCTCATATAAATTCCACGAGTGTAGAACCCCAGTAGCTAATGGGCCAATCAGAAGACAAAAATCCCAGGCCATGCCCTCCGCATTTGCATGTATGCCTAATTTAGGTTGTTCATCCGGACCTGATGAGCGTCAAGCTCTGAGATCATTAATATGCATGCCTTATGCTGCATTTGATAAGCAACAACGTTTTCTAGTGAGACAACAATAATTTTCCTCCCTTTGTTATTTTTAAGCATACATTTCACTTACTATTTATATGTGGAACTTTTATTATGAAAACGAGAGTGCCAAATTGTTTACTGTGCGTTACTGGGCAACGACAGATTCACAGATTACACATTTATTCATCTCCACCCTGAAGAGGCATAAGGTATGTTTAGTTACATCTTCTGTTAATGCTGAATCGTGTTAAATCCCTCAGCTCAAATGTCATCTGTTGATGCAGAGGTTGATCATAATTCCTGGCTGTTTTTTTTTGACTATAGCCTCAAAATGCAACACGATACATCTCCATCACTCTCTTTTGTCAAGTTTAATTAAAATTTATTCACAACAGGTCTGGTGAGCAAAATAGGTTAATGTGATTGGGTTTATATTTGTTCGTGTTCAGCGTACACCATGCTGTGTGTGTGTGTGTGTGTGTGTGTGTGTGTGTGTGTGTGTGTGTAAGAGCGGTTAAAATATTTAAATCGGCCAATATAAGAAAACAGCTTTTATGGACTTCCAAAAGTTTTTGCTCATAAAGGGGAGAAAGTTCAAGAAACTAGCTGAAAAACAGAAAAAAGGCGGCATGTAATAAAGATTCATTCAATGCATCCATGTGTACAAACTTTTTATTATATAGAGGTCTAGCTATATGCATAAATATGTTAACGTGTTATATAAAAATCTGATACAAGCACCACCACACTTAGACAATATCCAGGAGAGTATAAATAACGGCACATCAGAGCAGAGCTCATGAATATTCACGACACGAACCATATATGGTCAATCATGGACCTTCTGATTCTTTAGATATTAGATGGTGTATTGTAAATAAGCTATAAAACTGTTTCTAGAGATTTTCTGAACCTACCGAAGCCATAAACCTACTATGTAGATATCAGAGAATAATTTAACTTCTCAAAAAAATGCAGTATATATCAACTTTAAAACTATTTATTTCTGTAAAGGCAAAGCTAAATTTTAACAACCACTGCTCCATTTTTCAGTGTCACGTGATCTCTTAGAAACCATTCTAATTTGCTAAATTTTGAGCCCCAAGATGTAAAAAAACAGGGTTTATTTAAAAAGAAACATTAGCCAAAACCATGAATGCCTTTATTTGTAAGTTTTCTTTAAATGCATCCTGCCTCGAATAATAAAAAATATATAGAGCATATTTGTTCTAAGCAGTGCCTTGTTATACCACTTGACACATAAGGGATGCAAATAAAATTCGATAATTCACCTGTTAAGCTTTCACATTTGGCATGGACCCAGCGGTCACACTTTTTGCACTTCATCATTTTGCTGTCACAGTCATCGTCATCATAGCCCTTATTACAAAGTGGGCAGAAGTTGCCTGGGAGGGGGGAAAAAAAACTTTTATTACATTGTTTAATGACAAGGCATACAATAAACATTCAAGATGAATAGAACTAACCTTTAGTTAAACGTTTGGCACAGTCATGACACAAAGAGAAATCATGTGACCACTGGGCATCCCAGGCCTTCCCTGGTTTGGTGGCTCCACAACTCTTACAGCGCACACACTTGGTGCAAACCTGTGGCAGAAGAAAAAAATATTATGGGAGAACTCTGCAAAAATACCACAGATGTTACAGACATCTTAGATTTAGAGCATTTAAGTACCCAGACTCTCTTCTTCTTGGTGGGTCTGGTAGGATGGTTGGGTCCCAGGCACTCAGGGTGATAGCTGTTTCGGCACTTGTCACACTCCAGTAGCTGCTAAACGATGGAAAAAATTTTACATTTATAATTTTGTTTCCATCTTGGTACTGAGCATTTGTCATTTAAATAAACAGAAAGGAAATGATAATTCCAGATACTGACAAGAATTTGCCTTTTATATGGTGTTATTTTTCACTAGCACATCACAAAGGAGGACATTCATAATTCTTGATCCAAGCCAACTTATGCTTTAAATATTACTCTTTTCTATTTATCTTTAAATTGTAACAGCAGAATGCGTCACATCCTTTTGGATGTGGTCATTGCTTAGCCAAGACATCATGTGAAATACAACTTTAGGAATAATTACATAATCTCTCCCATAAAATACTGCCTACTGTAGAGATCTAAAAATTCCATTAAATCTGGTGGTTTGAAAACTTTCCCCTCTCCGTTCCAACACGGTCTTCTTTTAAAATCAATTATGTATGTTTTTTGGAGGCACTTTACTATTCTTATGATCTCTAAAATACAAAACCAGTGTCTATGTCTATGAAAATACCTGCTACTAAGTTCCTTGTCTAGAAATTCATCTATTAGTCTAAATTACTTCAAAAATAAATAAATAAATAAAAAAATTGATGTTTTTTAGGAATTCAGATAATCCTCTAAGTACCATCCCAATCTTTTTCTAAAATGAGCATTTTCTCAGTTTCATGTTTGTTTTCAGTTGTTTCACTTTAAAACGTTATGAAAACAACCAATTCAACGCCCTAATGCTGAGTTCAGACAGCACAATTTTCAAAGTAGTCATGTCACAGATGTTTTCACACTGCATGACTATCTGGGCTAGCGTTTCGTCGCTGCTTTGTTTACACTGTAAAATGGATCGGCGACAGGAGCTTTCACACTGCATGACTTTACGATAGGAAGAATCGCCGACAACTTTGTCTCATTCCGTAAACTACATCTCTCACAACCAACCACACGAGAAAAGTGACATAAAAACAACGCAAGGTCACGTAGTTTATCTTTTGTAATTAACTACATAATGAGAAAGTAGCTTTTAGTGGGGTAGAAAATGTCCTTATTTTGCTCACCTGGCCTTTAAAGGGAATTAGCAATTTCTCTTAAACATTTCTTGCTTTTTCGACCCAGTTGTGGTATTTCTCAGATGACACGTCAAACAGACATGGGTGCATCTACCAAACTTCCACTAGTTTTTCCTCCATTTCTTGGGTCCAAATATACTGAATAGAAGCCTGTAACTTCTTCCCCAACCTCCCACTGGCCTACAGATACCCACACTAGTGAATGCTGCTCTCTCATTGGTTGTAAAAAATCATGATTTTGAATTGCCGACAGCTCCAGATGTTTAGCACGCCAAATATCTCACGAGTGTCGGTGACTCATCTGCGATTCTCTCAGATTGCATCTTTGATAGTTCACACTGTGTGATTGTTACTCACGTGAACAAGCACTGATTTGCCTGTGATTTCAGGAATTTGTTGCCGATTTCTTAAAACCTGTCGGCGAGTCAAAATTGGGGCTTAAATCATGTAGTCTGAACTCGGCATAAATGTAAAATAACTGTACCTACACAGAGGAGCCTGAGAAAATGCTCATTTTAGAAGAAACTTTCAGATGGCTTTTGGAGGCTTTTGCATCTGAATTCTTCATATAACGTCTTACTTTGGTTTTCTGATATTTCCGCCCACAGACATGGCAAAAGCGGCATCGGCGGCAACACCAGTTTTCCCACTGTTCATCGTGAGGTCGCTCTGCCTCCCCCAGGCAGAAGAGATGGAAGGGTTCACAGCACACCTGGCAGAAAACAAACTAAAACACAACAAGGCATAAGAACACATCCCATCATTTTTGTGCCTTCAATTCTTCAGACTAACAAAAGATGACCCACCTCTACATTACCGCTGCTGGCACAAAGAAAGCACACCACCCGCGGGGTGATTGGCACAGAGGTGAGAATGCTGAGCCCACCCATCTCCCACACATTCTCAATGTCATAGTCCTCCTTGAAATCCACTCTGATTCGATGCACTCCATCGTAGGGCGCTTTCTGCTTGGCGGTGCCCCCAGTCGAAGGAGTGCTCTGGGAGTTTAAAGTACTGCTGTCAGGTTTGGGTAGCTGTTTCTCCTGTAAACAATTATATTTACATTACACAGGAGCATGTTGCAGATGCTTTTATTTAAAGTGACTGACAATTTATTCAAGGTACATTTGATCAGTATGTGCATCCACAGGGAATTAAACCAGCAGCATCACTTGTGCTATGAGTCACGGAAATATCAGCATCGGTAAGAATATCAAACACTTTTTGGAATCAATAGACAACAATGTGCTTATAAAAAAATTATGACAACAATAATCAAGTGGCTAAGAAATCTGCTTACCTTTTCTTTTGGTTTAGGCTTGAGTGGTTGAACGCATCGAGTGGTCTGTTTCTTTAGCTTTGCTTCAGGTGCTAAAAAATGACATGACCATAAAACAAAAAAATTAATGGCATGTTAAAGTCAGGGGTGTCCAATTCTGCTTCTGAAAGACCATCTTCCTTCAGAGTTTACAACACACCAGCCTGGAACTAGAGCTAACCAAAGAGCAGAAATGTGGTCTTCCAGGAGCCTAATTGGAAATGTTAACAAGATTAAATCTTTTTACCTGTGTCTATGGCAGAGCTGGGTTGACTTTGTTGTTGAGATTTCTTCTTGGGCTCAGTGGACTGGGACTTTGTAAGACCCTCCTTTTTTGCTGGAATTTGGCATGGCTGCTGCAAGGAATGCTGGGACTGTGCTGGTGGGGAAGATGGAGCAGCATGCAGGGAGGTGGGTGAAGAACTGGGTTGCTGCTTCCGTTCCTTTCTACAAGCTGAGCTCAGAGAAGTCAGTGAATGTTTGTGGTCGTCAGGAGGACTAAAGAGGAGAGGGTCCTTTGGGGAGGAAGCTGGTGAGGATGGTGATGAAGGTTGTGTCTGCTTTTGTTTGTCATCTCCCTGTGCTGGTGGCGGAGTTTCACTTTTCTTACGGGGAGGTTCATCCTTTAGAGGAGGGACCGGCTTGGGACTTGCTTCAGAACACTGGGATTTGTGGTGCAATTCCTTTTTTTCAGACAATTTATTCCTCCTCCTGTCTTTTTTACCTGTAGTTGGCAGAAACAAACAATAATTTGAAATTTAAGAGCAACTCTGATTTATAAACGAGGCATTTTTTGAAAACTGACCTTTTGCTTGCTTCTGAAGAAACTTTGATGGCATCCACTGCAAGTTCTGACACTTCCGTACTCTGTGATAACACAAGAAAAAGGTTTCAGGGCAATTACATTTTTAAGATATAAGAATTGTGAAACCCACAATAAAAAGATTGAGCTTACTTGCAACATTGTTTTTTAATATTGCGTCCCCCAAATTTGGGCTTATCCAGGCAGTTGGTGCACACCCCACAGTCATTTGGGACTTGGCAGCCTGGACACTGCCCGCAGCGTCGAGAGCGCCGGCCCTTTCTTGGTGGGGCTTCATGGACTGTCTTCTGCCTTGTTACTGGCTTAATAGGAGGTGTGGGTGGCTCCGCCTCCTCTGATCCCGCCACTGATGATTTGTCTTTTCAAGAACACAATTAAAAACTACTTTACAACAACAATACTTTTCTTAACAATATCAAACTAGTTCTAAGATCTTTTCTCACCATCATTTCCCATGGAAGACAAGATCTTTTCTCTCTCCTCCCATGGCAAGGCACTAAGGGTAGGCATATCATCTGGGAACACGGCACGGTTGCGGCCCAGAGCTACAGCTGCACGACGACACACATGCTTAATTCGTGGACCACGGACTGAAGTCTCAGAGGAGTCACTTTCTTGTCCCTGCACAAGACAAACAAATAAACATGAACTTTGCTGTGTTTAGAAACCTGGAAATGCAAGGTCACAACAAAGCAAAAGGTGACAACAAAAGAAATGACATACCGGTAATTTGGGTTGATCACCAGGTTGTAACTCTCGCTTCTCTATCTTATTGAGCTGAGCTTTAGCTTTTTTCAGCAGTTTTACAACACGTCTGTCTGTGACAGGCTGTTTCTCAGCACGATCTAATATGGAGTCTATGGATGTGGTTGTAGGGGGTTTCCCCATCTGACCTGCTTGGGTAAGGGCACTCAGTTTCTCTTTGTCCTTTTCCCTCTCCACTTCCTCTGATTCAGTACTCTTTTCTGAAGGTCTGCCTTTTTTAGTCAGCCGACCCTTGGATGACAAGGACCCAACAGGCTGAACTGCTGCAGAGTCACTTGGGGAGGCCTCTGCACAGTCAACTGTGACTGGCTTTTTTCGGCCAGGTGTCCTTTTTTGGGTGAGAGATTCCTCAATGGCCTCCAAACCAAAGAAACTGGATGTAGAACTAGGGGAAGCTTCTGATGGAAGGCTTTTACCTCTTTTATCCCAATCTCTTCTTCCATCTCTTTTGTTTTCCTTTTCGCGTTCCCTGCTCTTCTCCATCTCCCGGTCCTTCTCCTTTGTACCTGTGTCTCTGGTAGCAGATATACTTTGTTCCCTTCCTGCTTTTCCTGTAGAACCACCTGATGCTTGAGGACTTGGTGTAAAAAGAGGGAAGAGCTGTGAAGATGAAGCAGAATTCCCACTCACGCTGAGACCCCCTGCTGCTCGCCGCCCATCTAAAACTCCATGGCTTGTAAGACCAATGGAGCCTGAGGGGAAGCCACTGAAAGATGCTTGAGTTAAGGCACTGGCTGCAAGAGGACTGACTGCAACTCCAGGTAATGGACTGGAATTTCCAGTTACGATTATGGGGACAGAACTGCTAATAATAGATTGTTCAGAAGACTTCCCTGTTGGAACGCCTGACTGACTGCTTCTGGTAATCATAGAGTGTGAAGGTGACCGGGGTTGTCCACGAGAGAACCTTGACCCCTTTTTCTTTTTGTTTGACGTTGGTGAGACTTGTAGGGGAGACAGAGAGCCAGGGCTGCTCCCTGAGGATGATGGGAGGGTTACTGACTCAAAGATGCGGGAATGAGCTGGACTGGGAGTGAAGAAAGGAGGGCGTAGTAGAGGGGTGCGCTTTTGGAGTGGTGTTTCAAACCGTGATGAGGAATGCTGGTGGTGATTGTGGTGAGGATGATGATGCAAGGGGGAGAAAAGTCTGGTACCCGTCCCAGCTGCACCACCAGGTGCTGGGAAGCCTCCTGAAGTGACACCACCTCCACCAGTCCCTGGAGGCATGAGTCCCACATCCTCAGCAGTCAGTGGAGGAGGGCGAAAATTGTCAAAAGTGGGTTTGCGGATAAGACCCTCTTTTGCATACTTAGCAGAGGAGAAGTACTTATTTTCAGCACATGACAAAGATGTCCAGCGGAAAGTAGGCTCTCGTAGTATTGAGCGACGTTTGTCATGAGAACTGGAGAGTATTGAAGAAGTAGGCAGAAAGGAAGCAATGGAGTGTGACATCATCCAAGGTGAATGGGAGTGATGTTCTGCTGCATTGGATGAAGCTGTCTGAGGAGGCTGAGGAGGGCTAAGAAGAGGTGGCGGTGGTGGGGAAGATGACGACGATGCAGTGGATGAGGCTTTTTGAGATCCAGCTTGTGAAACTCCTGTGGCTGGGCTGATAATGGCCTTTTTCCTTCCAATAATTAGGTTGCCCCTACCACGTGCCACTACAGCACCTCGTCTATGACTCTGACCTCTGCGACCCCGTCTGCTGTGCTCCAAAACTATATGGTCTGGCTCTGGCTCAGATGTTGGTGATGGTGGGTGAGAGGCATGGTGCATACTGGCCTCTGTCTCTCCTTGAGAGGCAGGGGAATGATCAGCCTCTTCTGAAAGGGCCTGCGTACCCTCAGAGGCTTGGGAATCACAGGAGGAGTCATCAAGGCTAGGGCTAGTAGAGCGAGATGACTCACCAGAAGAGAGCTGAGAGGAATGCTGCGAAACAGCACTGGAGCCACAGGATGCCGCACTGCTACTGAAGCGTCCATTGCTAGTGCTATTGTTGCAGCTGCTGTTAAGGAGACTAGCTGCAATGGCAGTAGTGCTGCCAGTTGAGACAGGAGGTGGTGGAGGAGGGAGAGACTCAATCGCAGACCCTGACCCAGGTGTGGCAGTGGTTCCACTTGTAGAAGGAGCTGTGGAAACAAGAGCTGGGGAAGATGATGTTGCGGGTTGGGGTGCTGGGGCAGACAGTGCTGATTCTAATCGAGCAATTTTCATGTGTGGTGGTGGAGTGCTGAAACTGCCCTCATCTTCAATAAATCGCTTTGGAGTCTTGATGATGCGCAAAGACACTGTGCTCACAACAGGCATGATAAACTGCCTAATGTTTGTTAATTGTGTTCGCCTCCTGTGCTTCCCAGCCTCAAGGCCTGCTTTTCCTTGGGTGCCAACAGAATCTTTTTCCAAAAGTTTTTTCTTCTGGGCCCCCTTTTTGGCCCTCTGTAGTAGCTGCTTTGCAATTGTGGCATCAGTGCGTTTAGAGGGAGGGACAACCCGCACAGGTTTGATATGGCGAGGGCTCTGACGTAACCCTAAAGGCCTACCAACTTTAGTTGGGGTCAATGGGTCAGCTGCTGTAGGGGAGTCTTGGGAATCTGAGCGATTGTGTTCATCAGCAGGATGAGAAGCCCTGAGCTCATGTGGAGTGCGAGCACCCAAATCTTGTGACCGACGAACCCTAAAGGCCTTTTTCTTAGCAGTCCCAGGTGCTGTTGTGGACATCTCCTGAGCCACGGATGCATTTGCAGCCTGAGCAGCAGCGGCAGCAGCCTCAGCTCTAAGACGCTCTGCAGAAGGTGGTCTCCCTCGCTTCCGTCTTGGCTTACCAGGAACAGGGACTGTTTTCCTCACAATGGCCTTCAGCTTAGACTTTAGTGGGCTCAGTTTGACTTCCTGCAGTCTTTTCAGTTTGGTCACCTTGGACTCCCGGCTGACTTTGTGAAGCTTAGTCTCAGATCCCTGATCATGCCCAGACCCAAGTGGAGTTTGCCTTTTCTCCTTGCTTTCATCCTCCACACGTTCCTTGCTTTGTACAGGACTGGAGCTGCACTTCTGTGTGACCTCCCTACCCTCTTCAGACAGTGCATGGCCACTGTGTTGCCAAGTCCTCTGGCTGACAGAAGCAGGAGGGCGACCTCTTTTTTTTTCTCTAGTGCCA
This sequence comes from Danio tinwini, assembly GCA_903798205.1. NCBI lineage: Eukaryota > Metazoa > Chordata > Actinopteri > Cypriniformes > Danionidae > Danio > Danio tinwini. The sequence continues at coordinate 7,561,684 of CAIGQZ010000379.1, forward strand.
GGAGGCCTCCCTGGTTGTCGCTTTAACTTCTCTGTAGGTGATGTGGCAACAGGCAAAGGGGCTGTTTCAATATCAGTGTCAACCCTCTGCACAGCCGGAGTCCTAGGAGGACGTCCTCTGGGCTTCTTGTCTGGTGTGATAGAACCTGACAGATAGAGAAAGCACTTCATTAACAAACTCTACATTTTTTACCAGTTAACCAAATAAGGGCCTCTTTAAAATTACAACATAGACTTAGAGAATTTTTTTACCTATTGACGTTCTTCCAGGGCTATGTAGTCTTCTGTTGTCACTAACTGTGGTAAAGCCTCCAAATTCCTCCTAAAAATAAGAAAAATTATAAAATTAACCAAATGACCTCTGGTTGAGTGTCAATTTAGTGTCAGTTAAGTGTCCTGCAGAGATTTTGATTTGTTCAAACTCTGAATTACCACAAAAGCAAGCTGCTCTCAAGAACAATTGAATTTTGCTACAATTTCAACTCATGACAGAGAAAAGGACAGAAACAATTCAGATACTAAAGCCATCTTAAATTTACTAGAAGCTCTGGGGTCAAGTCTTAAAGGTAAAAAAAACAGCCTGTCCATAATTAATATACAAACGAAACTGAGAAGGCAATACGCCACAATCTTGTTAATTTGAATTATTTTGATAAAAATATCAAATTTTCATACCCTCTACTTTGGTGTGCATAATTTATTTAATCATTCACCACCATCTGTTCAAAACAAATAGTGTAGCCTTAACATGACCCTTATAATAAAAATGCAATATTGCACTATTTGAACCAGTCATAACAAAAAAAACTGACTCAGTATCTCTAACAAATCAAGAGACCATATATTTATATACATTTTTAACTTGACAGCTACTTGTCAGGTTGCCCAAAACATCAGACATTTCATTTCTCAAAAGTAGCAAACCAACTTATGTGCACTTGCCACAAGTTTACAAAGTAGCAAACGCATCTGTGATCACCTCCTACTAAGATGACCAGTTCTGCCAATTCCACTCAGGTATCCTTAGCATATGCTGTCGCTAGGCTGCATGACATCAGTGCTGATCTCACTGTCAGGACATCTGTTGCAATGACCGTATCACCTGACAACTGCTCCACCTCCATCAATCAAACAGGCTAAGCTTTGCAGACGTCCTATGATAGGATTTTATAAAGCTCCAGGCTTTTATGATAGCCCTGTGCTTATCTCACACCTGACATGAGGGATACAGGGAGGAATGCTGATTACATGGCCCATTTGGGCTCTTGCCTTCCTGATCTAATTCTGTCACAACATTTTAGGTAAGCCATAATTCCAAATCCATTTCTGAGTCAATTTAAATGCTCCATATCCTTTCAAGTCAGCCACATTTCCCACATTTATCAGATTTTTCAACAGGCTTACAGTGCAGATGATTACTGTAATTACTGTCTGCTCTGCAGCTGGGCGCACTGTGTTTTATGTTGTGATAAAAATGTCTCAGTCATTTAAGTGTCCTTGGTGTGAATTAAGTTGTACTCACAAGGACACACACTGGGAGAAGGCATACTCTAATCGTCTGTGTGCATGTGTAGAGGCTAGTTCCGCGGAGCATTTAAAAGGATTTTATGGGCCTAACTGGAACATGGAGCGTATCAAAAGGAATTCCCTTTTACTATGAGCTATGAAATTGAGATGTGCAAAAGGGACAACTTCAATTTTAAATAAGCAGTCAATCTTAAAAGGACAGCTCATGCAAAAATGAACATTCTGTCATCATTCATTAACCCTTTATTTGATTCAAAACTTTGAGTTTCTTTCTATTAAACACAAAAGAAGATACTTTGAAAACCTGTTAAAGTTGACTTCCATTGTATTTGCTTCTTTTACTGTGGAAGTCAATAGGTGTGTACCAAATCACATACTTTGCACTATTCTACACCTATTTGTAGTATAGTATTAGTGCATTCACACTGAAATAATTAGTGCACTTTAAATATCCGGATGATGTGCTTATTCGGCTGTTAAAATGAAGTGTGGAATGTTGGGACACTTCTCGCACTCAACGGCTGCTGCTTTGCTCACGTAGCAGAAGGGGCGGAGCTTTTGGGCACTGATGTTGGATTATTTTTAATTCTCCTACAACTGATTATACCGCCTACCGAAGGTGAATTGGTAGTTTGGTCTTTTATTTCACTAATTTGGCAACCGTCAAACTAGTGCTGGGCGATATGGCAAAAAAAAAAATCCAGGTTTTTTTTATAAAGTTTGACCGATTCACGATTTAGATTTTTTTTATTTATTGTGTAACTAGTCAACAAACATTTCAACAACATGACTGAAGTAACATTCTCTTTATAAATATCTTGAAAAAACATCTGGTTAAGGAACATTGTATTTTTAATGGCCATGCCATACATAAATTGGTCAACAAGGTGTAAATAAATGTAAAACAACTTCATGAGTTAAATATCGTTGCAAAAGATTTAAATAAAATATCAAAGTAAATATTGTTCAATTTGAATGAAACATTAAATACTTCTGTTCTAAATGTATAGTAAGAAAATAACCATTTTAACCAATGTAAACATTACATCAGCCAACTCAATAAGTTAAGCACCTGCACTTAACACCCTCTCAGAAGGGACACTGGTTGCAGGAATACGGAGGTATTTTTCTTTGCAAGTTTGCTGAGCCTGGGAATGATTGTCTCGTTAGCCTTACACCAGTGAAGTGGGTCTGTGTCTGAATCTACATCAGAAGACATCAAATAGGCTGTCAGCTCGGCTTTGACTTTGTCTTCTTCTGATTGAATGATCTGTTGCCGTTTTCTTAAAAAGATACAGTGGAAGTAAAGGACTGAACACGGAAACTGTAAAGCCTAATTTAACCCAATGCGTGAAGTTGTGGATGTGTAGGTGCAAATACAAGCATCAGATGTGTGTCTAATATAAAATCATAATTTATTCTTTTCCCCCCTTTTAAATACCGATCCTTGAAGCGCTTTGCACCACTCTGTATTACACTGTCCGCTAATGACGTAATAGGGGCGGGTACTTTCACTTTTCACTACTACAGCTGCTCACCTCTGCTCGTGTTCAAACCAAACTAGATCGGTGTGGTTTTTCACATGGCAGGTTTTACGTCTTTCATACATGTTAAGAGATCGAGTTTATCGACTTGATAAGGTAATATGTCTTGACATAATCCACACAGCATGAAGGCATGTAGGATTTTACTTGTTGCATTAGTCTGAATGTAAATCCTCTCATCAGGCAGCGCTGGAATAGCGTGGGAGAGTGGACCAAAGCGCATCAAACGAAAGGTATTAACAGTCCGTGCGTTCAGTCTATTACTACCATGTTTGAAACCCAGTCAGGCAGCATAATATAGAGAGTGGATCAAAGCGCATTGGGAAAATTATAATCTATCTAATATTTATATTAAAAAAATAAAATCGCGATACCTCAATTTAATAAAAAAATGAATTGTCTTAAAACGTAAATTCAAATTAATCGAAAAAAAATCGAAAGAATCGCCCAGCCCTACGTCAAACGTCATCAGGAAAACGGTTGGAATTTCCGCTTAGTAAAAAACCCCATTAGTGTTCCATTTGGGACAACACTACATACATATGTTACGTTGTTGATTGTGTAAGAGCATAAGTACATAGTGCACAAGAGCATAGTGTAGCATTTGGCAGACCCTAGTTTTTTGCGATTCCGCAATCGCTGAATCCAACGCAAAACCAACAAATAGTTGCAAATGTTTCACTCCTGCAAAATTCTTAATAAGCGCAAAATAGTCAACATTTTTTTATAATCTCAGAAAAAATCTAACTTTAAACTATATAATCAAATTTCAGTTTGCAATAAATTGTTTTACATGACTTATAGACACTGCATATGCAGCGCACATGATGTATTTGAGTGTCTCTCGAAAAATTATGTCTCACCTGTGCCCTCACAATCATTACATTACATTACATTACACTACACTACACAATAGGGGGGCGGAATTGTTTTGCAGCCTGTGCAGTAAGCAGACACGGATGAAGTGCGAGTGATTTACATGTGAAGACAATGCAAAGATGCGATTAGACATCCTGTGGCACAAATTGTCCTTCAGACTGCAAAAGAAAGTTGGAGCAAACATCTAACAAATGAAACAGACAGAAAAGCAAGCAGTTTACAAAAATCGAGATAAAAAATACCTACTGTTTTAGGTCTTATCTTGACAAGAGACCAAAATAAAGAAGCTTTATTTTTATGATGTGTCACTGTCATTGTTTCAGATTGCACACCTAACATAGAAGGCTACCTAATAAGGTAAATTATATATATTAAATATATAATATATTTAATATATAATATATTTAATATATTATATAATTTATTTATTTTAAATGGCAAATTGTCAGAAAGTTTTTGGGAATTACTACCACAAAATTAGTCTTTTTAATTGCCAAAAAATTAAAAAATAAAAATCACAGAAATAAATCATGAAAAAACAGGGTGTCTGATTTTCTGCTTTTTTCAAAATCTCTTCTTTTTTTATAGAAAAAAATACAAATTACTTTGGTAAAAGTCAAAACAATTATGAAAATCATGTATAATGATTGTATCTCTTCAGAAAACTTGGATAGGGTTTTTGCAGAAGGGCTTTTAGGTCAAGTGCTTCTGGTGAACTGTACGCAGTTACAAAATCAGCCGGTTTAAGGTCTAGGTTTTCTTTAAAAATCAATGATCTCCACTGTCTGATTGATGAACGATATTGAGTGGGTCTTAATTCAATTTTCCCGTGCCATGTCTTTAAAATATGAACATTTATTTTAGTCGAATATTTTTGTATTTTAAATATTTTTTGCCTGTTGATCCTGACGGGTGCATGTGTGCAAGCGGCTTTTTATCTCATTTTACGCTTGAACAACTAACTGAACGCTGAAGTCTATTTAGCTGATTGTTTTTTTTTATACATTACAACAGCGATGCTGTAAAAGGAACTGTATAAAATTTAAAAAAAGTCACATTAACCGTTCACCGGAAGTTTATCGGCATGGGAAGAAACACTAGTTGTGCATATACCTACCTATTAAACCTAATGATTCACATGGATTAATGTTTTTATAAAAGAAATAAGAAAATGTGCCATTGCACAAAAGACATCTGTCTGCATGCACTGGTGGTCTGAAGCTGATGATTTTACACATAACTAAAAGTGAAAACTACATGAACTAAACTAAACTAAAAATATCAAGAACAAATGCACTGTATGAAAAATAAAATATCAACCAATCATCAGAAAAGTGATCATGTGATGTTAAGTGTATCCTGTTGAGACTGATTTACACGTCCATTATGCCTACATACTGCTAAATGTTCCTACTGCTACAACAATTAAAGAGAGTATATGGGTCTTCATTGGATTGAACGAGCACTGACAACATTTCACTATGCACCAGCTCCTACCTCTCAAAAGATGATTAATGTCCGCAAGTTCCTTAACCAGCCTATTGTGTTGATTTTCGAGCCTTAGGGGGCGTTTCATTTCATATTCTTTATTTATAGCAGCATGTGGGGCTGCAGCTAAATTCCCTTCGGTCCAGTTTGTAGAACAGATGCCGCCGGAGACTGCACACATACCAAGTCCAATCTCACTAACAAATCCCCATTCAGCTTTAATTTCAACATATGGTGACAAATTTCTTACGGGAAGCAGCCCAAAATTAACTGAGAGTCTGTTATCAGATGATCAGTGTTAACGGATCATCTCAATTAAGCATTTTTCATATCCAATCATTAACCAGTCACCATTATAAAGAAAACAAGGACAAGGAACGCAGCTATCTAGAAATAATGTTTACAATTAGCATGTATGGATAGTGAATTTGTTTTCTGAGGGTGTTTTGAGTTTATTGCCTTATCAGCCTCTCTGGCTATGTCATGGCAAAAACAGGTAATTTATAAACACTTTATAAATATCACTATGATAAAAAAAGTTTTTCACAATAACAAGACAAAGGTAACAATATAAAATACAGTACCTGACAAAAGTCTTGTCGCCCATCCAAGTTTTAGGAACAACAAATAATAACTTGACTTCAAGTTGATCGATTGGTTTCAGAAGTGGCATATGAAAGGCATCTAGAACTCTAGATTACGCTTATTTGACCAAAATAAAATATGATCATGTCTTGATTTTAAATTATTTAATTGGGACAGTAAGGTCTGACTTTGTCACTTGTCTCAGAAATAATGTACAGTATAGAATATAAAGTCATGGTGCAATGGAATAAGAATTAATATTGTGTATGACTCATGAGCTCTGAAGACTGCATCCATACATCTCTGCAATGACTCAAATAACTTATTAATACAGTCATCTGGAATGGCAAAAAAAAGCGTTCTTGCAGGACTCCCAGAGTTCATCAAGATTATTTGGATTCATCTTCAATGCCTTTTCTTTTATCCTACCCCAGACATGCCCAATAATGTTCATGTCTGGTGACTGGGCTGGTCAATCCTGGAGCACCTTGACCTTCTTTGCTTTCAGGAACTTTGATGTGGAGGTTGAATTATGAGTAGTGGTGCTATCCTGCTGAAGAATTTGCCCTCTCCTGTGTTTTGTAATGTATTGGGCAGCAAAAATGTCTTGATACCTCAGCCTGTCAATGTTGCCATCCACTCTGCAAATCTCTTGCACGCCCCCATACTGAAAGTAACCCCAAACCATGACTTTTCCTTCACCAAACTTGACTGATTTCTGTGAGAATCTTTGGTCTCTATGAGGGTTCCAGTAGGTCTTCTGCTGTATTTGTGATTATTGGAATGCAGTTCAACCGATGATTCATCTGAAAAATCTACCTTCTGCCACTTTCCCAAATGATCAACTAGAAGCCAAGTTATCATTTGATGCTTATACAACTGGGATCGACGACAAGACTTTTGCCAGGTAGTCTAAGATTTACTTTTGATAAAAATTTTAGACCCACATTTATAAATAATTCTCTTAAAGTCTCTCTAGATATGAAGTGCTGTCTGATAACATTGGGCATTCCAAAAGTAGAGTTTAAGAGTTGGGCTGCCATTGCAATATTGATTTATTTTGGAGAAACTTCTCCTTTGAGTAAATGTGTCTAACATGCCATCATGTATAAACAACCTCATCATGTCTTGAATTAAAAGAATAGTTTGACTTTTATCCGATTAAGTTAAAATATTATTTGAGCACTGATCCTGTTCTGCTTGCCATTTTTTTTTTTTTAGAATGTAGCTTTTTCCCCGCTTTTGGATGTAGGCTCCCAGAGCTACGATGATTTCATTGCAGCTCTACTGTTGAGCCGAAGGTGATAGAGTACTAGAGAGCTGTGAGCAGTGGAGCTCAAAGTCAGTGTGACACCATGAGTAGCTCTCAATGACAGCACGACTCTGCCTCAGGCACTCAAAAGCACACACACATACACACTCCCTCCTCCACCTTGTGTGCGCGAGGCTCACTGCAAGATGTAAACAACATCCTCTAGACAAGAGGAGAGGGAGGAGGGATGGAGGAATGCAGGGCAGGAGAAACATGGCACCACAGAGTATCATTCTGACCATATAGGCATGAAGCGAAGATGCGGCGTGATGAAAAGGATCAGTGGCTGACAAGCACACATGAAAAGCTAATCTAAACAACTCACCCACGCAATACAAGTTCTCTGACTATCCGCTTCGGCTGCTCAATCAACACCCACGGCTGAGACCGAAGGGGTAGTGGTGGTGAGGGGGGGCGTCGAAATTGGGCTCGAGAAAGTGTCACTCGGCTCGGCCAAAGCATCCGAGCACCTGCTGCCAGAGCAGGATGGGGGAGGAGAGATAGCGGTGAAGGAGAGGGTAAAACAAAAACACTTGTTTGTTATTCTCCGCTTCCTTCACTTGTGTTCTCTCGTATTTTACTCCCCAAATAAATAAATACAGGGTAATTATTCATTCATTCGTTTTCTTTTCAGCTTAGTCCCTTTATTAATCAGGGGTCACCACAGTGGAATGATCCACCAACTTATCCAGCATATGTTTTACGCAGCGGATGCCCTTCCAGCTGCAACCAAACACTGGGAAACACCCACACCTGCATTCACACACATACACTATGGCCAATTTAGCATATTTAGTTAATATACCAAGTCTTTGCACTATGGGGGAAACTGGAGCACCCGACGGAAACCCAAAAGGTAATTATTAATATATTATTTACTAAATAGCATTTTATGACTTTATAGTAATTACATAGATAAATTAAGTTGATAACTATAATGACAATACCAATAAAAAAATTTGAAAAGTGCTACATATAAATAAATGTATATGTAAATTTACATATAAATAAATAATTTTTTTTTTTAAAAATAAATTTAAGAAAAACAAACACTTGAATAGACTTTTGAAAAGATGTCAAACAATCACTAACACTATATTAATAGATAAAAAATTATAAAATAAAAAATTATAAAACAATAAAAATAAAAATCACAATTATTTTTCATATTTTATTAAAAAACTATAATATTCATTTATTCATTCGTTTTAATCTGTTTTTCTGGGGCCAGCAGTCGAAACTCATTTTGGCCACTATAATAGTGAATAAAATATGTTAATATAACTAGTAATAAATAATATAACAAAAACTATAATAATTAACCTAAAATAAAGAGGCTTTAAATTAAATAACTAAAAAAGTGTCATTTCAAAAAATGGCCTTTAATTAATAATAGAGAATTTATGTTGAACATATTGAGGTTTATTTTAATGATAAAAAGAAAATAACAATTGCTATTTATTTAATATAGCAGTAATTGCAAAATGGTCCCTGCTAAACATTCTAGAACTATTTTGCAAACGCTGCTTCGTTATTGCTTCAGTATAGGGCTGCAGGATATTGGAAAAATCTGACACTGATATTTTGTATTTCTGCAACATACATTGTGAATAAAATATCTCCAGATGACTTAAAAAGCTTTATTTGGGATAAAAAAAACATTTTAATTGATTGGATGTAATTTTATAGGGCAGTGAGTCTTAAATAATATAGAACAAATAAATTACAAGCATAAATAAATACAATATAGCAAAGAAAGTATAGTTTTCTGGAGAGTCTAACAGTATTCACATACAGATATTGAATAATCAACACAGAATAGTATTAATTGTATATAATGTGATATTTATTAAAGTTTCAAACATTATAATTTATTTTATTCGGTTGTTTTTAAACTTTGAAATATTAAAATGTTCACACAGTCACAAGCCTTAAACGGGACAGTTCACCCAAAAATGAAAAAGTACTTACTATTAAGTCACCCTTCACTTGTTATAAACATTTATGAGTTATTAAAATATCTTCTTTTTGTGTTCAACATAAAAAAGAACCTAGTAAACGTTTGAAACAAGTGAAGAGTGAAATATTGTGTAAAGTTAAATTTTTGGATATATGCAGATTATAACCTTTTACTTCATTGTGATTTAACAATGCATTGATTATAATCAACTATAACCCCCAACTCAACATTGCATATCCTGCTATGTGACTATTGTGATATCGATGCGGAAACGATATATTGTGCAGCCCTACCTCAGTATATTTTATGGCATGATTATGGAAACTTCTAACTTCCAAACACGTGAAAATGAAGAGTAGCATCAGTTCATTCTTTCTAAAAAAAAAAAAAAAAAAAAAAAGGTGAAGTACTTGTTTGTGCCACCTCTGAGTTCCAGTAAATAAAAAAAGGTAAGCAAACAAGACTATTTGTTTACATAAACTCATTACATCCTGTTTTGAGCAGATGGTCAAAAACCCGGGAAAGTTACTCAACATGGCATCTACAGTTCACTTAAGAACTGGGCATAAACTGGCAAGCACACTGCAACCTGGCATCTCTCCCTCCCCAGAGGAGGACATAATTGCACTACTGTGTGTGTGGCCAATACACACATACACACCCCAATAATCACAGAAAACCAACATAACCACATCAAGACATGTAACTGATTATCATCTCTAAGCTCGGGATATATGATAGTGAGGCCTTTTAGAAATTCACTGAATCACCAATTTCTAAACAATGTGAAGTTGACAACTGCTGAGGCATCAGACTGCCTCAAAAAAAATCCTGTGCAAAAGATAAAGGCAATGCAGAAAGCAAAGCATTAAATTGGGGTCAGACTGGTGGCGTTCAGCTCAGCCAACAGCCAAAACGGACAAACCCCAACCACTCACAGAAAAAAGAAACCTGTATGGTCATCGCAGGCGCTTTCTTTGAACTCATATGAAAAATCTTTTCGAAAGCATGAATCATTGCTGCTGAGCCTCCTGAAACACTTTCAAAAGCATCAAGTGACATTTCCCTTGGCGAGATGCAGATCTAATGCTGCAATGTTGCTCATGCACCCACATTCAAGCACCCAAAACTGAGAGCTTCTGAAACGGCATGTTCTAACACCTCACGCCCACACTAATGAAGAGCCGTGGCTTTAAGATAAAAACAAAGATGCGCCTCCTGTGAGGTGTAATGAGGGACGTAAATTCACAGAGAACTGGTCCATGCGCTCAATGGCTCCTGAAGCCCCCACCCACCCCGAAAATAAAGCAAAAAGCGGTAGACGAAACCCCCTCTGCCCGTCTACAAAAGCAGAATAAAGCCATGGATGGGACGGCCTGTGTCTAATTCCCCTCCCAGCGCTGTCCCAGGGGGAGGAGGGCTTGCTCTTCACCCTTTGATATCCACGTCTGTGCTCTTTCAGCTGCCTGCACTTCTTAAAGGCTGGAATAAAAGCAGACACAAAGCTTCCTGCTATGATCCACACGCTGTCTAGGGGACAGGGCCCGCTCCAGATAAATAGGCCAAACACCTGCTGGACTTCTTCCCTCCGTATAGGCCACACCATTCATTAGAAAGCAGCGGAGCAAAGCATTCATTTGCTGTATCCATTCAACTGCTTTTTTTTGTATGAGGCCTTGATATTGATCCTCATTCTGCTTCTGTAAGCGGGGCTTTACTCTGGACATTAAAAGGCAAGCCAAATGGCGTCCCTCACAAAGAAGCCGATGAATGGAGACTTAAACAGGACACCTCCCGAAAGTAACAGTTGTCTAGCAAGCAGCCAACGACTTGTATTTGCACTTTAGATTTAGAGGAAAATATCTCAAATGTGGACGATCAGAGCGAAAGCAAGGCAGCGTTTGCTGAAATCACAGCGGCGTATTACCTCTGCGTAAACATTTTTAAGCCGTCCAAATGGGTTAATGAAGTAGTCTAAAAGGCAGCCATCAGAAGTAAAATCCTATTGGGGCCCTGTGGGCCCGTGCTGTTGGATTTGGGTCTAATAGGAAGGAGGGGCGGCGTGCTACTGTTTACTGAGCATGCTACTGGCCTTAGGCTGCTCTGTGAGCTCAGCGGGCTGCGATGAACCAGAACAATCCTACCCAGGCACAACATCCCCTCTGAATGAAACTACAATGCTGTGTCCGCAACTCGCATGAACTGCAAACTCCACTGGGATTTTAGCCGTCTGTCTGGCTCGTAGACTACTTATACATTTCGCAGATGTATTCGTGTTTTAACTAAGCACTGTTGAAAAGGACTTTGATGGTATATTAAAGCATACTGAACTGCTACAATAATAGGGCTTAACTGCTAATGGAAAAGCATATTCAATTAAAAAAATAAAACAGAACAATGTTGTGCAAATTGCCATTTCCCTACTTGCTTATATCATAACCAATAGCAGATATGGCCTAGGTGTCATCACAAGACGAGAAAAGTTGCTTTATATGTGGTATTTGATTAAAGCTTTCAAAAGAGTGCTTGCTCACTTTTTCGGCAGTGCTGGCTTAAAAACTTTAAACAAATTTCAATTAAAACATCTGCTTATTTAAAAAAATATTCAAAACAAATAGCATTGGTTCAGTGTGATTTCCCATGGTAAACTAATCAAATGTACACAAAACAGACTGAAGCAATAAACCCAGAGAACCAGAGACCTGCATATTTTGCCTCACCTTAGTGGAGTAAACATGACTAATCTAGGATTTATCGAAATATCTCAATACATAATATGAAAAACGCATCGAAAACATCATGTCTATGAACCACACCAGCACGCTCTTAAATCTGCGCCACGTTTTCAAACCCAAAATTTTCCCGAAGCGAAACAGAGAACCAAGCACGCTATTTGCATGTTTCTGGTTCGCGCCCGCTCTTGTTTCGATCTCCCCGCGATTCAGATGCGCAGCGCTGTACTACTGAGCAAGGAAGATGGTAGTTTGTCACAGTACACACCCCCACACATAACAACCTTCGTCAAACGCTGCCTTTTTATTGCAGCCGCCTTTTGCACACCTCAAAACATTGCGTTTGGCGTCTTTGACTAAACATATGGTCCCTTTAGCCGCTTTGAGGTTTTGCACAGGGATCGTTTGATTCCGGGTTGAAATAAAACATTTTGTTCCGAATGTATACTGCTACTACGCAATATCTGAGAGGGAAAAAAACATGTCCACCTCCCATTTTCCCGTGCATCACGGGTGCTAACAGGCTAACGCGTTAGCCAGCCTCTCGAGGGTGAAGGAAACCAAACACCAGAGCTTTAAAAATTTACATGCTGCAAACTTTTGCAAGCAAACGAATGATTTGTGAATATAAATCCCATTCTCCACAACAAACACAGACCAGGAAGCATATTTTTATAGCAACGCTGTTTAGGCTACTAGCATCATCCATTTCTCAACCCAAGCTAGAGGGCAATGTATAACTGAAGAAAATAATGTCAGAAGTGCACATATGGCCGGTCACAATAGTTTTAGAAACAGAACATTACACCTTTTAAGCTCAAATATTCATTTTCGCGTGGGTCAAGACTGTAAACTTAAGTTTAAAAACCAAACAGACTGCAGCTGGGATAGATGCACTTCTGCGTGCTATCGCTAAATGCTCAGACAACAACAACCAACTGGCACCAGGTGTTCAGTCCTGCTCAAATCTGATCGTTTATGCTTCTTGAGAAACCATAACCCAGTTATTTTACTACAAGAGGAAAGTTCCGTTATACACCCACCAGGCGTCTGAACTAAGTTGTCTTTTGGTGAACGACACGCCGTGAGCTAACCTGGCAGTTTACGACGGATGTATGTACACAGGTATAATTCAATCTCGTTATGAGCGAAAACGCAGTTTTTAAATAACCAGTGCAGCTGATGGGAGCTAACGTTACATATTTTTAAACGTCATCCTTTATTACTCCTTAAGATACACAGGAGACTCACAAGCTACGTGCAAAGTTCAGTATTTTGATCACTTTTAGCTTAAAAATGGCTTTCGTGTTGTTTAACGTAAAAAAGCGGCTCGGATTTGAACTGAATCAAGTTCAAGCCAAAGCTGCCCTCAGTTATCTAGCTTCACATCTCCATCCTGTCAAAAAATGGACGTAAACTCCTCAGGGTCCCCAAATATGACGCTAGATCGTCTCAACATAGACAAATTGACTACAGAGAAGCAGCAACATCAGTCGTTAGTTAGAAAGAGGTACATGTTTTGATGTGGGCTAGCTAGCAGTTTAGCCTGTCAGTGGTGGTCCCATAGTGAGAAAAACAGCACATGGATGGAGGCATGTGTCTGCTGCGCAGCAAAATAACTAGCACACTCACTCACTCACTCTCCTCACTTAGCAACTTAGAGCTGCTACTCAGCCGCCGAGTTATTTTATAATTCCTGCGTTGATCATGAATGAGGCTAATGCTTTAGCCAGGGTCCCGCTTACCTCCCCGCTACTGGAGCCGCTCGACTCCCCCAAAACATCCCGAAATTTCTGCAGGTTGCTGCCGATGGCAGCGGACACTTGCAACGCAGCGTCGAAACCGGGCCCGAGCCCGTTCGCGTTCGGATTAGTTCCCGCGCTGTTAAGGAGGGAAGCATTGACTCGAATTCGGCCCGCTTTCCTCCCGGTGCCCGAGCTGCTGCTCCCTCCGGGCCGAGCAGGGAACCGCCACCGACAGCTGTGCGCCATTTTACACTCTGCCTGCCTGCCCTAGGATCAGGAGCTCAGTGTGGGTGTAGCCCCGAACGAGCGATCTCAGCACACGGCTGCTCGCGTCTAGCGGTCAAAATGGATTATCCATGTTTCGGGGCGGTGGTACCGAGGACCCCGACAAGATCCCAGCGCAGAGTACGCGCTCAACGATGTTTTTACGCAGGTTCGTCGGTAATACTCAGGAGAGGGAAAAAAAACGTACATTAGGCAGACCGACATTTAGTAAAATTTAACTGTGTAATCAGTATATTTTATGTAGACCTTTCATAGTTCAGTCTTTAAGAACTCAAGTAAATAAAAGATAGTTAGCTTTTAAACATTTTATTTTTATTTTTTAAATAGTTTTGTCTAATATAGTTTTAGTTTGCAGAAATGACACTGAATCTTCGCACAGCTAACAGCTATCGTCACCATATCGGAAGTACCGTGTCTAATTTATAACCACGTGCAATTGCCCAATTTCCAATTAACTCTGATTCCACACACACGAAATAATCAAATCAACGAAAGCCTTTGACACCTAAGAAAAAGAAAATACAATTTGAGCATCATAGTTTTTAATTTAAAAAAAGTTAATTACAATACACAGATACTTTTTAATTTTTATCCAACATTGGAGCAATAAACAAGCCATAAGCACAAATGATGATTTTTAAAAACTTGACAAAAAAAACATTAAATCATGCTGTCATTTTCAGCAGTTATACTTTAGTCAGAATCATTCATCCGATACCACTGTTGAAAGTCTGTTTTGCTCACTCAATAAGGACACAATGACATGTACAATAGTAGTACATTTTTGTGAGAATGCTCAGATAATTATAACGTAATAATAATAATTATTCACCACTTTTTAAAATAATGTTTTCCCATGTTCAGCATAGCTACAGTAACCTATGCACAAAACCTAGAATCCAGGTGTTTCTCCAAATTGTTGAATTCTTCTTTTAGCTGGATGGACTTCCTAAATAAATGTTGCCGTTTTTTCCTTAGCCATATAATTTGATCATCTCCTCATTTTTGTCTCATTTTTATGCATTTCACTCCTAAATCTTTAATATACAAAATGATAAATACCAACACTGTGTCTACAAATAACCCTAAAAGCTAATAAAAGTATTTTAAAAAGCAATACCTGCCCTGCTTCTTGTAGATGTTTCCCTCCGAAATAATAAACTACTTCCTGATACTAGAGGAACAAATAGGAGGATTTGACTGAGGAAATGACAGTTCAGCATACTTAGACTGAAATCTGAATAGTATTACTCTGTATACATAAAATTGTGTTTTAGGGCTGCACAATATATCGTTTCAGCAGCAATATCACAATGTGTGCATCCGCAATAGTCACATCACAAGAAATGAAACATTAAGTCTGAATTATAGCTGATCAGGAGCCACAGAACACATGTGAATTGTAGAGTCACTGCTAAGTTTACAAAACAGACTGAAAGTTTATCATTTGCATGTGTTTTTAAGCCCTGTGACTGAGCATTTCAAGAGAGTTTAAAACATTTGGGCACCAAAAAACATTTGGATGTTCGGACAAAGATTACTTGTATTTAATTATGTAATGAATTATTACTTAGAATTTTTGTCTTGTTTCTAATCCAAATAGCAAAAATACGATTATTTTACTTACCCTATTGGCAGAAAATTTTACTTATTTAAAGAAAAACTTTGACTTATTCCTTTTGAAAGTGAAACAAAACCATACTTGATCAAAGAATGTAAGATATATGTACTAGAAACGAGACAAAGAAAAAGTAAGAAAAGCTTATTTTGCATTGTGATTATTCAATTTCTCTACCTCAATAATGTTAGATTACCCAGAAATCTGTCAAATAGTTATTCAAACTTGTGAATAGTTCTTATAATAAACAAACTTCATCTTCTAAAACTCATATCACAATAATATTGAAAAATAAATGATCGCAGCATCAGATATTTCCAATATTGTGCAGCCCTATTCTGTTCTATGGTGGAGGAGAGTTAAATAACGTAAGACAATCTTTAAGAAATTAGTATTATCACGTAATAAAAAAATAAAAAAAAAAAACATGATCCTGGACCACTAAACCAGTGATAAGGGTATTTTTTTTTTTTGAGATTGATACATCACCGGAAATCTGAATAAATAATATCTCCATTGATGCATACTATGTAAAGATAGGACAATATTTGACCAAAATAGAACTGTTTAAAAATCTGGAAGCTGGGGGTTTTAAAAAATCTAATTACTAAGAAAACCTCCTTTAAAAGTTGTCTAAATTAAGTCCTTAGCAATGCACATCACTAATTAAATTTTAGGTCTGACATATTTAAAGAAAAGCAAAACTTATAAAATCTATTAATGGAACATTATATTTCTTTATTTATGACTTTTGCAAGAAGGAAAAATCAATCATTTGAACCTATACAAAGTATTTAGGCTATTGCCAAAAATATACCAGTGCAACATTAGACTGGTTTTGTGTTCCAGGGTCACATATTACATTTTGGGAACTCAAACAGCACAGAATCGTAGGAATGATGCATTTGACTACTGTCTACAATTTAAATAACAGAAATAGGGGAAAAAATATGAAAGAGAACTGACAGAAGTATCCTAAAGCTTTCTGTTTGCACTAAGAATTCATGGGGTCCCATTTATTAATTGGAGGAGATCTTGAACATATAATGGAGCTAAGAACTTAAATTCAACTAACACACAGCGAAAAAACAATCAGTGCAGACGTTATGCAGACATACCCTATTACCACTTGACGGGTCAATCTAATGCAGCTCCCTGGACTGAAGGCAGTGAGTGGACAGCATCTTATCAATGTCATCTTTTAAGACAAATGTCAGTAGCAAAGTCCATCCGCCCAGAGCATGCAGTTTTGCAACTGTTAGAAAAAGAGACATGATGTCACCGTGTATGAGAGTAGGTCATAAGGCTGACTCAGCAGTCAAATAAGTCATTACTCGGGACATATTGCACTGTTAAAAGACACAATGGATCCTTGTAAAATGTACAGGAGCATTTCCAAACGCTTCAACAAGAGCTTAATAATCTTAACGAGTCTCATAAATGTGCATATTATAGCAAACGTTCCTTGTGTTTCTAACATAAAATGTTTGTAATGAACAAAAGCATTTTGACAAATGGTGGAGTTATAGACCAGCCCCAAAAAAAAGCGGCATTATGGAACACAAATGCCAGCAGGAACAACCATTAAACTGAAGCTCGCTGGAATATAACGCTGATGATCTTAACTAAATGTTTGATGGTAGTTTGATCTCGTTTGCAGCCAACATTGATTTGATCCTCCTTAATTTCAAAATGAGATATACTCTAACTTAAAAAGTCAACAAATAAGCGATGTGTACAAAATATTGCATGCATATGAATCAAGTCAGAGGTAGGGCAAATGCATTGAACACGTAAGCAAACCTTAGATGCGTCGCCTGTTTATAAACCCTAGTTTAATTTTCCACAGTGAACAATCTTGGCATAGCAAAATGCAACCAATAGCGTGACTCGGATTACCAAGTTCAGTCAATGAAGAGCTCAAGCTGTTGAGAGAAGAACAGATAGCTGAATATGCTACAGCGATATGGCATTTAGAGATTTGCATTTGACCTTTGAGGAGCACACTAAGACCATAAATGCATACGTGCTGCTCTGAATGTGGTTAAATGTTCTTGTTTCAATGCGGTATGAGAGAGGCCAGAAACATCTGAATGGTTTAGTCACACAGAGCATGCCTGGGTTCTGGGGGAAGGGGAGTAGCGTGGTTTAGCCACTGGGTCCCATTTGCTGGTTGCTTTGCTTATGATCAGCAAGCCACTTCATGATCTGTTGCCTGAGCTCTTCGTTAGGCCTGATCTGGTCCATGGTGAGCGGACTGCGGTTGAATGGGTCTGTCTGGTCACTGGAGTGAAAAACAAAAAAGTTAAGATGTTATCAATTAGAAGTTGTTACCATTAGCAAGCTATTGAAAGTAGCTGAAATAAAATGTTAAAAATAAAGTTTATTTTATTTTATACAACAGTTTTGTCTGGTTCTCGAATCTGATTGGCTCAGCACTCGTACAGCCTCTTCACCCTTGTGTATTACTCCGCCCATAAACTCACTACAGTTTGAGAAATATTGCAGCTGTTGGACAACATAATGTATTTTGAAGCTTTTTTAGGCGAGAATGTAGTTGTTTAGATTGCAACTATGCAGTTTATTTATAAGGACAGTGGCTATTTGAAATATTTATAATTTTGGAGATACAGTGCGTCGGCATCTATTAGCCTGTCATTGAGCGGAGCAAAGACCGTTGACGTTGTCCATCCACAAGTTGGCGACAGAGACCGCATAATAACCCCTTAGAGGAGAAAAACAGCGTAATTAAAACATTATAAAGCTGGTGAGTAACTTTCTAAGTTGATCTCTTCATGCCATTCAGCCTAATATTCTTAAAATTTACGCAAAATAACCTGTTTTGTCATCCCTTTACGCTACACATTACGCTAGAGCATCATTCAAATACTAGCTCTAAAGTGACGGGTGTAAAGCAGCAACAGTTTCTGCTGTTCTGACGTCAGCTACAGATGTAAATGAGTAATGGAAGAAAGTAGTTCCTCATACAAAAGGCTGTTTAGACTCTTCGTGTTTGATTTTCTTTTTTATATATACACCATTATGCCATCGAACTGTTGTATAAATGCAATATCACACGAGTAGCAGTGCGATATGGCTAAGTATCGTCTCTAGTGGGACACTAAGGCCAACGCACGCCTCCCACCAGTGATATTCCTCATTTGTACTGTTATCTGAGATTCATTTATAATCTTAACCAGATTTTGATACACACAAAAACTTGATTGGCTAACAGTTTGCATATTGTTATACATTTACACAGCTGTGTGCTCACCTTTGTAGGTTAAACAGTACATATCAAATAATCTGTAATAACAGACAAAGCAATAGTGAACAAGAAATAAATACAATCATACAATTTCGGCTTCTCTGGAAATCCATCTGAACTAATCCAAGGTAATTTAATGTGTAGAAAAGATCCAAGTTCTTACTAAAGCAGTCTTATACTTTACAATATTGAGATCATATTGTTGTCTTTATTGTTTCTGCATAGACCTGTGTTTGTGTTTGAGTAATAATATGAGTTTTCCTTTAAAACAAGCCAAATAATCAGCAATGGTTGAAGCAAAATAATCTTGTTTTTCCCCTTGAAATAAGATTATTTTGCTTACCCCATTGGCAGATTATTTAGCTTGTTTTAAGGAAAAATATAGAAGCCCGTTTCCGCCACTGAATGATAAAAAAAAAATAAATCAATAAAAAAAATTTATTAAAAAAATTATAAAAAAAAAAATATATATATATATATAAAGCCAGAATTTAGAGTTATAAAGTCAGAATTCTGAGTTTCCGCCACTGAATGATTAAAAAAAAAAATCAATAAAAAAATTTATTTAAAAAAAAATGATAAAGTCTGAATTCAGAGTTATAAAGTCAAAATTCAGAGTTATAGTCAGAATTCTAAGTTTCCGCCATTGAATGATTAAAAAAAATCAATACAAAAAAACATTAAAAAAAATTTCTAATATATATATATATATATATATATATATATATATAAGAATAAGTCAAAATTACCAGTTATAAAGTCAGAATTTTTTTTTCGTTTTTATTAAAAAAAAAATGTAATCATAAATTTTATTTTATTTATTTATTTTTTTTATCATTCAGTGGCCGAAACTCAGAATTCTGACTTTATAATTTTTTTCATTATTTAAATAGTTTTTTTTTATCATAATTTTTTTTATTGATATATATATTTTTTGATCATTCAGTGGTAGAAACGGGCTTCCATAGAAAAACCTACTTCTTTTTTACATATTTTTGTTACAACATGACAATAATTTTGAAAATGATTTGTTTGTCTAGAAAATGCTTTTCGATTAAATAATTTTTTGATATTTGGACTAGAATCAAGACAAAAAAATCTAAGTAAGAAATGCATTTTTTTTGCAATGCACATGGTCATGCCCATATAATGTACAAAATGGATGTAATGTATTTATCATGACAGGTCTAAGTGTCTGAAATGTTGTATTCATGGCTCACCTTAGTAAGTGTCGTGCTATTGTTGATCGGTCCACTGTGACGTTTGAAGATGGTAGGAGCACGGGATCAAGCATCAAGGTAGACATGATTGGATCCAAAAATTCATCTGGGGCATCAGAGAACGTCTCTTCCTCTTGCTGATGCCTGTCTGCAAGGGACTAAAGGAGGCACATGCATTCAATTAGATTACCATGAACGTCTGTGACTTACGGAGAAAGGTGTGTTTGTAAAAATAAAATACGCTTAGTGATAAAATTTACCTTAATTTTATCTGCTAGGAGACTGAAAGACATAATCATGTCCCCAGGCTTGTTGATTTTCTTGAGGACGCGGAGAGTTTGGCAGAACAGAGTGGGTGAATATGACCTTCCATCTTTTGGGACGGTGGCACAGAAATTTTCTTTATCTCTATGGACAAAAACAGCATCCATAAGAGTTTAATATTATCCTCAAACGAACAAACAGATTTAGAGTGAAAGTTTAAGTGCACTATTATGCTTTTTCTGCTATTATGTTTGTAAATGTAAAAGCTTTCTAAAGAGCCAAAGAGAGTGCATGATAAATGGAGTTGTCTCTTTAAAAGAAAGAACGGATTCTGAACTTCATGAAAAGAGGTATCAGTAATTCCAGCTTTACTTTCAGCACAAACCAACTAGGGTTTGTAACAGATTTTTATAATGCTAGGCTATGGTTTTCACTAGCTGCCCATGATCATTTACTCTGAACCACCCTCAATTATTGTAGTTGCATATGAGGCCCTGAAGAGTTTTGGTTCTCGATGTCAGACATTGTTTTCTGCATCACTTTGCATGCACTTCAAAAGTATAAGGAGTTAAAGGGACAGTTCATCAAAAAAAAAAAAAAAAAAAGTTTATTCACAATTCACTCTCCCTTACGTGGTTCCAAACCTTTATAAATTTCCTTTTTCTGTTGAACACAAAAGAAGGTATTCTAAAAAATATTAGAAACATGTAACCATTGACTTCCATTGTAGGAAAACCAATTCTTTGGAAGTCAATGATTACTGGTTTTCAGCATTTTTCAATATAACTCCTCATGTGTTCAGAAGTCAAGTAAAAGGTGAGCAAATGATGAACGAACATTCAGATTTGGGTGAAACGTCTCTTGAAGCCTGAACTGAGAAAGCTTCTGGAGCTGAAAACTATGGTTATGGACATTTAGTTTCTGACACACACTGTAAGCCGTTCACTAATCTCAGCAGACTGAACTATTGGACCAATCAGAGCAAAGCAGGCACCTGGAAAGGGGGAGTTTAGAAAGACTGAATCCTGGAATGAACCAATTCAGACAATGTGAGAAAAAGTTGAAACTATTTTTTATGATGATAATAATAAAGCTTTTATTTTCCTATTGGACTTTTGTAATCGATCTCCAAAATGAAACTAAGAGCCAATAAAATGAAGCGTTTTTTCAATGCATTGCAATGCAGATGTGGATGATTCTGCATCAAAGCTTGTAAACAAAATAACCTTTTTTGTTTCAAACGAAATAACTGCAATATCCGTAACTTTTTAAGCATGTCTTCCATAAAGAATAGCTTACATTTTTTTGGATAAAATATTTATGAAAAGAACATGAAAGAGAAAACACTGCCAGACATGTCTGATGTTA
>CAIGQZ010000379.1:7583487-7595304 GCA_903798205.1 Danio tinwini
AGTGGTGGTGGTCCTCCAGGAACGTGGTTGAGAATCACTGATCTAGAGGAAAAGATGACACAGAATTGTTATATCTTTACCGCTACAATTTTAAAAACAGAGCCTACCCCAAGTTTAGGTAAATAGTACAGATGTCCGACACTAGCTGTTGGGGTTTGAAGTCAAATTCACTGAAGTCCTTCACTTTCAAGGCGCCCATTTTGGGGCCAACCAGGTGCTGTAAAAAGTAGTTGAGCATGGAGATGATCCTCTCAGCAAGAAAGGGGTGAACAAAAAGACCTTTTATCTCTGGAGGGAAAAAATGAACGCACAAAAAAAATTCTGTCACATTAAAAGCCAAATGTTTCTCTTAACGATTATCTAAACCCCTTATGTTCAAGTCTAAATATGTCATTTAATAGCTAAAAATAAAAAGAATAATAATTCGGGCATATCTGAGTGCATTCGGTTTTCTTTCAACGTCTCTTACCAGATGTGAGGAAAGCCAAGGTGCCAATGGTCTCATTTGACATGATGTTGTGGAAGCGACCCAGCTGTCCAAACATCTGCAGACTCGATTCTTTCTCTCGGCGGGCGTCAGGGGCCAGACTGTCCCACTCCCCCCGATCCCGTTCCAGCTGGAGGATTTTGATCTTACTTAAGTACTGAAGGCAACAGATGCACATACGGGTGTCACATCATTAATCAGTCAATATTTCTTAATATTATATATGCATGGAGATAAATATGTTAATTAACCACATTAATGAATGTCAATTACTTGATGCTAAGTAATAATGTAATAAAACAACCACTAGTGCAAGTAAATATAAACACAAAATCCACCAACTAGCACCTGTATAGCCTCATCAAGTAAGAAGATGGCATCATTCATGAGGAGGTTGAGAAACCTAAGGAAGAGTGGTGGATTCATGGCTTCAAGGTTTACAGACGCATAATCGGCAAGATTCTGTAAGGAAAATAATCATAAAAAATTAAAAAATATTTTATTTAGATTTTATTTTATTGAATTAATTTAGTTCATTCGGATTATTTGATGGATTCAATTAAATATAATATGTATTATTAAAAATATTAACAATAAATAAAATTATTTTAGGAGATCTTATGACGAAAGGTTACAAAAATAATGCACAAAAATTAATAATTTTTTTACAGTAAGGTTTCAATAGTTAATGTTAATGTATTTACTAACATTTACTCACTAATAACAAACAAATACATGTACAGCATTTAGTAATAATAGTTTATTATTTACTAATGTATTATTAGTTAAGGCACTCTAATAATAATATTAAGGCAAAAAAAGAAATGCAGTCCTATTGTAAAGTGTTACCCACTGTTCTATAAGAATAAGCGACTTTATAAGTGACACATAACCAAAAGCACAAAACAAAATCAGTCAAATTACATCTGAAATGAAAACAGAAAATACAAATAAGAAAACTAAATCAAAATGTTAAGAAATACGATAACAAATATTATATAAATTACATTAAAGGGGACCTATTATGCGAAAATCACTTTTATAAGGGCAACAGTGCAACAGTTGTGTAAATATAGCCAGCCTCCAACAGTAAACATTTATTAATTCTGTTTTTTATAATCACACTTGATAAAAACAGTCTGCAGAAACACTTTGATTGACATTCTCTTTGTACATGTCATTAGAGGGGAAAAGCCCTGCCCATTAGTGACAATCTTGTTCTTAATGACATAGGACATTAGTCTTGTTTTTGAATTTGTCACTATGCTGACACATCTGGATTTGTAGCTACACCCTCTCATTTGAATTTAAAGCATCAACAAAATGGTACAATGGATTTTTTTTTTACAGACTGTTATGACACGTTTAATGGTCAGTAGAATCTTAAATCCTTGAAGGTTTTTAATATTTATATTTTACTTATCTTGTAAAAAGAGGCATAATAAGCTCCCTTTAAAAATACTACAAAAGCTATGATTTGATTTATGTTGGTATAAACTGTGATTTGTAATTTCTTATTTATTCTGCATTGTATGCATTACCATTTATGGTTTTATGGAAAAGTAAGAGTTGGTTTAAACTAAGACAATCTGTATTTTGTTATTCTGCACTGTATGTATGGACTTGTTAAATACTAATAAACAAAAAAATAGGTGAAATTAAATATAAATAAACATACTGTCAGTAATTTAATATACATTGCTTAGCATAATAAGTGTTGTCCATTATTCAAAAACATAAAATAATTATTCAATTTAATTTGAAATTATTTGTTTGTAAAACTGCTGCCAAGGAATTAAATAAAATTTAGAATTTACAGTACAACATCAGTCTGGTTCACACCTTAATGCTCTCCCTGTAACTCTCCTCTCCCCACATGTACTTCAGAATGGCGTACATTGGCCTTCTGTAATTAAACTTCTGCTCAAACTGATGCGGATCACCTGAAGAAAGAGCACAGACAACATCTTACAAAGCCTGCTACAATCAAATCTATAAAAATAAGTAAGAAAAGCTTCAGAAACTGACCGGTGAACTCTATATCCACGAACACTGTAATAAGGGCTTCAGCGAGTTGGGGTGCGTGCCGATATGAGCTAAAAACCCTTTGGCGCTGAAACATGATAGGCTGGGCAGCGCCAGGTGACAGAGTCTCCATATGGGGCATCACAGCCTCAAGGACCTCTGCCAACTTTGCCCGCAAATGAGGATTCTTCATTCTGTGAGTAAATAACCAAGACTAAATAACAAGCCACATGGCATGCACACACAATAAAAGGGTGAGAAGCTCAGCATCACACCGCCTCGCACCTATCAACGTTGCCCATGAGCACAGTGATGAAGGTCAGGACGTGTTCTAAGCTTTCCGCAGAGGACTCCAACACCTCGTCAGCAAAGCGGCGCAGGAATATAAAGAAATCACCCATGTTTTCAGCAAAGAACTCTGTGGGAGATACAAGACATTTGCTTGTCAGAAAACTGAAAGATTGCTAGGGTGTTTACACTGCAAAAAATGTAATCTAACAAACTCTTAAAAAATCCTATTTCTAGAATATATGTCCTTAAAAATGATCAATTTTAATAGAATAAATTTGTCTTATCAAGTACATTTTATGTTACATTTTGCAATTCATATTCAGCTAGACTGCTGTTAGCTTTAGAAATAAAACAATTGGAATGCCAATTAAGAAAGAACAAAGATTAATTTGAGACAGTTAAAACGTTCTAATGATATTTAAAAGGTCCTGTGAATTGCTTTGAAATGTGCATTTTTATTCGATGTTTAAGGTAATCTCAACTAAAGCACAAAAAGAGGGTGTGACAAAGTAGCCCCTTCCCCTTTTAAAAAACAGCCAATAGCGTTTTGTTTCATCACAGCTGACAATGAGAGTGGTTGAGCTAAAGTGCATCAACTGAAAACAAATGAAAAGCGTTTTGAAGGGGCGGGGCATGACAGATACAATAAAGCATTTGATTGGTCAAGATTTGATGAGGAAATTGATATATGAGGTGACATGAAAAATTGTTGATCCATTTAGGAGCAAGTGACAAACTGCAAGCTTTGGATGTTTATATCAGGTTTATATTTTCTAAATGTGATTTTTGTCAATGTTTTGTAGCACACATTATAATAAATATCCTTAAATATAACATATCAATACTAACGTTATTTTAATTTCATGGGACCTTTAGGATTATTGGGCATATTGAAAATACTTTCAAAACCAGCTTATTTTAAGGTTAAACAATCTAGGCAATTTGCATAGTTTTTAAAGATTTTTGTCAACTCTTAAAACCCCAAAATATTTAGTGACTATTTCGTAGATAAAATATTTCTGTTTCACTCTACAAATTCTAAAATAATAGTTTTAAGAATGTTTGTCTGGTTTTAAAGGGCATCTATGATGAAAATTAACTTTTGTAAGCTGTTTAGACAGCTCTGTGTGTAGATATAGTGTGTCCACTGTCACATTAGAGTGATACAAACACAAGTGTCTTTTTTTTTATTTCCTGACGTTAAAATAGGACCCAAATCCCAGTGATTTTGAGGCCCACCGCAACGTGATGTAGGAGTGCGGTTTTCCCCGCCCACCGAATTGAATGATAGGTGCCATGATTCTATAATTACATGTCTATACATGTCCACAGAACATTTTTTTGCAAATAAACTGGGATTAAAATATTTGCCACGACTCTGTGATTTTTATACGATTTATAAGTTTAAAACGTTTTTAAAACAGAGCATGTTTGTAATAAAGTCAGTACAAACGCCATCATTCTTAACCGCTATAATCACTACAGCTGCATGGTGTCAGTAAACGATAAAATGTGTGTGTGTGTGTGTATGTGTACACTGCAAACGGCATTTTTGTGAGACTCATCATTTCAGAAAGGCTTGAATAAACTCCACCACAAATACATCAAATAAACTTACTTGGTATTTTTGACTAATGAGCTGTATTTCTACTTCATCTGAGTCTGTCTCTGTCACTGACTGCTGTTTATCTGACCTAACACATGATCAAAAGAAGCTCATTTGCATTTAAAGCCACAGGCTACAAAAACAGCTACAGCATGCTCAGACACCAAAATGGGCAAATTCTTGAGGCTATAAGGATATTTTGAGCTGAAACTTTACAGACATATTCTGGAGATACCAAAGGCTTATCTTACATCTTAAAAAAGGGGTAAAATAGGTGCCCTTTGAGTCTTATGAGTGACTAGATATTTTTGCTATTTCTGTTTTTTTGTACACTTAATGTAGAAGTATCTAGCTTTGTGGCGATACCTGGCACATAGCAAAGCAGGCTGTTCTCCAGTGAAGGTAAAGGGAAGGTGAGAGGAATGTGTTCAGGGCCCTGATTGCCGAGGCTGAGCTGAACCAGCAGAGCAGCGCAGGAGGCCTGGAGATTGAGGCAGTTTTGCAGCATGGTGGGCTGTGTAGTTGCAGCCTTGGTTGAGAGATAGACAGTCATAAGGCGTTCAAACTGTTCCCGCAGCTCTGCTGCTGCTGGGCCTCCACTGAGCTGCGTGTCCCGCCACGTCCCCTGGAGCCGGTGCAGAGACTGATTCATCTTCACCATCTGATCATGAAGTCTGACACACAAATAAAAGAAATGTTCATGCCATTAGACATAAAAGCAGTTAATAATAATGCATTGGCACACACTAGTTACATACATGCTTTAGGTAAATTGACTTGTCAATTCTTTTTTAGTGCTTGCTTAATCCTCTTCTGTACACAGACAATGCAGTAATTTACAGGACTGACCAACAATATCTCATGCCAATTGGTAACTTTTTGATTCAGTGGATAATTCTTTGAGTTTGTACAATCTCATTCATACATTTTAGTACAATTCGCTCATCCCCCAATTACGATTGGCTTTAGGGGTGGGGTGCCATGCCTCCTTTTAAAATGTTTTTAATTTTCATATGAGCAAACTCGTAGGAATTAGCCACTAAACTGACAAAATGTAAAATAGTTAGGTTTTCTTGTGACACCCGTATTCAACAGCAAAATTTCTTGAAATTTTTAGATAATGACAATGCCATTTTCAAAAATCAATAGTAACATATTTTAGAGTTGTCTACTTTTCTGTGTGCATGGTTAGAAAAACAGGGAATGAGGTGGGCTTTAACTCATCAGTGTTGACAACTTTTGTTGAAACAAAAACACGAAATAAGAAAAAATCCCTTACTAAACTTAAACCCAAATAAATATGCCACACACTATCATTTCCACACCTGCTGACTTAATTAACTCCATAAAATGAATTTTAAGTGCAAAGACTCTTATTCATGAAACTTGTATGTACATGGCTATTCTCAAACTTCAAAAATGTAATTCATTGCAACTCATCTAAAAGCATTTTAAAATCTACTCGGAAAAATTCCAAAAATAATGATTTTATTTATTTTTTTGTTCATTGATAAACAAATATTTTGTGTGTATGTTACAAACGCTGCTTTTTAAAAAAACTTCCCTTAATCAAAAAATGCTAAGAAAACATGCATCACATCTTATACAAAAACATTAAATGTGCAGTAGGTGATCTGCCAAAATGCTATCCATTAGCATAATAGCTTTGAAAACAATCCCTCCCCGAACGCGGACGACTTAAAGATGACATTAGACAACCCACGTCATTCGCCAGATAGAATACTTCATAGTACTTTTTAATACTACAATTCTGAATGAAAAAAACTGTATTATATCTAGCACGTTTTCAGTTGTGTAGCAAGCAAAACTTGTCATAATGTCCAATATTTCATGCTTGCAAGGATCGCTGGTCTCACTCTTTCATGCGCTTTGTCCTAAAGCAACTACTGTATGCTTAGTGGTTGGCTGGCAGCATGCCGAAATTACACTTATTACTAAGCAATACTTACATGCTATTTTAGACAGAATATTTAGAGTAGCTGGTAAACAATATTGGGAGCACGTCACAGGTTGTCATTGTTCAAAAATAAACCGATATGATGTGAATATAAATCCAACTTCACCTCAGTAAATCAGGCTAGGCTAAATATCGCTATTTACTTATGTTTGTTGTTAAACTAAATAAACATCTACATTATCGATGCTGTAAAAGGTCCTTTATGAAATTGAAAATAGTCACTCGGTCTTTCACCGGAATAGTTTAGTGGCTGAACAACACTTGCGTGCATATAACTAAAGTCCTTTTAAGGCAAGTCATTTCACTCGGCAGCCATCTTTGAAACACCTCTCGGGCAGTATGCTCGGGCATTCTGTCTGAATGGGGAAACATCAAATTCTCCAAAGTTGCTTGCCAAGCTTACGATTAAATCTACATTTGCTGACGGACAGTTTAGGATACTTATCAGAACTATGGAATTGTGGGCCCGACAATCTTTAATTAGACAAACATTTTTTATGCCTTACCCAGAATATAAAAATACATATAAATACATTTAGATAATTTACTTAATCATTACTATTGGAATGTGAAGAGACTTTCAACCAGCACAACACTACATCACCTACTGCACCTTTATGCAGTACACCCTTTTTTAGCATTATTGATAATAATAGAAAATGTCTTTGAACACCAAATCACCAAATTAGAATGGTGAAATGACATTGAACAATACAGTAATGGCTGCTGAAAATGCAGCTTTTTTGTTATCACATTCATAAATGGCTTAAAATAGAAAAGTTATTTTTAACTGTATAATTACTCTATATATTATATACGTATGTAATTATTCTACTTTTAAATTGGCATCACTCTTTAGCATTACCTATGGAAGCCCAGGTATAGCGTGAGTTGTGTAAGAATAAGGTTTTCTGTCAGAAGGCTGTATGATTGGGCAAATTCAACCGTTTGTTGAGGGGGCACAGGTATCAGACATGTCTCCTTGTCCAGACCTGTAGAGAGAAGCATCATTAGTTTCCATTCACATTTATGCAATTAGCACATGCTTTTTATCCAAAGTGTCTTACAGAGAATGAACAAAAGCAATTTGTCCAATCATTGTTTAGCTTACACAAAAGAAAACATAAAGGCTAATGTTTGTTAAGGTGGAGCACAGGTACTTCACCTCTAGCGTGCACGTTTCTGTTACGCCGCTCTTCTTCGCTCAGTTCCTTAAGCAAGCAGTATGTGGGGTTAAAGGTCAGGAGTTTAGGAGAGTAGGGTCGAGAAAACGGCTGGCAGAGCTTGAGCAGAGCAGCTCCCAGATTCAAGAAGAATGCATCTGATGCGTACATTTGGAAGAATATCTCGGGCATCTGGTTTGCCCAGATTTTAGCCCGGCCCATGTTGGCCTGCAGGCAGCCACCCAGCCAGGAGAGCAGCAGGTGGCGAGTCTCGCCGGATTGCTGGAGCAAGTTTTTCAGGATCTGATAGAGCTTATCATGAAACTGCCCCATAAACTAACAGACAGGAAGACAAGAAATGAAAGTGGTTATGTAACAGACTTAATATCACAAAGCTTCTGTTTTGTTTTGTTTTTTTCCCCTCACCTGGTGTACATTTGACTCTTGAACCTTCAATTCCTGTGGGCTGGAGCGAGATGGATTCAGGAAAAAGCCATGGTTTTCAACCACACCAGGAGTTTTCAGCAGACAAGAAATATTAAGGATTGCTCCCAGAAGTGTTTTCTGATACTGAATCCCATTGTTAGGGTCTTTGGGCTGAATGTGCTCCATTAAAACCTAAGATCAGAATTTCTCTTTTTAATGTTTCATATGTTTATGAAAACAGCTACAGGTATCTTTAAGCCAAAGCATTAAAGGCATTAAGCCAAAAGTATTAAAGGCATAGGTTCACTCAAAAATCAAAGTCACATGGTGCGTTTCGACAATGTTTTTTGTTCCTTTTGTTGTGAATTGAGTGCTCTCAGACTTCATCTAAAATATCTGAATTTGTGAGGGTGAGTAATCAATAATAAAATTGTCATTTTTGGGTGAACTAATACTTTAAATAATAAACATTAGAAAAGTTATGCTTAATGTCTACAGTATGTACAGTATATTAAGTCACCTATACCCTAGTGAACGCATAAAATACAAAGTATACTTTTGGGCTTTATTAAGCGTTTAATCAAACCTTAGCAATGTCCTTTTGCCGACTGAAGTACAGGAGAATTTCTAGGTAGGAAAACAGCAGCAGCTGACAGAGGTCTAGGTCTTTAACCCGGCCTTGGAAAATATCAAACACTGGCACCATAACCTCCCTAAAGGTCCGCACTTCTTGGTCAGCCAACAGGCTAGCAATGACCTCCTCTAAAAATGCCACAACCTCTTCAAACTCTGCAGAGACAACCATTCAAACAAAGTCAGACAGACAAAGTCATTTCAGGAGCTTCAAATGTATCAGATGTCCTCAAATATGACACTTACGGGCTCCTCTGACGGCCTCCAGCAACAGGTCCAGAAGCTGCTCGTAAACGTTTTGACTGATGTAGATCTCCGGGGTCAGCAGCACAGTTCGTGCATTGGACACGGTCAGGTTTTTGCAGTGCACAGCAAACGACAACAGCTTCTCTGGGACTTTAGTGATCTGTGTGGTTTTGAAGCATAAGCACATATTTGTGTGCAAATGAGCAGACATACTTTGGGACAACTGTACAGTTTTATTTAATTTTATTTAACTTTTAACCATTTAAAAAAAGCTTTAAATAAAAACATTAAAAGAACACTCCACGTTTTGAGGGGAAATATTGAACATAATTGAGCATGTCTGGGGTAAGATGAAGGAGGAGGCATTGAAGATGAATCCAAAGAATCTTGATGAACACTGCTTTCTTTGCCATTCCAGATGACTTTATTAATAAGTTATTTGAGTCATTGCAGAGATGTATGGATGCAGCCCTCCAAGCTCATGGGAGTCATCCACAATATTAATTCTTATTCCACTGCACCATGACTTTATATTCTATACTGTACAATATTTCTGTTAAGTGATAAAACTTTTGTCTAAGTAAAGTCAGACCTTACTGCCCTAATGAAATAATTAAAAATCAAGACATGATCATATTTTACTTTGGTAAAATAAGTGTAATCTAAAGTCCTTTACATTTCATATAAGCCACTTCTGATAACAAATGATTAACTAGAAGTCAAGTTATTATTTGCTGTTCCTACAACTTGAATAGACGACAAGACTTTTGTCAGGTAGTGTCAATGTGGCCGGCACACAACCATGCATCATTCATTCACAAATGTCTTTAAAAGTCTACAACAACGATGCATCAATATTCTTAATGATCTGTTAGCAAAACATAATGGAAATCAGTTGGACATTTATGTAAATTCAGACTGAGATAAACATAGCAGCTTTTTTGTACTGTTCAGATTGCTTCACAATCGACTACTTGAAATATACAGGATTTCTACCAATCAGAGAACAAATTAGGGGATCTACTGAAAATGATGCCATATACATCAGACATTCAGCCACAGATCTGTGGATGGTACTTAGCATGACATCTGAGGCTGAGATGACCCTGAGTTTTATCATTTTTTTAATCCAATCAGCCAATCTCAGGTTTGGCGGTGTGTAGTTTTAGCGTAGCTTAGTATAAATCATTGAATCTGATTTTACCATTAGCATCTCGCTCAAAAATGTAAAAAAAAAACCTATTTAAAGCGTTTCTGTAATTACATTGTGTTCTAAGTTGTGTACTAAGCTATTTTCTAGGTAGATCTGTATAAGAACTATACTCTAATTTAGGCAAAACAGTCAAGGAATTTTGCAGCCGTACCATGCAGCAGGTACAATAATATTACACAGCACATGAAAATAGTCCCCAGCTAGGTAAATAGGTAACAGCAGTGCTTAATATCAAAGTTCTAAAAAAATGGAGTGTTCCTTTAACAAATGTTTTAAATGGAAACACTGCCAAAAAGCCAACATGATAACAATTTATTTTGTCTACATGTCCAATGGCATGTTGGTGCATCTGAAAATAATCTCTTAAGAAAATACCTCCTCTTTAGCTCTCTGGTAGCAGGCATAAAGGTAAGGTATAGCACGTTTTTCTCCAGCGTCACGATCTGCCGAGAGATTCACTACACTGCAGGAGGTCATGTAAATGAGATGGTTTCCTGGCTCCTGCAAAAGCAGCCTGTTGAACAAAGCCTGGAGGGGAAGAAGAGCAATATTATTCTTATTCAAAGCTCTTCATATGCAAGTGCATATAACTTATCTGACAAAAAACAAATCTGGAAAAGCACAACACGCTTAACACATTGTACCTGCTCTATGGTGTCCATGTTAAGCCAGTCCTGACCATCAAGATCAGCTGCCATTTCCTCAAGGTAAACACAGCGTGGTGGGATGCCATTGCCACTTCTTAGACTCGGGTCACCTGTGATGATTTCAACCAGCATGGGTTATCATATAATAGTAAATTCTTTATTAGTGCACATTATGAAAACACAGATTCACTACCAATCACAGTTTAAGATCTTTAAGGTTTTCTTATGGTTTTATAGTTAAAGTTGCATTTATTTTAGAAAATACTGTAAAACAAACTGCATTAAACAATAAATGTTTTCTATTTTAAGATATTTAAAAAAAATCTACTGTATTTCTGATTCAAACTTGTCAGCGCCATCACTACAGTCTTCAGTGTCACATGATCCTCCAGAAATCCTTTTTGCTGCATTTTTAATTATTATCATCATTAATGTTAAATACATTTGCAGAAAAATACTGGAAAATTAAACAAATCTCAGATGGACATTATTTTAAATATCTGAACAAAATGTTTCAAATCTGTAGCATTATAAAATGTCTTACTTTTACTTTTGATCAGTTTAATGCATCAAATAAAAAAAATACAGCCCAAACCCAGAAACAAAGATTTGAATGGCAAAAAGACTAGCGTGATGGACAGTAGATAGATGTAAAGGACATAGAGAAATACACAAACGAGAGCAACATAAATGACGTAATGGACCGAACCACAGTGGATGAGCTCATCCGCAGCACTGCCTGGAAACGGCACGTCAACATGAAATGATCATCAAATCTGAGATCATCAAGACAACAGTCACTTACTATAAACTACCTAATGTCCCTTTCTTTCTGAACAATGTTGAGTAATAAAAAGTACTTCCCAAAATTGTTTGCAAATCTATTCTCAGAGGGTCAGATGAAAAAAAACTTATCATCTTTTAAAAGGAAAGGGGGGAATTATATGCAATTAGAGCTGGAAAACAATTTCTAAATTAATCTTTATTATATTTAAATTTTTTTATTCATTTTATAAAGGGAGTCAATTTAGTATTGACTTTCAAGATGTTAGAACACACACACACACACACACACACACACACACACACACACACACACACA
>CAIGQZ010000379.1:7602456-7627932 GCA_903798205.1 Danio tinwini
TTTATATTTTTATCCATTTCTGTTAATACAGGCAATGTATTTTGCTGCATTTAAACAAAACAGATTTATTAAACAGATATATTTATTAAATTAATAGTTTAGTCACCAAACTTATTTAGAAATTGAAAGATATTACAATTAAAGTCAAGCAAAATATTGCAAAAAATTGAAATTTTTCAATTTTTATGCTTCTCTTGATTTTTCCTCTTCAAAATTGTATTTAATATTTTTATATATCATATAAATTTGGTTGTTCTAGTTTTTGGATCTTTATCATAAGTTATTTTGTTAGATAAGCTAATGAATGTAGATGCAAAAAATATAATTCTGTATAGCTTCCTATTAAAAATATGAATTAAAAAAATATATATGTGAGGGTATATATATAACATAACACTACCGGTCAGAATCATTTTTTATTCTCCTTGGTGAGCTTCTCCTGCTCACCAAGGCTGCAATTTCATCAAAAATACAGTATAAATTGAAACTACAAACAATAAGAATTGTCAAAATTTAGAAAAAAAAATAAATGACCCCAAACCTTTGACCAGTAGTGTATATACATAGTAGTTGCAACATAACTCATAACTGGCTCATATTCTGCACAGCTAGTTTGATCACATTGTCAGAATAGAGTGAACAATTTTGAGTAGTGTGTCAATGACAACTTTGTTTTTTGTGTTAACGTTTGCTGCCTGTGTTTGCCGTTGTTTAACAAGACAGAAGAGCATCAAAGTTCAAAACTGTATATTAATCTTTGGGAATGTGTTTAAGAGTGCATGAGATTTGCAAATTGTGTCTAACTGCCTGAACTTGTTTAAAGTAAAAAAAAAAAGAAAAAAAAGAGTGATTTATTACAAAAATGGATGTCATTGAGAATTTGGTTAACAGGATAGTGTTTAGTGTCTTAGGAACTGAAAAACTGGTATCTAAGTTGGACTAAAATGCTTATGCTTATTGTATTTTGAGTTCGGAAAAAGGATTTTTGGATAACCAATTATATAAATGATTAATTTTCTCAACAGATTTCATCTTTTTTTGCTGAGTCATTACCCAGTGTTGGAGGTCAAATCATTTTCCCAGCTGGTTATTGTAAAAGAGTAGCAGAGTAAGTGTTTTTCTACAATTTGTTAAGTATCTTTACATTTTAAACGGGAAGCAGTTAATGAAGCTGTTTTTCCCTCAGGTATGTTCATGAAGCAGGAGGAGTTTATGTGGCAGATGAGATTCAGACAGGCTTTGGTCGTGTCGGTAGTCATTTCTGGGCGTTTCAGCTTGAAGGTGAGGATTTCTGCCCTGACATTGTGACCATGGGCAAACCGATGGGCAACGGTCATCCCATCGCCTGTGTGGTCACTACAGAGGAGATCGCTGGTGCTTTTACAGCCAATGGAGTGGAGTACTTCAACACAGTGAGTGCTTAGAACTCCGTTATGCTTAGAACTACAGTAATTCTGTGATAATGTTAGGGCTGCACAATATATCACTTCTATATACTTCATATACTTTAATAATTCACACATATAAGTCACTTTCCAAGCCCTTTTCATTTATCCACACGACAACCTCAAAACTTTATGCAATTCTGAGTGTGCCTCACATAGGTGAGTGGGCTTGACAAATCACCAGTAGAAAACACACTCTTCTCTCTCACTTAAAAAAACACACTGCCCCTCCTTACTCTAGCACTTAATTCTCTGAGCACAAACAGTTCTTTTGTAAAAATTAGCATTTCTGTATTGCCTGTTCTTGTTGAATCGCTGAATGCCTCCTCAGTTGTAAGTCGCTTTGGACAAAAGTGTATGCCACATGACTAAATGTAAATTTATATATTTTCAGTCGTAATGAATGCAGCTTTTACATGTATTGAAAACCGTAAAAGTAACATTTCGGGTTTCTCCCATGCAGTTTGGTGGTAACCCAGTGTCCTGTGCCATTGGTCTGGCAGTTTTAGATGTGATAGAGAAAGAAGATCTCAGAGGCAATGCTGTGCGTGTCGGAGGTCATCTTAAACAGCTGCTCCTTCAGCTTCAGGAAAAACATCCACTCATCGGAGATGTGCGGTATAAAATAAACAAAACAAATCTTATCCAGTACTATTGTAATATTATGGTAATAATGAATATAGCTTTTCAAAAATAAACTCACAATTGCATGTTTTATTTCTTGCATTTCTGAGAAATTCTGAAAATTCTGAAATATTTGCCAGATGTAAACAGTCAGAAATATATGTAATAAATTATTAGCCTTCCTGCTATTTTGTTTTATACTTTTTCAAATGTTCCATAAGTGCTATTAAATGGAGATTTTTTCAACACATTTTTAAACATAATAGTTTTAATGTTTAATTTCCAATACCAAATTTCGGTCCCACTTTATATGAAGTGGCCTTAACTAATATGTACTTAAATTGAAATTTTTATTTAATTGCAATGTACTTATTGTGTAAATACATGTTTTTACATTGTACTTATGATGGAATAAATACCTGCATGTAATTACATCTGTAATTCATTTCTGTAATTACATTCATAGTTAAGCTGTTGACCATGCCTTACACCTTAACTCACCCTTACACCATACCATCGAACCTGTTTCTAACCCTACCCATATCCCACCTCAAAACATTATGAGCACAGTAAGTACACTGTATTTATATTTTAATTAAAGTACATAGTAATTAAGGCCACTTAATATAAAGTGGGACCCTAATTTATTTTATCTTTGCCATGATGACATGCATTATAATATTTTATTAGTTATTAGTATCTAGTAACTCAAAGTGTGATTTGAAGGCTTAACTAGGGTAATAAGGCAAATCATAGAACAATTGTAGTTTGTTCAGTAAACAATCAAAAACATATTTCTGAAGGCGGCAGATAATATTGTCTGTAGCAGTTTTTGCATTTATATTTTTTTTGAATCCCAGCCAAACTTAAACAAATACAATTTTCTCTAGAGAATAAATATACTGTAACAAGAATTGCTCACTTTCCTTGCTCTGTTAAATGTCCTTTGGGAATAAGTTAATAATCATGTCTTCAAATGTAAATCTCAGAATTTCAACTTTAAGAAAAAGTAATAATTGCGAGGAAAGAAAATCTGAATTGTATGATAGAAACTTGAAATTCAGAGTAAAAAAAGTTTGAACTGTGAGGTAATTCCAAAAGAAAAGTTTAGTTTTTTTGGTACTCTTTAAATATTTTTTATTCATTGATGGAAATGGCTAACGTCATGCTGTAAAATAAAAAAAAGAAAGCATAGCAAGTCTGTCTTTAGTTTTCGTTTTTTCTTCCAGTGGTGTTGGGCTATTTATAGGTATGGAGCTTGTTAAAGACAAAGAGTCCCGAGAACCAGCAACAGAAGAAGCAGCACATCTAGTCCAAAGGTACAGAACGTTTCTCTTCTTTCTCATCTAGTTACATTTATCCAATGACCAATTGCTCTTTCTTATTTGTTCAGGCTGAAAGAGGATTGTATAGTGATGAGCACAGATGGACCATGGGACAGTGTCATCAAATTCAAACCGCCTATGTGCTTCAGCATGGAGGACGCTAATAGAGTCGCTATGTGCATTGACCAAGTCCTTAGAGGTAGGTAGAGAAGTTAAACTAATTAATCTGCAAATATTTTCTTGTAAATCATATCTAAGTGAAAAATCATTTCTCATTGGATTTACAGAAATGGAGGATGTCCAAAAAGAGGACTGTGGAAAATGTTGAGGTTTAAAAAAAACTTCTCGAGGAAGTTTATTAAAGATTTCACATCTCAAAACTGATGGAATCACATAGTAAATTCATGTTATTTGCATTCTTCAATATACATTGGTTGACATTAAGAGTACAATTAACACTTTGAACTGAATTTACTTAAGCTACACACCTGACAGTATTTGTGAAATAAATCTTAAACCAACATATTGACACAAAGTCACAGATAACTACACATATTATTTACCAGAATGAGACATAAACAAATATTAAGACATTTAGGATTTTAACGTCCGTTTTATAGTCAAGACTAAATATATTATTTTTTCTTGTTGAAAACCAAAATGTTCACAAATCCTCCTGCATGATCTTTATATTCCACATGTACTGCTCATTTTTTAATAGTGACTCTAAAATAAAAGTGGTTATTGACAAGCAATATTCACCTTTTTGTAAACATCTTTGCACAACATAAGACAATGTCTGTAAATTCATACCAGGCTATTTAATTGAATTTTTAGCCATATAAACAATATTTGGGTTCTCCAGTAGAGAAGTTCATTCATTTTCCTTTCAGCGTAGTCCCTTTATTAATCTGTGGTCGCCACAGCGGAATGAACCGCCAACTTATCCAGCATATCTTTTATGCAGCGGATGCCCTTCCAACTGCAACCCATCACTGGGAAACATCCATACACACACATACTGTACACTATGGACAATTTAGCTTACCCAATTCACCTATACCATATGTTTTTGGACTTGTGGGGGAAACCGGAGCACCCGGAGGACACCCACATAAACACAGAAGGAACATGCAAGCTCCACTCAGAAACGCCAACTGATCCAGCCGAAGCTTGAACCAGCGACCTTTTTGCTGTGAGGCGAACGTGCTACCCACTGCGCCACTGTGCAGCCAGTAGAGAAGTTGTTTTATATATATAAAAAAAACATTACAGACAATTTACTATTTTCATAAATGTTTAAAGGTGTGGTCCAGAGTGTATTTTTAAGGCTTGGTTGTGTTTATAAGATCTTAAGTGTTTATATAGCAACATGTGCTCATGCTTCATTTGTAGAAAATCACATTATTTTTTCATATATCTTACTTTAATTATATACAGCTACTCAGCTAACATTAAAAAGACATAACATATTTCCTAGTTCCTCTAAAAGGCCCGCCCTTAAGAGGCTCTGGTTGGTTAGCTAACATAATGCGCTGTGATTTACGAATCGGCTCCACGTCTACTAGCACGTGCTTTGCCGTTTTGTAAATACACTGTCAGTCACTGTAGCTGTTAAGACGTATCCGTTAGCCTGAATCAGACAAAAATGAAGAGCACACAGGTGAACCTCACGCCTGCTCTCTAAAATAAAATCTGACAAGTGTCTTTCATATATATTTCGCATAAGCTTGTGTAAGTAACATGAAACATTCACATATCTTTTGCAAGTTTGTTATTTGAGGTGTAGAACGCACGGAAAGTGGCCGTATAGAGAGACACTGCAGTGCTGGTGAAGATTGTGAGTGTTTACAGGGGTTTGACGGATAAAGCTGTGCCAAACAGCATTTCCCATTGTTTACATCCTTGTTTACGTACTCGTTATAACATACCGATAACGCTAAAAACTGTGTGAGTACTAGATCAATTTTAACAAATAAAAATACACACAGGTTGTGGCTTCACAGCTTCATCTATTATTGTTGGAAATGACTGCGAGAGATTCTGGAAGCTGTCCTTTGTCAAATGCTAGCTATATATTTTTTATAATTCTCTGGAACATAATAAAATTGTAAGCACTTCTGTCTTTGTGTCATGTCCTTTGGAAGCCCAAATACAGAAACAAAAGAAGCTCTGTGGAAATAGCAGCATTTGGATGGCATTTTAGCTTTCTCTGCTATAACATTACAGCGTGTCTGGCCACGCCTCTTCGCTGCTTGGAGTGTATGCACGTAACCTGAAGAGTTTATGATTTCATTAACCCGAATGTATTTTGTAATATCTAAACTTTGTTTGCTGTAGGCTTTGTTAAGCTAACTCTGTAAAAGCTGATGTCTCAATTTGCATTGAACTTTGAGCATATTACATCCAGAGATGTTGTCTATGTTTACACATCTACGTTACACATGAAATAAAGTTTAAAATATGATATCCTGGTGGACCACCCCTTTAAATTAACAAAATACATTCATAAAACTGTACCTGACTACTACATTCACACAAAATCGTCTTGTGAAGCATCTGGAACCTGAAAAACAATATGCAGATTTTAAAAAGAAATCTAGAAATGTGGAAATTGTTGCACATTTTTAAGCAGCTCTCACCTTGTTATTAAGTCGCGAATTTATGGTCTGCCTGGTGTTTCTTAATTTCTCATATTGCAGTCCGTCCACCACCAGCAGCCTGAGAGGTGTTCCTCCTCCTTTTATCAGTCTCACCACCTCATCAAAATACTCCTCCTCCACATTCTGTCCATTCACTTCTACCAGCACATCCCATTTGCGCAGCCCTGCCATCTCTCCTGTGCTCCCAGACACCACCTATAGGCCAGAAGGAGAAATACACGTCAGATATTGTTTGGGAAGATGGGGCGGTTGCGTGCGACCGGAAGAGCACGCTCACAAGCACCAGGTTTCAGCCGGACTTTACCAAAATGCTTAGGAGCGGGGGGGTGAAATTCTGGGAGTTTTCCAGGAGACAGAACTATACGGGAGACGGGTCTGAAATACGGGAGAGTCCCGAGAAAAACGGGAGTGTTGGCAGGTATGGCGCACATGACAGTTGAAAGTATCGCACACACGCTGGTGTGTGTCCCCTGATAGTAACTTATGTTTAGAATTCAGAAATGCATGCCGCTGCGTGGCACGACGCTGCTTGTCGCCGAGCGGCGCTTCTGGTGTACGACCTGCTTGAGGCTATAACTAAAGGGTGTCATTAAATATTGGTGGGCGGGGGGACCGCACTCCTACGTCAAGTTGCAGTCGATCTCAAAACCGCTCCAATTGGTCTACGGTTTTTATGTTATTAAATTGAAAAAAAAGGACTGAGTGTATTTATATCTCCCCAATATGACGGTCTATACACTATACCTGCACATATGTCTGTCCAAACAGCTTGAAAAGTAGATTTTTCACCATAGGTGCCCTTTAAGAGTAAAAAAAAAATTTGACATGGTTTATGTGTGGAAGAAACTGAATGTTATTCCCAAAACAGCGTAAGTGAGTATGTTTATGACAGTCTGGATATGATGTTGTATATGAAATATTGTGAATCTGTTTAGTCACTCTTCAGTATGGCTGAAAGCCAATGAACTAAAAGGAAAAAGGCATGAAAGCAGCAGAGCTTTTATTATGCCACAATTGACCACTTTTTTTTGTCCCTCACAACATGTGTGGTCCCTTTTAGCCACTCGTTACCCACCACATTTAAAAAAAAAAAAAACTAAAATGAGCTGGTAGATAACATGGTGAAGAAGCAGCACTGTTTTATCATGCTAAATGCTTTTTAGAAAAACATGGTGGGTGACATTTGGCTAAAAGAGATTACAAATGTTGTGAGGGATAATAAACGTTAATCATACCTAAAGATGCAGTGTTTTTAATGTAAATTGCAAACTGCCAGTGTGACACCAAACACCATTATGGAAGAAAGCTGGAGTGTTTATTACTGCAACAGTGAGTGCTTATTGGGATTAACCAAACAATGGATTCTCCTAAGTGAACTTGATGCCATAGACTCTTGACGACTGAACATTGTGTTCTTGACAGTCTATTATTTACATTTTTATGGCCCTAAACATGAAGCTGAACAAAGCCAACTGTGATTGACTGCTTTACATGTCAGTCACACAGTCTATTGGATGATCTTTTCCCAATAAAACTTTCAAAGACGTCCAGATTTTCTGAACACATGTCATCAGTCTGACAGTCCAGCTACTGTATGTGATTCACTGCAGCACTCTAAAGTTTCTAACAAAAATGTGTACACACTAATACTACTACTACTTCTACTACTACTACTAATAATAATAATAATTATTATTATTATTATTGTACACACTATAGTTCTACCAACATAATAAACAGAACTAAGCAACAATACCTGGCCGATATAAGTCCCAGGCTTATTCTCAACACAGCCAAGGTTGAAGCCGAATCCCGTACCCTCCTTATGAAGCACACAAAGTCGAGGTTGCTGTGGATTTTGATGTCCCTCAGGATGTTGTAGAGCCGGTGTAGCGAACGGTTCACATTTTGGTATGTGCTCGTCATAGAACAGCAATGGAGACATCGCCAGCTGAAGTGGATGAAGAAACAAACACATTCTCAGTGAAAAATCCAAGCACATCCTGCTAAAATAATGATTGCCAACATTATCTAGGTCACAGCGACCTCACCCATTCCCCAGGGTCCAACTCTCTTTCATACGGTTGATTCATTTTTTATTTTAAAAACACCTGTTTTGGTGTACTAGAAGCTTCTTAGTTGGGCCTCGGGGTCAAACGTCTTTAGTCGGATGAAAAATATGTTGATTTAGCAGCTGAATGTCGCCGCTCCTCTACTTTATAGGAGAATGTGAACGCGTGTTTGTGTAAGCACCTGTGTGTAAAAGTCTCTGCCAGCGATGGAGATGGTGGTGAGGGTGACCTGCTGGCCGCTTTGCCGTATTTTGCTGACGATGCCCTCATGCTCCGCGTCCTCCACCTGCTCTCCGTTCACCGCGAGCACAATTTCTCCATCCTCCATTCCTGCTGTCTCAGCTGGGCTGCAGGGGTCGATCTCTCGTAATACATGAGCTACAGAGCAAACATATTAGTACAGTACTGATGGAAATACTATACCGTATGCTGAAAATAATGCTTAGAACAAGGAATTTTGTTTTCAATGCCATTGACAATGCTCCTTAATATTGTGATCCCTTTGTCAGGCAACTTTTTTAATAGTTTGGGGTTTGCATTTCAAATAAAGACACAATTATACTATGAAAAACATAAATAATAATTGTGAAAAATGTGATCATTTTTTCTAACAAACATTAGAGAAAAGAAACATTAAGGATTGGATAGAAATGAAATCAGACTTACAGTATTTATTTTATTATTATTTATCTATCTATTAATTAAATGTTTTTTAAACAAGTGGTTCAGTTATTTAATATTAATATTAACTTTATGCCATGATATTTTGTTATTAATATAATGATAGCTGATTAAAAAATCATTTATATAGTATTTTGTACCATGTTGCAAAAAGAAACATTACTTATTAAATTAAAACTAATTAAACTAAGTTACTTTCCAAAACCATAAGAAATATATGATTTATTTTACTTCAGCTTTTCATTAATCAATAAATTCACTCACGTGCCACTTTATTAGATACACCTTACTAGTACTGTGTTGGACCCCCTTTTGCCTTCAGAACTGCCCGAATTCTTCGTGGCATAGATTCAACAACGTACTAGAAATATTGCTCAGAGATTTTGGTCCATATTGACATGATAGCATCACGCAGTTGCTGCAGATTTGT
Organism: Danio tinwini; assembly: GCA_903798205.1. NCBI lineage: Eukaryota > Metazoa > Chordata > Actinopteri > Cypriniformes > Danionidae > Danio > Danio tinwini. Next base: position 7,611,697 of record CAIGQZ010000379.1, read on the forward strand.
CGGCTGCACATCCATGATGCGAATCTCCTGTTCCACCACATCCCAACAGTATTTATTAAGAGTCATCATAATTCAGAAATAAAGACGTTATTCTCTGCAACTGAACTAACGCTGGTGAAAGCAATGTAGATTAATCAAAAAGCAAACTGAGCATGTGCGCAGAAAAAAACTATACCCGCGCGCCTCACGCACCGCTTCTGCTTGACACTGACGTGCTGCTCTGCTCCCGGTTGAGAACATGCGCGCCGGAAAAATAGCCGCGCCGCTCATGTAACAGGCTTCTATGTGGAGTTGTCGGCACGGAGTGAGTTTAGCAAGTGGACAAAACAAAGTTTAAAGAATATGATGGTGATCTTATTTAGACTAAGCATGGCTCCTTGTATGAAGCAAAAAGCAGGGATAATGAGTCAGGGTTAAGACTTAATCTAAGACTAAGCTAATAAATCTAATTCTCGGCCATGAGTCGGGTCTAAGACAACACACAACAGATGATTCTATACAACTTTTTTTGTATTCTATAGCATTGTCTATAGAATTTCATTCAAATTAAATTCATATTCATGCAAAAGATTTCTTAAATTATCTCATTACCACTTTTGTGTCTGTTTCTGTTTTTATTTGGAATAATAATGATATAATAACAATACTGATTGATATATATATATATTATTATTATGATGATGATTATTATTATTATTATAAAAAATATTATTTATTTATTTTATATTTTTTCTTATTTGGAGGGGGAACCGTGCCCCAGTAGAACTTTATGTCTAGCAACGCCCCTGGTGTGTTATCCTGCTGGTAGTAGGCATCAGAAGATGGGTACACTGTGGTCATAAAGAGATGGGCATAGTCAGCAACAACACTCAGCTAGGCTGTGGCGTTGACACGATGCTTAATTGGTACTAATTGACACAAAGTGTGCCTAGAAAATATCCCCCACACCATTACACCACCAGCCTGAAACCATTGATAGAAAGCAGGATGCATCCATGCTTTCATGTTGCTGATGTCAATTTCTGACCCTACAATCCGAATGTCGTAACAGAAATTGAGACTTATCAGACTAGCCAACATTTTTCCAATCTTCTATTTTGGTGAGCCTGTGTGAACCGTAGCCTCAGTTTCCTGTTCTTAGCTGAAAAGAGTGGCACCCAGTGTGTTCTTCTGCATACCTCGGTTGTAACGAGTGGTTATTTGAGTTACTGTTGCCTTTCTATCAACTGTAACCAGTCTGGCCATTCTCCTCTGACCTCTGGCATCAACAAAGCATTTGCGCCCACAGAACTGCCGCTCATTGTAACTTTTCTCTTTTCTAACCATTCTCTGTAAACCCTAGAGATGGTTGTGCATGAAAATCCCAGTAGATCAGCAGTTTCTGAAATACTTAGACCAGCCTGTCTGGCACCAGCAATCATGTCACTTTCAAAGTCACTTAAATCACCTTTCTTCCCCATCCTGATGCTCGGTTTGAACTGCAGCAGATCGTCTTGACCATGTCTACATGCCTAAATGCATTGAGTTGCTGCCATGTGATTGGCTGATTAGGAATTTGCGTTAACGAGCAGTTGGCCAGGTGTACCTAATAAAGTGGCCGGTGAGTGTATTTAGAAATCCACACAAAGACTACACTTTAAATATATGAATATAACATTGATAGTAATCATATAAATATTAAATAAACTCTTTTTTGTAATTTTGTTATAAACATTTAAAAATAATGACGTTATAATAATACTAAACTGTATTTTAGTTATAGCCAAAGTTTTAGTAAAACTCTTACCAATGCGTCCTGATCGTAATTTCTCTTGTCTTAAGAGGAAGCCGTATCCCTGTGGTCCTTGAATAAGGTGGAGCGTTTTTGGTCTGTAGGGAAGATTATGGGTTTCGGCAAAAGCAGGAATTATGGGTAATCCCATGCGATTATACATCTCTTCACTCCTGCTGTCAATTACCAAGACGGTCAGATGCTTTTCACATTTCTTCACCTGGTGAAATAAAACGGAAAATTCTAGCAATTCTGGGAGATACTAGCCACCTTTTTCCTACACCTCATAATGCTTTAAATGAATTTTAATATTAACTTCATTCGACTGTATTTAATGAACTGTGAAACTGAACTGTTACACCAAAGGCAATTATTATAAGGCTTGTTATAATAACAGCTTAATAGAATATACACATAACTATCAACACATGAATAACCTCCAAAAACCTCCATAATCTTTTCAAAGCAATAACACAGATGTATATTGACTATTACTGTACTATGGGCATGCAAAGATAAAAATAATCAAGAACTAAACACAATGAACTCAAAACAGTTTTGATATGCTTGTGGCAATACAAATGTGTCGTTAAAATACCAAAAAAGATAGATATTAGATGCACACTTACCATTTTGGCCAGTGCTGCATATGAGATGACAGAAATAGAGACTCCGTTGATCCAGATGAGCCTGTCTCCATTCTGGACGCCTGCTCTTTCGGCTGGACCATCAGTCACTGGGCTCAGGCGATATCGGCCTCGCACTCCTGATCACACACACTCCATTACATAAGCAAGAGTTCACCAAAATCATTCATATTTGCCATAATGAATTATTCATTCATTTTTATTTGACTTAGTCCCTTATTTATCAGGGATCGCCACAGCAGAATGAACTGACAACTAGTCTGGCATATGTTTTATGCAGTGGATGCCCTTACAGCCGCAACCCAGTACTGGGAAACACCCATACACTCTCACATAAACAATCATACACTATGGCCAATTTAGTTTATTCAATTCACTTATAGTGCATGTCAGTGGACTGTGGGGGACACTGGACCACCAGGAGAAAACCCATGCCAACACTGGGAGAACATGTAAACTCCATACAGAAATGCCAACTGGCCCAGCCGGGACTCGAACCAGCGACTTTCTTGCTGTGAGTGCTAACACGAAGCCACCGTGCAGCCCCCTGCTAAATTCATTCATTCATTCAATCATTATCTTTTCAACTTGGTCCTTTTATTAATCCAGGGTTGCCACAGCGGAATGAACCGCCAACTTATCCAGCACATGTTTTATGCAGCGGATGCCCTTCCAACAATACACACTCATTCACACATATACACTACGGACAATTTAGCCTTCCCAATTAACCTATACCACATGTTTTCTGGACTGTGGGGGAAACCGGAGCACCCGGAGGAAACTCACGCAAATGCGGGGGAAAACATGCAAATCCCACACAAAAATGCCAACAGACCCAGCCGAGGCTCAAACCAGCAACCTTCTTGCTGTGAGGCGATTGTGCTACCCACTGCGCCACCGTGCTGCCTCCATGCTGAATTATCTCTTGTAAATGTGCACAAATTACTTTTTTATCTAAGGGCAAGTTTCCTCATTTACTGTACATGGGTGTCATAAAATCTGTGCGTTATGAGTGAGGTGTGGCTGGTGGTGTGAGTGTTAATAAGCAAAATAAAACGGAGACATTTTATGTTGCCGTTTTTGTTTGTGTGACATTCATCCATGAGGGACTGCCATTTCTTCTTCATTATGTAATACATTTGGTTTTTGAATGGAATTCTTAGCAATACTAGCTAAAATGTCTTTGGGTGGGGTTATTATTGTTATTCATTCATTTTCTTTTCAGCTTAGTTCCTTTATTAATCTGGGGTCGCCACAGTGGAATGAACCGCCAACTTATCCAGCATATGTTTTTACACAACGGATGCCTTTTCAGCTGCAACCCATCACTGGAAAACAACAATACACACTTATACACTACGGACAATTTAGCTTACCCAATTCACCTGTACCGCATGTCTTTGGACTTGAGGGGGAAACCGGAGCACGTGGTGGAAACCCATGCGAACGCGCAGAGAACATGCAAACTCCACACAAAAAATACCAACTGACCCTCCCAAGGCTCGAACCAGCAACCTTCTTGCTGTGAGGCGACAGCACTACCTACTGCGCCACCGCTTCACCCCATTATTGTTATATTTAACTAAAAATAAACATGTTACTTAAAATAAACCTTAATATTTGTTACAAAAAATAATCTGCTTACTTTATTTTCCCTTGTTACCAAGAAAAAAAATTCTAATTTCCATCTAGATTAAACTTAAAAAAACAATAAAAAGACAAAAGGCACACTATAAATTATACAATAATTTAACTGCTATTAATAATAGTAATGAAAAATATAAAATTAACTTTAAAGTCCCAATAAAACAGAAGCTGCGATCATTATTTTTACGATCGTAATTGTGGTGCAGTTCCTAGAGAAACGAAATTTTAAATGATACAACAGTGGGTATGGCTTGTTTTGTCTACCACAGGCTGAATGGATGTAATAAAGAAGGCATTTCATTCAGAAAGATCGGGAAAGGGGTTTTAGAAGAGTTATTGCAATCTAACAGACACCTCCTGCTTACCATTTCTGTTTGTTGTCAAAACTGAAAGTTGAACCAGCGTGGTTAAGTATGTTAGCCATGCCCAATACCTCAAAATCATGTCATCTGACAATTTAACTGAAAACAGGAAGTGCATTTTCAGATTTCAATTAAAGATTAGAAGCACAGACAATTTTTTTTTCTTATTGACAGGCACAGATGAACCACATTCTTGGGGACTTTAAGAACATGTATACAGTATATCAATAAAAGTAATGTGTAAAATATAATCTGAATCAAAATACTTAATTCTACCAACCATTATATATGTTAAGAGGTTATATAAACCTGAAAAGATATGGCTATACATTATATATGGTTATATATGTTATTTATATTTTAATTAGAAAAATTGACTAATAATAAAAAAAATTATACAACTATTTATGGGTTATGTTAAATATGTAAATATGCATTATATGCATTATATGCATACATTTAAAATGTGTATTTAATAATATATTATAGTATATTATTTGTATGAATTATTTATTTTTTAAAGAATTTAGTGATTTCTTTTCTCAGAGTTTCTTTTACATGCTTAAACTTATTTAATAATAATATTACTAGTCAAAAAAAGTGAGCAAAAGAAGCAGTACCTTCAATAGGAATGATGCTGAGGCCCAAACCACTGCCAGGCTCTTTAGTGATGTGGCATAACCGCGGGCGAGAGCAACCCTCGGGACGATAAGATCTGGCAACCGACACAAGGTCTCTTGCCTCCGAAACTGCAAACTCATAATCCTGAGCGCTCAGAACTAACAGATAAAGCTTCAGTCCAGACGCCTGCACCTTCAGCACCACCTGAAAACAAAACACAGCTCAATGTACACAAACTAGTAAACAGTGGTGAGGGGTAACACATTACAAGTAACACGAGTTACCTAATAATATTACTTTCCTAAGTATTGATTAAAGTAACGCATTACTTAAAAAAAATTAGTAACAACATTTGAGTTACTTTTTTTATTGTATTTAATTAATTAGCTTTTAAAAAATAAATTGCTGAATGAAAATTAAAGTAGTCACAATGAATCACGCAGTCAATGAGATAATGTATTCATTATTTTGAACGCATCAAAGAAAAGGACAAAGGGGTTGTCTCAATGGACTGATTTTACTCAAGACAAATAAAAATGACATTTAAAGTAACTAAGTAACGCAACTAGTTACTTTTTTGGGGAGTAAATCAATATTGTAATGCATTCTTTCCCCAACACTGCTAAACCTGTACAACAATCCCTGATTGGTAAACATTGCTATGGAAAATACAGATTAAAAAGCTATTTAGATTTTCTTACTCTCATTTTTTTGTCTGAACTCTTAGCTTTTATTTTATTTTGTAAATGTAGGCTTTTATCTTTTCTGTGTTTATATCTTGCAATTCTGTTACAATATATAGAATTAGTACATTATATCTTAAAATTATGAGTTTACAACTGACTATTACTTTTTTTTTCAGAAATTAGTTTTTTTATCTTGTAATATACACTTTTTTCTCAGAATTAAGTTTATATTTTTGCAAATTTGGCTCTATTTTTTTAATTGATTCTAAATTTAGAGACCCTTAAGCAATTTCCACAATCAATTGTATGCTTAAAAATCTTAACTGAGATGTTAACTCTCCATTGTGAGAAGTAAAGTAAAAATTGTGAGATAAAAGTTGAAACTTTTTTCTGTGGATAAAGCAAACTTCCATAATAACACTTTTCCATACATCAGATGACACACGGAGGAAGGGCATCTATTGCATAAAGCATATTGCAGAGAAGATTGTGGTTCATTCCACTGTGGTGACCCATGATAAATCCAGCCGGATCTCACAAAAAAGGTAACTAATTTATGTTTTTTGTCAGTTTAGTGGATAATTTGTACGAATTCGTACAAGTTCAGTTGTACGAATATGTATGATCTGTAAAAGTAAGCATGGCACCCAACCCCACCCCTAAACCATACTAAATTGTACGAATGAGATTGTACGAATTCATCCGAATTAGCCACTAAATCAAAAAGTTATGAATTGCCGTGAGATTGTGTTGAAGGGACAAAGCCGAAGGAAAGTGAATGAATGAATGAGATGACACATTAACTAACTTTTTAAAATCTTCATTAACATCTAATAATAAAAATAGCAACAACTATTGCATGCAATTTACCCTAAATCAAACCAATTATTCCTTCGTCTTAGTCGTTTAATTCATCAGCGGCCGTCACAGTGGAGTGAGCTGCCAACTCATCCAGTGGATGCCCTTCCAGCTGCAACCCAGTACTGGGAAACTCTGACCAATTAGTACAGCCAAAATGTACCAATGATTTTTTGCTTTCAGCAGCAATAATTAGCCAATTATGCATGTTTCACTGGGCCTTCAATATGGCCGACCGATGACTAACTATGAAGTCTAACATTATGATGCTCTTTTTTAAAATATAAACTGTTGTAAAAATGTGATTATAATTATATTTTGGCAACAATTACAGTGTTTATTAATCTATGTTAACACGACTATAGTATACAGTGCATCCGGAAAGTAGTGCTTCACTTTTTCCACATTTCTTTATAATACAGCCTTATTCCAAAATGAATTAAATTCATTTATTTCCTTAAAATTCTACACACAATACCCCATAATGACAATGGGAAAAAAGATTTTTTGAAATTGTTGCAAATTTATTAAAAATAAAAAACCTGAAAAATCACATGTACAAAAGTATTCACAGCCTTTGTCGTGAAGCTCTAAATTGAGCTCAGGTACATTCTGTTTCCACTGATCCTTCTTGAGATGTTTCAGCAGCTTAACTGGAGTTCACCTGTGGTAAATTCAGTTGATTGGACATGATTTGAAAAGGCATACACCTGTCTATATAAGATCCCAGGGTTGTCAAAGCACAAACCAAGCATGAAGACAAAGGAATTGTCTGTAGACCTCAGAGACAGGATTGTCTTGAGGCACAAGGCTGGGGAAGGTTACAGAAAAATTTCTGCTGCTCTGAAAGTCCCAATAAGCACAGTGGCCTCCATCATCCATAAGTGGAAGATGTTTAGAACCTCCAGGACTCTCCCTAGAGCTGGCCGGCCATCTAAGCTGAGTAATCAGGGGAGAAGGGCCTTAGTCAGGGAGGTGATCAATAACCCGATGGTCACTCTGTCTGAGCTCCAGCGTTCTTCTGTGGGGAGAGGAGAACCTTACAGAAGGACAACCATCTGTGCAGCAATCCACCAATTAGGCCTGTATGGTAGCGTGGCCAGACGGAAGCCACTCCCCGCCTGGAATTTGCCAAAAGGCATCTGAAGGACTCTCAGACCATAAGAAACACAATTCTCTGGTCTGATGAGACTAAAATTGATTTCTGGAGTGAATACCAGGCATTATGTTTGGAGAAAACCAGGCACCGCTCATCACCAGGCTAATACCATCCCTACAGTGAAGCATGGTGATGGCAGCATCATGCTGTGAGGATGTTTTTCAGCATAACTGGAGGACTAGTCTGGATAAAGGGAAAGATGAATGCAGTAATGTACAGAGACATCCTGAATGAAAACCTGCTTCAGAGTGCTCTTGACCTCAGACTGGGGCGACGGTGTGCCAAGCTTGTGGCATCATATTCAAAAAGACTTGAGGCTGTAATTGCTGCCAAAGGTGCATCAACAAAGTATTGAGCAAAGGCAATCTTTTTTCACATTGTCATTATGGGGTATTGTGTGCAGAATTTTGAGGAAATAGATGAATTTAATCAAATTTTAAATAAGGCTGTAACATAAAATAATGTGGAAAAAGTGAAGCGCTATGAATACTTTCCGGATGCACTGTATAGGCTATTAATTGTTAGCTACTAACAGGTTCAACTTTTGTTTAAATACTGTAGAGTAACTCATTCATTTATTAATTTTCCTTCGGCTTAGTCCCTCATTTATCAGGGGTCGCCTGGAATGAACCGCCAACTATTCCAGCATATGTTTTATGCAGCAGATACCCTTCTAGCTGCAACCCAGTACTGGGAAACACCCATACACACGTACACATACACAATCAATTCAATTATACCGCAGGTCTTTGAACTGTGGGGGAAACTGGAGCGCCTGGAAGAAAAGCCATGCCAACACTGGGAGAACATGCAACCTCCGCACAGAAATGCCAACTGACACACCTAGCTTGAACCAGTGTCCTTCTTGCTGTGAGGCAACAGTGCTAACCACTGAGTCACCGTGCTGCCATATAGTGTAACTCTAATTTATCTATTATAATTTAGCATTTTTATGATTGTTTAAGGCGATGCGGTGGCCTTAGGTAGGTAGTGCTGTCGCCTCACAGCAAGAAGGTCGCTGGTTCGAGCCTCGGCTGGGTCAGTTGGCATTACTGTGAGGAGTTTGCATGTTCTCCCCGTGTTCGCATGGGTTTCCTCAGGGTGCTCCAGTTTCCCCCACAAGTTCAAAAACAAGCGGTGCAGGTGAATTGGGTAAGCTAAAAATTGTCCGTAGTGTATGTGTGTGAATGAGAATGTATGGGTGTTCCCCAGTGATGGGTTGCAGCTGGAAGGGCATTCGCTGCGTAAAACATATGCTGGATGAGTTGGCGGTTCATTCTGCTGTGGCGACCCCAGATTATGAAAGGGACTAAGCCGAAAAAGAAAATTAATAAATGAATGATTTACTTATGATTATGTTTATTTATGTAGGTCCTGTGAGACATGACATTCCGTTCCACTGTATGTCTACACATGTAGAAGAATAAAGCTCAACCTACTTGACTAACGTAGCCTATTAGAACCATACATTATGAGATTTACATTAAACTTATGCATTACACTGTTAGTTAAAAATAAAGTTTAATATGTAAATCTTTACACTGTAAGTGCTATTCTTCATTCAGGCATCCAATATTTTCTAATTATAACTTTTGTTGTTAATGTAGGCTATATGCATATTATTGGGACATTTTTCATACTGCGATCCACAAAAAAAAATGTAACATGACGGTGAGAAAGCATCCACTTGCCAACCTTATTGTATTCAGTGTTCGTGTGATTTATTCACAGGACACAAAGGTCTCGTGTTTGAATAAGGAAGTGCTCTCACAGTCGAGTGCTCCTTGTCATCCACAAAGTCCTCATTAACCTCCAAAACATGGTCCCCGATCCTCAGTCCAGCCCGTTCGGCGCTGCTCCAAGGTTCCACCTGCCGCACCACATGCCCTCTGCAGCGGCCCGCGTCCCGGCTCAGGTAGAAGCCGAAGCCCTGGCCCTCCTCCCGCCTTAGGACACAAAGCCGCGGGTGCACATCTGGCTCTGGAAACAATAGTCAGCAAAAAGAGTTTTCGCTTCTAGTCGTTTACGATCTATTTGTCAGTATATGGATGAAAGTGATTGAGGAAGTAACCTTTGTCATCGGAGATCACCAAAGCAGGATTGTCAATGCCTTCTTTCGGGTTGAAGGTGAACTTTCTGTGGAAAACATTTGCACTGTGCTGTACATATGTTTTATGTAAACAAACCAAAAAATAAGGATATATTAATAATATGGTTCTTTACACTTGAAAACGTTAATAACTCTCGTGAATGAGTAAATAACTCAACAGAATCTTGATCTATATTGCTTTACATATTCGTAATTTACTCGGGCTTTCCCCTCAAACGCCGACACGTCTTTTTTAAAGAACACATGAATATCATTTCACATTACAAACTTTAACACAATATCCTTTAAGGGTTTATGGTTTGTCACATTCTATCATGACCTGTATTTACCTTTTTATTTTCCTAATTTATCCTCTGGGGATAATTTATAAAATGCTGAGTAGAAACGTACATTTGATCTTAAGACTATACAGGACTTATTGCAGGAAATTCCTAGTATTAGTGCACAAATATGATTATATTATCAGAGCAATATTACAATCTGTTTACTATAGAAATGCTATACTATAGGAATGTTAAAGCGAAATACTCACACAGGAATACTACAGAAGTATTACATACTGTACGACAGAATCCTGCTGTAAATACTACAGAAATATGAAAGTACCACAAACTACCACAAGAATACTGTATTACATACTGTTCATCAGAATCCTGCAGTAAATACTAAAGAAAGATGAAAGTAATGGAATATTAGTTAATAATGTAACAGAATCCTGTGGTAAAATATCCCCAAAAAACAGCAAAGTATCACACATTTTTTGTGCTGTATTGTTGATGGTTTACCACATAAAATACTGCAGGTAATTTTTGCAAGGGAAACCACGACAACAAATCATGGTGTATGTATTGTAACTTTGTTGTTTGCTATACACTAACCATAGTTTAAGCAAAAAATAAATAAATAAATAGCCTACATTTTTACAGTAATAAAATCTGGAATAAAATCAACCGCTTATAAACAAAGTCTTAAAGGGCACAATTTAATTATTTTATATATTGTGAGAATTATTATATTATTAAAAATTAAAAACAAAAAAGTCCTGCAGTGTAGACAGGCTGGAGACATAGGAACAAAGTTGTGATATTAGGTGGTTTAAAGTGGTGTAAAAAATATTATTTTAATTAAAGGTTAATTAAAAACTTTTATTTATTTCAAAGGCAACTTTAAACTGATGTTGCTGAACATTTGAGACAATAATATCATAATATACTTGGGTAACAAAAGGCACTGAATCCTAGGAATGGCATACGCTGAGCATAGCGTGCATTTTTGGAAAAGCCGTTTTCTATAAAAATTATAATAAAACATTATCATGTCTAGGATTACCATGTATAGGATCACCAGAGGTCAAAATGTCATTTAAAGCACTTTCTGATGACTTACTTTGGTAGATCTGGTGCATCCACATTTTCTGTAAAAGCAGAAAAAACTATAAACATTAAAAAGCAAATAGATATTTAATTAGGTAATAGTTAGTACAATATTTTTTTTTTTTTACAAATTGAAGAGGCCAAACTGTTTTATGACATTGTTAAATAGCAGACATCAAGCTTTAAAAGTAATGGTTGAACGTGTTTAAGCATGCCACATTATTTCGGTTTACTCATTTCCATGGATTCAAATCCACAAAACACTTTTTTGGCAGGTCTATGTTGCCAATATTTGACTGAGATTTAGAAAAAGTACACTGGGTGTTTTATAAAAAATAAAAAAAATAAAGAGTTTGGCTTCTTAAAAACATGATTTGAAATCCCACACTCAGCCTGAACAAAACGCTGACAAGACTTGAGATCAGAGTTCAGGAGGAAAATCTTCAGCTGATTAGATTCTGCTTATATTTGTCTGTATCTTTAGTAAAGATCTCAGGAAAAATAAACTAATATTACATTTGTCTTAAAGGCAATGAATACAATTTTCTATTTTATAAATAAAAATGAGTGCTGTAAAGACTTAAAATGATAACAAAATCCTTTCAAAATAATGCTCCAAGTAGAAGTTGTATGTAACTTTAGCTGTGTGCATCAACATAAAGTGTCAGAAATACACATAAATTATGACACTGCTAAATTAAAACACACGTAGACATAATTCAATAATTCAGCATTTGCTTTGCTCCTAAACATATTTTATACAGCTTATAAAGGTTCTTTATCTTCACAGTTTTTTGAAAATGAACCCCTCTAAAACCCTTGAAATATCTTACCTGACCTTCACATTATATGCTGTTCACTCATCTCAATAAAAACAGTGTATATTTATACAGTATGCAGTGTACGTTACCTGCTGTAAATCTCATGATCCTTCTGAGGCCTGGGTGTTGTGAGGGTGCAAGGTACACATTTAAAAGAAGCATAAAAACGCTTTTGTCAGTATGGCTCCTCCTTGTTCCACCAGGAGATTAATATTTAATCCCAGGTTTATGAGAAAACACCTCTGCCACCATCAGTGTTGACATAACTAAATAACTAAGTATGACATAACTAACTGTATTCAAGATAACTGGCAACAAACTGGCCTCCCACCAACAATTGTTTTTAATTTCAATAAAAAAAAGACAAAAGTCTTTAATCAGCACTTTTTATTTCGCTGATCTCAGTCACAATTTGTTAGTTCAAATGTTTGTTTGTTTTTAAATTAAGGCATAAGATATGTGAACATTGTAGAAGCATTATAAATCCTTGCCTCGGTTAAGATTGCACCATTTGACACTTAAAGGGATAGTTCACCCCCCCAAAAAAGAAAACTGCCTCATCATTTACTCTTCCTCATGTGGTTCTAAATTGGTAAGACTTTATTTATTTTGTTGAACACAAAACCAAATATTATTAAGAATGCTGGAAAAAAAGCAGTCATTGACATCCATTGTAGGAACAAAAAGTCAATGGCTGTTTTTCCCCCAACATTCTTCAGTATATCTTCCTTTGTGTTCAGAAAAAAAAAGCTTGAACAAAGTGATGAGTAAATGACAGAATTTTTATTTTGAGGTGAACTATTCCTTTAAACACACAAGAGTTTATATGAACTGTACGTTCTCCCTGAACACATATGCATAGGAAATGGCTTCAAATGGCATCATTTGTTATCGTGCAATAAGAAGCAACTTTCAAGTAATGATCCAAAATAATCTGGTGCAGTAAATACCAATCTTTCCCTCAAACATTTTGTCACAGTGTTTTCTGAAATTGACCTAATGCTAAAGTAGATAGCATAACATGTTATACACATAAATCGGCACTTTACAAAACACCTAGGAAACGTAAATTCCTAATAATAACCTAAACAACAAAAATCCAATTGAGAAACTAAAACCCTATTCCTTTAGAGCAAATGATCATTCATTTTGTACCATGACCCGTATCACTGCTTTTCTCTATAAAGCGCAGCATTTGCCTCACAACGCTTTCTACTCTTCGAAAGTGCATCTTTTTCCAGAAACTCAGGTGCTGTTTCCTCCCCCATTCCAGGTCTTTTAAAAAGACCAGGAGTTGCTCACGTACACGGTCTCTTTCCCAGGAAAGGGAATTTTTCCCAATGACGCTCAAAATGGGATGCCAGTCCTCAGAGATGTCGGAACCCTCAGTCACAGAAGCCAAGACTTTCACCCGCCGGCCCTCCTTCACCCGAGGACCTCCACGCACATACAAAGACTGCTTGGCCACGTCGGTAAGCTGGTTCAGGTACAGACTAAATAGTAAAAAGCATAAGGCATACAGTAAAATTAAAAGGCCTATATTTTCTAATTTTACAATACATTGTTGATAATTGTAGACATATTAAATTTGCTCAATGCCAGCCCACAAACAAGAGACCCTTAAACATCATCTGATGAAGAACTTAGCTTTTGTTGTCAACATGTAAAGCAAATTGTTTGCATGCACTTCCATAGGAAGAAGACTCAATCTCATACAGAAGGTGAACCACCAAACCTCCTGCACTCTCTTTTACATCTTCTTGCTCTTAAATGGACAAATACAAATACATATGTGAATATAAGCATCTTGGCAAGTAGCATAAAAACTGTTTATGTCTCAAGTGAACATAAACAGCTGAGACAGAAATCAAATGTGTATCATTGTGTTGGATCTGTGCATTTTGTCTTCAAATGACAGCTACATAATTGACCTTGACTGAATAACTTTTGGTGGCTCAGTGGTTACCATGGTCATGTCACAGCAAGAAGGCTGCTGGTTCGAGTCCCGGCTGGGTCAGTTGGCATTTATGTGTGGAGTTTGCATGTTCTCCCAGTGTTTGCATGGGTTTCCTCTGGGTGCTCTGGTTTCCCCCCCACAGTTCAAAGACATGTGCTAATTGGCCATAGTGAATGTGAGAATGTATGGGTGTTTCCCAGTACTGGGTTGCTGCTGGAAGCAAATCCACTGCGTAAAAAATCGTTGGCAGTTTAATCCGCTGTTGCAATCCTTGAAAAATCGGGGACTTAGCCAAAGGTAAATGAATGAATAACTTAAACCATGGGCATCGATAGGCCAATTTTAGGGGGACTATTTTAATTTCAAAATGAACTCTGAACATAAAACACATTGCTTACATGTGGCATTAACTATACCATACAGTTATGCACATAAATGATTAAACACAGTGACAGAACCACGAAGTGAATGTACTCATTTGAACTGCATATCAGAATGACTGACTGACAGAGATAGATGCATCATGTGTTGTCTTGTAAAAATGGTTTGCTATTTCATAATGACCCAGATCTTTTTTATATTAATATTTATGCTATGCCTTTTTTAATTAGAAAAGGGGCAAATCTTTTTTTTAAATAAATGGGAACAAAATTACTTGAGGTTAGAAAGTGGTTTGTACTTAAATAGAGATCTAGACACAGTATCAATTTGTTCCTGTATAGCAAACAGGTGTGCGTAAACAGAAAGACCTGCAACCCTTTTTGGATAATTCAGTACTCAAATGCTATGCCTGTCTATGCAATACAGTGTATTACTGCTATAAGTTTACTATACAACCCTTCCACATTAGTCAAACATTTTTAATTGTATTACTTATTAATATACAATATTAATTATTACTTATTAAGTACTTAATATATAATATTTATATTTATTTATTTTCCCCCACCTCCATAAGGAGCTGAGCCGCCCTAAAATGAAAACCCTAAAATCGCCCCTAGCTTGAACCTTTAATTTATTTAGTGATTATTAATTTTTGTTACAGAACACCTACAAGTCAAATTTAAGACTTCTTAAAACCTGTCACAGTCAGCAGTGCCTATCAGACACATTAGAGGGCACTCTCCACATCACATCTGCCACTGAACCAGACTACATATTTCATCATGCACTTTAAACACACCAGTTCCAGTTCACTACTGATTACAATCACACAGCTGAATCTCATGAGAACTGATTACTAGGACTATATATATATATATATATATATACAGCTCACCTTCAACACATCTTTGTTCAGTCTTGTATCACTGTTATTGTGCATTACTCAGCAGTTTCCTGAATCCTGGCACTTGGTATTTATCTGTGTTTTGATTTTTGGACTGTTTTATGATTTTTTTAAAAGTGTTCGCTGCCTGCCCTGACCATTGCATGCCTTTCTGGATTTCGCTTTTGATCAACCTCAGGTTTCCCAGTCAGGGGCGGGAAACCTGGGGTGAAATTTTCAACCGGGCAAAAGTAACTGTCAGTCAGGCCACATCTGATGCGATCTAGAAAGTGAAGAGCAGGGAGAGGGCGCGGAGGGGTGCGGAGGGGTGCGCGGTAGGCCAGAGTCCTGGTGGCAGGCCAGATTGACCGTCAAGCCACTGGGAAATGTCCCGGTGCTCCCTATGGCCAGTACGCCCCTGTTCCCAGTGATGGGTTGTGGCTGGAAGGGCGGCTGGAAGGGCATCTGCTGCGTGAAACATATGCTGGATAAGTTGGCGGTTCATTCCGCTGTGGCAACCCCAGATTAATAAAGGAACAAAGCCGAAAAAAAATTGAATGAATGAATGAATCAACCTCATGTTATTGTTTGTTCCTGTTGACCCTGCCTGACCATCCTTTTGCTTAATAAAGCCTGCATTTAAAACAATATCTCCATGTACACACTCAGTAACAAGACCATTATGAATGAAATTTTAGACTTATACAGGGCTAAACACTAATGATTATTTTTAATGGCCTAATAGGGCCAATTTAATATTTATTATTTTTTGTTTGCCACCAAAAAATTATTAATATTTCTTAGTGACATACTTTAATGTGTAAAAACAAGAAAACTGTAGCTGTATACACTTTTTAACATAATATTGCTTCTTTTTTAAATGACAAATTTAACATTGTTAAAAGTATATTTATTTACATAAAAAATCATATAAAATATGATAACATAAATTGT
>CAIGQZ010000379.1:7628332-7651595 GCA_903798205.1 Danio tinwini
ATATATATATATACATATATATATATATATATACACATACACACACACACACACACACATATATGTTTGTTAGCTTTTGGTCCAAACTGATTGAGTATAACTTTGATCTAATGTGTTTCTGTTATAATACCTTAAGTTTCATGCCTATTTATAAATATGACGTCTATTACCCCTTACTTCTGTAATTAGTTTTTATTATGAATGGAAGATAATGTAAAAAGATATATTGCTCTGTTATTTTCATGAGGAACTGTGTAATTGTTTTTAGTTTTCTTTCCCTGATTTTATTAAGATGGATTGTTGGTGATTGGATGGATGTCAGCCCGATTGCGTAGCTTTACTTTGACAGAGAAAAATGAAGACCTGTTTAAAATTTAAGACACACAACACAATATTTCTGTGAATTTAAGACTTTTAAGGCCTAAAAGTTTGTTTTTGAAATTGAAGACATTTTAAATGGCAGCTTTTTACACTTTTTTCAAGATTTAAGATAAGTATGGGTCTCCAGAATGTGTCTGTAAAGTTTCAGCTCAAAACACTCATCAGATTATTTATTATACCTTTCAGAATATTACATTTTCCACTTTGAACGATATGTAGCTGTTTTTGTTGCCTGTGCCTTTAATGCTAGTTCTGCTCGCCCACCGTTTCCTCATGCCTATCAGTTTGCCTCAATTTTTTGCCTCGGCTGCGTCAGATAAACAGCACAGTGACAGACATGAAGGAAGCAGATCTCACGTAACGTTTGTGAGAAATACTACAGTAAGAACTTTCTTAATGATTATTTGATGTATTGTGGATTTATGAGAACGATGAGTCACAACAAATGGTATTTAGAGGTTTTTGCATCTGAACTCTTCCAATGCATTTAAAACAGCACTATGAAATTAGATTTAAACGAAGATACATCTAAAAGGTGTATTATAACACATTGTTGTACTCACTGCACTGTGTGGATGCTGGGGTGTTCACGACAGGCATCGACCAGCGTGAGAGCGGCACTATCTCCGATGTTGTTGTAAGCCACGTTCAGTTCCTTTAACTGATCATGTTGGCCCAGTCTCTCAGCCAGCAATAGAGCAGATTTGTCACTAAGTCCTGTGTGCATCAGACTCAGCCGATGTAAAGAGTGATTTCCAGACAGAGCTTCCAGCAAATGACTGATGCCGCTGTCCGACAAGTAGTTATCACACAACCTGTGATCAGAGGGACATAAAGTTCACACAAAACACACAGAAAAGTCTTTTCATAGTATAAATACACAGATATTTGAACACCATGATGGAAACTCATCATTGAATTGCTCTTGATTTATCTGTTAAGCACTGTCACAGTTAATTTCAGAACTCATATTTTGGAACTTGTTTTGTTCCTTGTATGCACAGCTGCAAATTACATAGACGATGGATTTTTCCAGCATGTGTTATTAGATATTATTACATGTCTATATGGAACACTTGGTTTTAATTGGTCAATCGCAACATTCCAAGTCATGCCATTGACCAAATACAACCGGTAGCATGTAATTGTTTATATATGTGGCATGTAGCCATGTAATAAGTGGGATAATATACATCTGGTGAGCTGTTTTCACAAAATAAAGCCCTTCACTCTTATACAATTTGCTTTGGTATTTTGTGAGAACTACTGACTGGATGTTCAATATCACTAACATAAAATAGACCATTTTTTTGTCAGCTATAATGTCACCTCCCGTGTAAATATCACTGTAATAATGTGCTAGTGAAAGCAGGCTTACTGTAATGACTTAATAGTACAGTTGGGTTCGAGAAGCAGATCTCGCAGCAGAATACAGGATTCGGGATCCAGGCTGTTAAACTGGAGACTGTAAACACACAGTGAGAAAAACACACACACGCGTGCCATTAGTTTGTTGATTTCCCCATGCAGAAAATCAGTAACTAATGCATTAATTGTGCATCGGAGTAAATATTACAAACTGCTTTTTGCAAGCAAAGCAATCACTGAATTATTAGTAAAAAAATTATGTTAAAGACCAACCAGTCCTTACTATTACTCTCAATCCACATTTATCACATTAGAAACTTAGGGTCATTCATAAAACTTGAGTTTAGTGCATTACAGGGCTCTTTAACTATTGTCTATTTAAAAATTTGATTATTATAATCAAGATTTAAATGGGTGAAGTGTTTTTAATTCTAAGTCATGAGATGTGATGCCAAATATTCATTCATTCTTTCATTTTCTTTTTGGCTGAGTCCCTTTATTAATGAGGGGTCGCCGCAGCGGAATGAACAGCCAACTTATCCAGCATATGTTTTACGCAGCAGATGCCCTTCCAGCTGCAACCCATCACTGGGAAACATCCATACACACTCATTTACTACGGACAATTTAGCGTACCCAATTCACCTATACCACAGGTCTTTGGACTTGTGGAGGAAACCGGAGCACCCGGAGGAAACCCACGCAAACACAGGGAGAACATGAAAACTAAACACGGAAATGCCAATTGACCCAGCTGGGGCTCGAACCAGCGACCTTCTTGCTGTAAGATGATTGTGCTACCTACTCCACCACCATGCTGCCTATGCCAAAATATGTTGAGCATAAATCATTGATACATAGGTTTTTAATTCACAGCATGTAAATTTGTGATGCAATGAAAGAAGTTTCTTATGCTCATCAATGTTGTAGTAATATTATAAAAAATACAGCATAATTAATAAAGTTAATAAAAAATGTAAAAATAAAAATATTACAATTCAAAATACGTGTTTTTTGTTTTAATATATTATTAAAATATAATTAAATTCTATCATGGCATTTGCATAGTTCTTTTTCAAAATGATACCCTTTACTCAGTCAATTAATCAATCGATCGATAACAGTCTAATTATATATGCTGGTATAAAATAATGTTCAAGCTTGTCATTTGTTTAATTTTAGACACCTTTTTAGCTATTTACTAACCCTCAAGTGGTTCCAAACCTTTTTAGGTTACTTTTTTTCTGTTAAAGAATAAGGAAGATATTTTAAAGAATGTTAGAAACGGGTAACCATTGACTCCCTTTGGGGAAAGCAAATACTATGCAGGTCAAAGGTTACTGGTTTCCAGCATTTCCAGCATTCAGAATAACCTATTTTTGTGAAGAAAGAAACTGAAACAGGTTTGTGACCTGAATTAAAAAGTGAGTAAATGATATAACAATTTACGATTTTGACCAAACTGGGTGACCATTCATCCAGCTGACCTACAAAACTACCTTAGGCTGGTTTATATTCAGCCCTGTTTTCAGCATGAAGGGTCAACATGCATAAACAGTACACATAAAACTTGAATATAATATAATTTTTAATAATATTTTTTTTACTTAAACTGTTAGTTGAAGAGCCCTGGTTTACAGTGAGAGATGATGTCAAGCATGTTTTGTTATTAATTTCATTATTATCAACAAAAAAAAGCTCATGTAAGGTGTTCAACATGCTTAAAAAGGTTAATCATTCAAGCATGCAAACATCTTCTAGACCAGGGGTCACCAACCCAGTTCCTGGAGAGCTACCTTCCTGCAGATTTCAGTTGCAACATTGACCAAACACACCTGAGCCAATTAATTAGTACCTGAAGCAGCACTTGGTAATTACAAACAGGTGTGCTTGGTCAGGGTTGCAACTGAACTGAAATCTGCAGAAAGGTAGCTCTAAAGCAGGGGTGCTCAACCCTGTTCCTGGAGATCTACCTTCCTGCATAGTTCAGCTCCAACCCTGATCAAATACACCTGAACCAATTAATTAGGACTTGATAATTACAGGCAGGTGTGTATGATATGGGCCGCAACTGAAATCTGCAGAAAGGTAGATCTCCAGGAACAGGGTTGGTCACCCCTGCTCTACAGGAATAGTTGGTGACCCCTGTTCTTTAGCAGTGCTTCTCAACCATGTTCCTGGAGGACCACCAGCACTGCATGTTTTGGATGTCTCTTTTGTCTGCCACACCCATTACAGGTCTTTCAGTCTCTGAATCTGAGCTGATGATCTGAATCAGGTGTGTTTGGTTAAGGAGACGTGGAGAATGTGCTCTGGTGGTCCTCCAGGAACATGTTTGAGAAACACTGTTTTAGACCATATTAGCAAGTGGATGTCTCACTTGAGGTTTCTGGTGTGACGGAAGGCTGGCCAGAGCATCTTCAGCAGCTCTGGCGTGACGTGGCAGGAAGACAGGTTCAGCTCATTCAGGTGGAAGCTGGAGCTTGTGCAGCCCAGGACTGTGCTTAGCACGAAGCATTTATGTGGCGTCATGCGGACAGTCGACAGGTTGAGGGTCTTGATAGACTGCAGGACTTCAGCCGTGAGTCGAGGGTTCTGGAACTCATACAGCAGGACCAGCAGATCCATGAGCTCCTCAGGAGGCTGCTTCTTCTGGCTCTGCTTGATCAGGTTTTTCCTCAGCGCTCGAGTGATCTGAGAAACCGTGTGGCTCTTGATGTTGCACCCGAGTTGATCTAACAGCCTTCGGTTGCCATAATGAAGAAGTCCACCCATGAAGATTGGGTAGAGTTCAAACGCCCTGGTGTAGATCTCCTCCTGTGGTTGGGGACCATGAACTCCCAGCAGACTTTGTTCCACTTGGTCTAAGACGTCTTCGTTGAAGCTGTCCTCAGAACGAAACATTTCTGCTGCCATGGTGTTGGCGATGCGCCCCTTGCTGTGGCTACTGACCTTCTCGAAGAGTTTGGGGAACAACTTAAGCAAGTTGAAAATGGCAAAGATTCTGAAAGGTATGATTTTGGAGAGGACACTCAGTAGGCTTGTGATGTCCTCGCTGGCTGGTCCCAAAGCCTCGGAAACCTCCTTAGTCAACTTCTCCAAGACGGTTTTATTCTCGCCAAGAACAACATAAAGAGCGGCTAGGTATTCCTGCATGGTGGGGACAGCAAACACATAGCGTCTACCTTTCGTTTCGGGATCTGAACCATAATCATCGCGAGGAACGAGGAAAAAGTCGAGTACATCAGTACGAAACACCGCCAGCTCGCGGAGCTCTTCATCTGTTTTGGTTTTGCCACCAACCCACTGCTCCAATTCTTCAGCGGTGAACGAAGTCCGCTTGTTGGTGATCCCATCAAAAGCTAGTTTACCAACAGTACGGACTACATACAGCATTAATGAGTTCTGCTGCTCCTGTGAAGAGACGCCTCCATTCAGAGTTATCACTTCTCCTCCAAAGTTGAGCCTCATGAAGCTGGTGTAGATGCCAGTGAGGGTCCGAATTGGTGACTTTGTGTCAGTGAAATGCAGTAAATGAAGCGTGGCGCATGTGAGCCAGCAGTATGATGGTAAGAAGCAAGCGGTTGCTAGCTGGCTTTCTCGCTGTAGATTTAGGTAAAGCATCTCTATTAGCATCTCAGCCGCTCTGTCCGGCTTGCCTTTACTGTGCTGCAGGAGTCTACTGGTGAAGTAAGCTCGCTGGCGATCAAGGTCGTTGAAGCCACAGATTTGCACGTAACGGTTTATGTATTTTTTAGGAACTCTGTCCACGGCTGATAGTCTGGTTGTAACTAAAATGCTGGCCTGTAAAAAAAGAAACGTTTGCTTTATTAGCTATTAATCACAATGCACATTCATCTTAATTAGGGCTGCACGACATTGGAAAAATCTGATATTACTATATTTAATTTTTCTGCGATAAATATTGCAATATGAATATAGCTTTAGAAGATGGTTTGAATAGCTCTTTTTGACAGTTTTTTGGGGTGTCTAACAGTATTGGTTACAGAAATCGAATATTTAACCACAATGCAAAAAAATGCTTTTATTACTTTGTTTTGTCTTGTTTCTAGTCCAAAAAACTTAGCCCTATATACATTTCTGGAGATCGCAAATTATGTAGCCAGAGCTACATATGGTTGCTCATTCAGGTGGAAGCTGGAGCTCGTGCAGCCCAGGACTGTGCTCAGCACGAAGCATTTATGTGGCGTCATGCGGACAGTCGACAGGTTGAGGGTCTTGATAGACAGCAGCCTTGAGTCGAGGGTTCTAGAACTCATACAGCAAGACCAGCAGATCCATGAGTTCCTCAGGAGGCTGCTTCTTTAAGAGGCTGCTGCGTGATCAGGTTTTTCCTCAGCGATCGAGTGATCTGAGAAACCATGTGGCTCTTGATGTTGCACCTGACTAGATCTAACAGCCTTCGGTTGCCATAATAAAGAAGTCCACCCATGAAGATTGGGTAGAGTTCAAAAGTCCTATAGACGTTTCTGGAGATTGCAAATTATGTAGCCAGAGCGACATATGGCTGCATTTTGTCTTTAAAAGAAATGCTATGAGGCGTATGATGCCGTTTTTTTTCTCGCTAACCAGCTGACCGCTTAACTGCACGTGGACTGTTTTTCCGCTGTTACCAGTTTGTCCTGTGGCTCGACACATATGTCGTCAAACTTGAGATGCAAAGCAGAGTTAAACTTGATGATGGGGTTTGAGTCAGATGAAGAATGGTTCCAGAATGCAGGTAAGACAAAAACAAAAGTCAATGTTGAAAAGTCAGTGCTTTTCAAAACACTGCTGTTGGGTTTAGGGAAGGGGTGGTGCAGGTCAATAGGTGCTTTTTAAAACACTATTGGTTGGGTTTAGGGAAAGGGGAGGGTGGATGGATTGGCCGGTTGGTCAGTCAAGTGGAAGAGGCCCAAGGTAGATTTACGTGAGAAGAGCAGGCGCGAATGGCACTTGTGAGAGATATTTGAGATCTTAAAAAGTGTACAAAGCAACCTTTGGCGGATTTGCAAAAACTGCAAAAAACGTAGCTCCTGGGACATATTTTGCTCTCTCCAGAAATGTGTATAGGGCTACATAATCAGAATGAGCCTGGGTTGGAAATAATCTTGTTTTCATTTTGAAATGTAGATATTTGGACTAGAAACAAGACAAAAATTCAAAGTAAGAAATGTTTTTGCATAAATCATATTCATTCCATATAAATACAGTAATTAAATACAATTCTGCAGCTCCTGGTCAACTATAATTCATTTCAGACTGAACATTGCATATCTGCGATGTGACTATTGCGAATGTGCACCTTATTGATGCTAATCTTAAAGTATCAGGGATAATATTATCTGCATATGAGCTTTTATACGTTTATTATGAGTTCCTGTTGGTTTCATAATGCCCTAAAAATGACTTAATAAGAAAATGTACTGTTATGGAGATCACTCAAAAATTTTAATTACCCTAAATCTCTAATGTGTAATGTGGTGTATTAATGTGGTAAATATTATATTAAAACTCTGTGTACTCATCATAATTACCATTTTTCAAGGCAAATTTTATTTTTAATTTTTTTACAAACAAATGCCATTCATTAATTTAAACTTTTCAAATTATCTAATATTGCAAGACATTTATCACCCCAAATGATCTGCATTATAATTAACAAATTATCAAAATTAATTGAAATGTAGAAATATAAAAAAGATTACACTTTATTTTAAGGTGATGTAGTTACATTGTAACTACTGAGTAGTTTTAATTAATTCCATGTATTTACTATATGGTTGGGGTTAGAATGTGGGTTATGTTTAGGGTTAGTTACATGTAATTGTGCATAATTCATTGTAATTACTATAATAAGTGTGCATTGAACGTGTAACTACGTCACCTTAAATTAAAATGTTACCTAAAAGATAATCATAGAGCACCTTGAACTCAAGTCACTGTATGCATTTCATAGTTTTAAATACATTAAAAGATCCAGACAAAACAGGTGTCATAAATCCATGGCACTGCAAATATATATTAATATAACAATAATAGAATAATAATAATAATAACAATAACAATAACAATAATAATAATAATAATAATAATAATGTAAAATAAAATATATATTTGTTTTTTGTTTGTTTTTAATAAAATTCACATTTTAATAATTCCATTTGCTTCTGGGTTTTCCTTCCTATTATTATAGCAATGAATAGCAAAGCTTAAAAATGTAAATAAATATACACAAAAAATGACATTTGCTGTTTGTTACTCATTTAAAATGAGCTGAAACAACATATTTTTTTGTTTTTTGCTACAACTTAATAGTTTTATGTTCAATCAACTTACATTTGTAAAAATTTATACGTTAAATTAATTATTTCATATTTTTCCAACACAAATCGATTGTGTGAAACCCAACATTTTTGTACAGTGTAAGCCATATGTCATAAAACCAAAATGCTGCAATTTACATCACAAAACCACCACCAATTTAATCTTGGACATTATTCCACATGCCAGTTCACGAAGTAAAAAACTTGAAACACACTAAAAGCTGAGCCTCATACCTCAGGTAGCATGTATTTCCTAAGCAGATTGACAACAACAGCACCTGACAGGAGAGCCTCATTAGGATCGCTGCATAACTCAGTGGAGTTGATGCGAAAATCCAGCTTCATCTTCTCCATTCCATGAAAGATAAAAAGGACATCTCTAGCCATGTCATTCTCTCCACTAAGATATGGCGTCCTGCGGAGGTGCATATATTTCCTGCCCACAAGATCTCGAAGAGATATTGCTTTGGATAATTGGGAGATATCCTCACAGGAAAAAGGCAACACAAGTTTGAACTGGGAGAAAAGAGATCCGTCACACCAATCCTGCACCAGTTTACGGATAACGGTGGATTTCCCTGTACCGACAGCCCCGTACATCAAAATGTTTAGTCCACGAGCCTTCCCATGATTGCTATCATGAAAAAGATCCCCAACTGTGAGTGAGTGTTGTGCACAAACGCTTGTCTTTTCTTTGAAGGGACTAAGGCCGCGATCCTCATCAGGATGACGTTCTAGGATAAGGGGCTCTACATGCATAGTTTCAGGTGAAACGTAGCCGGAGAACTGCTTCTCTTCTTGAGGAATGTGACTGAACCATAATGCCAACTTCTGCTTGTGGATCTCAATGGGATCTGAGGGTGAATTATAATACAAGCATAAAAACATTGTTATTTTATGAGCTGAATGATCATCAATTACAGTAGTAATTCTCAACTTTATTTTGGATGCTTCTATTTTAAAGGTTAGTTCACCCAAAACTGAAAATTCTGTTATTAATTACTCACCTGCATGTCATTCCAATCACCTGAAACCATTTTTGGAACTCGAATTAAGATTATTTAGATGAAATCTAGGAGATCTGATATTGATCCAGAAATCTGGAGGCTGTCATAACCTAAAGTTGAGGACCTAGGGTGGCATGTCTTTGGGAGATCATAACTTGTTTATAAGTGAAGACTGGGGGCTGAGCACAATTCACAAATTGAACACCGCACAATTGGGCAAGAAACCGCCCAATCTGGCAACACTGCTCTCATTCTCCATACACAGCAATGGTCTCGAGATGTTTAAAGAAAGTTCAGAAAAGGCACCAAAAAACTTCAGTGGTTCAACTGTAATGAAACAAAGATCCAAAAACACTTTTATGTGCCAAAAAACTACAAATACAACTCTGTTTGCCAATATCTTCTCTTCTTTGTCAGGTCCTTAGGATGTGCTTTTACTACTATTAGAGATAGCAGCTTAACATGCAAGCTTTGTTTTGCCAATAGTAAACGTGCACCCTAATTTGATATGGAAGACACTGAATTAGACATTATTTTATTAGGATTAACCCCTTGAGATGTATTTTCAGATCTTATTTTCAAGGGGGTCTCACAATGTATTGCATTGGCAAACTAAATAATTTTTTACAGGTTTTATTGGCATACAAATACATTTCTTGGAGCTTCATATGGTTATTTTTGAACCACTGACATGAAATGACAATGTTTTGGCCATTTCTTTGGTTCCTTTTGACAATGTTTTTGTTTCCTTCTCTGGCTTTGAACATTTCAGGACTATTGCTGTCTAATATTAAATGCATGAATGAACCTCATTGGTTCTCACACTTCAAGACAGCATGGTTGAGCTTCTGTAACAATATCAGAATGCTGTAAAAACCATTCAGTGTTTAACCCTTTGTACAATCACACTGGTGTGATTAGAATGTTCAGTGGGTCACATAATCAGCAGCTAAATTCAAACTCTGCTTTCTTTTGATGATGAAAGATCCTGAAAGATGCATTCAGCATGTTTCTCCCAGCTAAACAGCCACTTATTTCCACATTTTTTAAGAGAAGTGTGCAAGACGAAATCCAGCAGCTTTGAGTTCTCCACTGCATTACACGTCATAGCGGTGCCGATTACCCGTCATAGATCAGCTAATATAATCATCATTATTCATTCATTCATTCATTTTCTTTTCTACTTAGTCTCTTTATTAATCTGGGGTCGCCACAGCGGAATGAACCGCCAACTTATCCAGCATATGTTTTACGCAGCGGATGCCCTTTCAGCTGCAACCCATCACTAGAAAAACATCCATTCACAATCACTCACACACATACACTACGGTAAATTTTAGCATACCCAATTCACCTATACCACATGTCTTTGGAGTGTGGGGGAAACCAGAACAGTCAGAGGAAACCCACGCAAACACAGGGAGAACATGCTAACTCCACACAGAAATGCCAACTGACCCAGCTGAGGCTCAATCGCTTTCTTGCTTTGAGGCGATCGTGCTACCCACTGCGCCACCGTGTCACCCTAATCATCATTATGTTTAAACAATTAAATACATGTTCTTACAAAAATCTGAGAATCAGAATATCAGATATTTCACAACATCTAAAAAACTATACATTCACAAATCATATAGGCTGCAGTATGGAACATGACAAACCTCTCACATCACTATGAAAATGTAAAAGTGATGAGTTCTAAATAACAGTCACATAAAATAAACTTATGCAAGGTTTTAGACAGAGAATTTAAAACTTATGTATAAAAGGATTAAAATTAATTCTTTGAGGATGAGTTAACAACATGAGGGTGAGTAAATGATGACAGAATGTTCATTTAAGGGTGAACTAACCCTTTATGAAACCACTAAATCATTTAAATTTTGAAATATGGCATCCAAATGTCACTGATTCATGTATAAACTCACCTGTGACAGGCTGAGAGGTACAAAAGAGCCTGTGGTTGAATCCAGAGGCGAAATAACACATAGGTGTCAGTTGTTCTTTCCATGTGTTTCTATAAGAGCTTGCTGTCTTGCTGATGAAAAGCACAGAGATAACTTCAAAACATAATATTTGAAGATTACAACTTTGAAAACGCTGTATTTCTTATAATCATACTTACATTGGGAATGACAAGTGGCATCGCTTTATATTTCTGCAGATGCCAACTGATTGGAGGCTTAAGTTAACGGCTGAAATGAACAATTGTTATTACTTTAATTACAAAAATATATTTTACTTGTTTGTTTAAAAAAATATATAATAAACAAATTACATATAAAAAATAATAAATAAATATAAATTATAAATATTAATATATATATATATATATATATACACACAAAATACCACTGGTCAAATGATTGAGGTCAGTTCAACAAAGATACTTTTAATTTATAAAATAAATGACAATAAATAATTTATATTATTACAAGTGTTCTATTTCAAATAAATTCTCTTTTATTCTGTATTCATCTGATTCATCTGAATCTTAAAAATTATCTCTTCCGTTGTTTCTTTTCACAAAAGACAATTCGGCAGAACAACTATGTTAAAAATTAATCACAATAACAATTCAGAATAATGTTTCTTGAACAGCAAATAAACACATTAAAATAATTTCTGAACAATCATGTGATACTGTGCTGAATATTCAGCTTTATCATCATATTAAAATATATTCAATTTGTAAATTGAATATATTTCACAATATAGTTTTACAGTATATAGTACAATAAATAAGCTACAAAAAGAAGTAAATAACATTTGATTTATGAAAATTGTCATAGTTTTTATATCTAAAACCTACTTTTCTGAAGAGCCGTGGTGTGAAGTTTGCAGCATGTTTCTCTTGATGACCTTTGGCACCTCCATTTCAACACTTCTGATCCTGATGGCCTCCCAAATCGCCACATTTTGACTTTAAAGTAACCCCTGAAATACAAAGTGTTTTACTGACTTAAAAGTTAAAACAGACATGTTAATTGTGTACAACAGGGAAACAAATGCTACAATAAACCCAAGAGACACAGTAACCCAAGAGAAAATCAAGCCAAACCTTGTAAGGTCCCTCCTTTGGCTTTGTGTTTCAGTGACACACGAGGCTTACTCAGTTATGTGATACACATAATTCTTTCAACAACACACCCAAAGTGTTTATTTTGGTAATGTCCATTATTTAACGAAACTGCAAGATCCATCACTATGTGTGATTAATATGCATTATAATAAACATCTCAATTCAATTCATGACAGGAATTATATATAGATAAATATATTATTTGCATATGCAAGACTAGTTTGAATAATAATGAATGATCAAGAATGTCAAGTGATTGGTCCTAGTCTGTTTTTTCACATACACAAAAGATAGATTTTTTTTCCTCTGATGGCTGTGATGATGACTATTGAAGAGACATTAAAGGTGTGACTTGATTTAATAAAAGGATAGTCATAGGACAATTTGGTCACAATTTGTCACTTTGAACCTGTAGCATTAGTTTGCTGAAAACACACACAGACACAAATACACAAATACACACACACACACACACACACACACACACACACACACACACACACACACAAACACACAAACACACACACACACACACACACACACACACACACACACACACACACACACACACTGATTTGTTAGCATATTTGAATTAGGGCTGTGCAATTAATCGAAAATTAGGTTTCGATTTCGGTTTCTAACGATTATGAAAAAATATTAATCGAGATAAAACGATAATTACATCATATACCCCCCTTTCCAGTTGTACACATTTGTTGCTCTGCAAAGCTCAGTTCCACGTTAAAATGACTAAAAGCATGTAATGTAATGTAACTTTTGCAGCGCGGAATGCACATCATTCATTGATGTACATTCGAATCATTCATATTTTTAAAAGCGCAATAGAGCGCATGTTGTTTTGTGTGTGCGCTCAGCCTCAGAGATGAGCAGAGCACATACATCCAAATTCACCATAATGTAAGAGCTTTAATGGTCAAATACATGCAAATTTGTGTCAAAACGCGGTGTTTAGTGATTATTCATAATAACCCTCATTTGTGTAGTAAACAAACGAGTTGAGAATCAAAAGACACGTGAAAATGAAACTATTAATCAAAACCGCACTGCTCTGTGCGCAATATTGTTGCTGCCGACTGTTTTTATCATTAATCAAACAACAAAAGGACAAAATCACTCACTGCTCTAGAACGAAGAGCTTTTGTAGCTATAATTAACGTTTTTTTCTTACAGTAAAGATGCTTAAAGCACATTTTGTTTCATATTTTTATTCTATTGTATTTATTTCCCTTTGCTTATTTACAGGGAGGAAAATAACTGATAACTAGGGCCAGATGAAATCTGCAGACATTTTTTGCAATTTCTGCTGAGAATTTTGGTAAAAATCTGCGGATTTCTGCAGAATTATTTTAAGAGTCTTATAACTAAAACCTTAATATGTGAAATATGTGTAATTTAAAAACTGAATGAATTCAGATTGACACACAAATTTGCTCAAGTAAATAAACAGAATTAATGATGGGCTAAAAATCTGCAGAATTCTGCTGAAAATCTGCAGAATTCTGTGGAAAATCTGCGGAATTCTGTGGAAAATCTGCGGAATTCTGCGCGCGCAGATTCCGTGTGGGCCTACTGATAACTCATTTCTAATAACTGATTTCTTTTACCTTTGCTATCATGACAGCACATAATATGTGACTAGATATTTTTCAAGATACTAGAATTCAGATTAAAGTGCGATTCAAAGGCTTAATTAGGGTATTAGGCAAGTCATTGTATAACAGTAGTTTCTTCTGCAGACAATCAAAATATATATTGCTTAAGGGGGCTTATAATATTGACCTTAAAATAGGTTTCAAAATATTTAAACCTGCTTTTATTTTAGCCAAAATAAAACAAATAAGACTTTCTTCACAAGATATTACAGGAAATACTGTAAAAAAAAGTCCTTGCTCTGTTAAACATCATTTGGGAAATATTTATAAAAAGAAATTCACAGGACAGAGTGAATAATTTTGACTTCAACTGATAATCGTTTTGAATAATCGTGATTATGATTTTTCCCATAATTGAGCAGCGCTAATTTGAATATTATTCAAACATTTTATATTCCAACTTATCCCCATTGTGTTTTTTTGCTATAAAGGTCAGTGGGAATGTTTACAATGTAAACTTTTGAATTCAACAGAAGAAAGAATATCATACAGCTTTGGAAAGACATGGGGGTAACAGAATGTTTTATTTTTAGCACATTATCGCAAGATTTCTTTGTATGTAATTCATAAAATATCCAGTTTAGACCAAAGAAGTTTAACCCATTAGGGCCTTTCAAACTTAAAGGAACACTCTACCCTTTGGGGGAAAATAGGCTCATTTTAAAGTCCTTTCCTTTAGAGTAAACAGTATAGTTTTACCATTTTTTTATCTATTTAGCCAATCTCTGGATCTGGTGGGAGAACTTTAACAAAGCTTAACATAAATCATTGAATCAGATTACATCTTATTCAAAACGTCTACAAAAATAGCTTTTGATAATTTTCCCATTTAAAGCTTGACTCTTCTGTAGTTACCTTGTGTACTTTTTTTCTATAGAAAATTACAAGTTTGTATTTTCTAGGTCAAAATGGCTAGGAACCATACTCTCATTCGGGCGTAATAATCAAATACCTTTGCTGCTGTGCAACTGTCACAACCGTCACAACTGCAGCATGCAGAATGATATTACAGAATACTTGAGAATAGTCCCCATTAGGGCTGCACGACATTGGAAAAATATTATATTGCGATATCTTTTTTACAGCAATTTATATTGTGATATAAATACAATTTCCCCAGATGACTTAAATAGCTCTATTTGCAAAGTTATTGCTTTAGATTGATTGGCATGATTTTGAAGAGAAGTGAAATATAAATATGCTTATGTAATTAATGATATACATATAATAAACGAACTACAGTTGTAAATAATCACAATGGAGCAAATATTAAAGTAAAATAAACAATTTTTATGGCTTTTCTGGAGAGAGTCTAACAGTATTGAGGTACAGAAATGTAATACTCAAACGTAAAACAACACTGCATAGTAAAAATCATAAAAATAGCTTTTATTAAACTTCTTTATGCACAACAAAAATGCTCACACGGTTACATGCCTTAAATGCAGATGACAAACTTTCACTCTATTATGGTTCATGATTAGTGTCTAAACAAATCTTGTGTGTTTTGACCTGTGGCTTCTGTTAATCTATAATTCCAACTCAGCATTGCCTATCTTGCGACAATTGCAAATGCACACATTGCGATATCGATGCTCAAACTATGTATTGCGCGGCCTAGTGCCCAGCTAGGTAATAATGCTCAACAGTGGTAGAACTCAACTGTTAAAAAAACTATCCTCATATTATATGTTGCCAACTATCATTGTTATGCTGAATGCATTTTTTGGACTATAAAGAATGAACCATACTGAATTAATTGCCTGTTGGTTTGCTAAGCATCTAGCTGTAACTACACGTTTGACACCACTATGGGGATTAAAGTTTGCATAAACCGTAAGTTTCAGCCAATTTCAGTATTGTTGTTTATTTCAGCTGAAACACAATATCGAATGGAGGGCGGAGTTTTATTTTGGTGCTCATCCTCGCCATATCTCACTCAAACTCATGGTTGAAGAGCAGCAGTTAAAGACATTATTCAGCCAAAACGCTCAAACTAACATCTGAGAAGGAATGCAGGATTTTTGTTGTTGTCGTTTTACTAATGCAAATTAAAGCCGTAATTTATCCCAATTGTTTTTACTCACTTCAGCTTCAAATGGTTACAAACTATTATGGCCCCATTTATGGAATTCAATAGTTACAGGTTTCAAACATTTTTCTAAATAACTTCTTTTTGTGTTCAACAGATTTAACGATTTTTTTTAAAGAATTTTTTTTTACTCCGGTTTGGAACAAGTGAATGGTGAGGAACAGATGGCCGAATTTTCAGTTTTGGGTGAATTAACTTTTTTAGAAATCGCAAGGATCTTAAAGGTAAAAGATTTATGTTCCATATGTTAGGGTTTCATTGCCAGCTGTAGAAATAATAACCAGTGTAAATAGCCCTGGTTTCTCCAATGGAAACATTGGATGGTTTCTCCAATTGTTCCATTTTTGGAAACATCAATTGAGAAACAAATGAGTAGCATGGCAACCACTGTCTAATAATAGCACTCAGTTCAGAACTTGCATCAAGCTTTTAGTTTCTATCTGACTTATACAGCTGTTCCTGGCTGTTTCCTTATAGCTAACATGACCACATGGACCTCCAAGTGCACTGAAGATGACAAGTCAAACCTTTTTTTACAGTCATTGAGTCAAACAGTTTGTCTGACTGTACATGTAAACAGAGGTCGCGATACGTGTCTGTCATGCATATTTAAGTGTAAACAAGACACTCATGGGAATGGGAAATTGGAATTGCCTAAATCGAAATACGAATTCGACGTTCTAATTTTAGTTTCAAATGCGTCATGACGTACGTTATTTCTGCAGTTATAAACCACTTAGCGGACATGATAAATCCATAGAGCAATAGAGAACAATGACTACCACCATTCACATTAAAAATCAGACGTAGCGATCGATATGCTAATAAGTCTTTACCTAATATAGAGGCTGGAAATACGGTACTTTCTTTACAGATTTTCCTCCAAATCTGCTAGCGCTCTGTCACTTAGTTCACAGCCGAGCAAAGCGTCCATTCTCCGGTAGGATGATGAGAGCGCACCGCCGCGTCTTCCTGCTAGTCTTTGTAGAACCGCCCACATATACAAAATATAAACAACTGGTTTAACTTTCAACTCTGCTCTTTTTGCGTCGCTGTGGCGAAGGTCAAATGAAATGATAATGACTTATAAAAACTATAAAACAGACAAAGTACACATTCGGAGTTAGCATAATATTTTCTACCATTTTAAATCCTTCCAACAGCTTCAACAAGCTGAAGTTGTTGGGCTTTTTGTTGAATTTTCAGTTACTATTGTGTATTCAGACAGCAAAACCTTATATTTTCAACCTTGCCTCAAATTCTTTCAACAACTTTATAATTTCTGAAAAATAAAGATCTGTTTTAAACTGGACAAACTGGATCATATACTGACACAATTTTCAGCAACAAGTCCAACAAGTTCTACATATGGACCTAGAGGTTCCTGGTGCAAGATGAAAGCTTCCATTAGTGTAAACTCTTTGTTGCTCCAAGGGATTCGTGGTAAAGTGATTCTCAGAAAGGTTCTTCAAAAGAAACAGGTGTGGCTGTGGTTTCTTTTTGCGTAAGCTGTTTTAGTTTAATGAGCTAGAGATAGTCAGCATTCAGGGAAAAACTTAAATGTGCAGTCTGATAACATATTGATCATTAATTAATAAAGTACTTAGTTCTTATCTGACCCAATATGATAACATACATGGAAAGAACCTATATGTGCACATATATGATAATATATACGCTGCATATATGCCTATATTTGTCGCATAAAGGCAAAATTATGGTGCATATACAGGCCATATAGGTCTCCTGTATTGCTTCTTTATATATAAGCCCTATATGTATGTACAAGTTATGTCTCCTATATAGCTCATATCTCACTTTGGTAACTGTCATACATGATGCCTAGCTCATATTTTCTATTATCAAGGCAATTACTAAGAAAAAAAAAAGCATAAAACTTATGTATGTGCGAACACTTGAAATTGGTATCACATGTAATTGGCATGTTATGGAATTTAACTATGGTTAAATAATATAACTATGGTTAAATAATATAATTTAAATAAGTGAGAGGAGAAGGAAGGCTATGATGTCTACACTTTTTCTTGAAACATTTACAAGGTCAATTCTTTATTCTATTAAGATAATGGAAAAGAAAGAAATGTATAACTAAATTGTTTGTGTTTTTTGTTTTTCTGTTCAGTTTTTTGGTCTTATTTTTGTTCTTGTACTATTTGATTGTTCCTACTCTATAAATGTACATTTATTTTATTTATGTTGTCTAGCAGCTATGGATTTTAATAATTTTACTAATATAGGTGAACATATATGTGCATATACAGTATGCACACAAACATGCATATATGAACCTATTTAGGTACATGTATACACATATATATGTACACATATATGTCCATATATGTACATATAATATAGGAAAATGGCCAATTTTATATGTCACATATATTAAAAACCTATACCAAAACCTATATTAAACTATATATGCTTATATAGGTTTTTCCATCTGAGAAATAAAACTCAAGAATAAGAAAAATGCTTCTGGTGGAACTCAAACATTTTATTTCCAAACACACTATACAGGCCATTTGGCAGAGTGCTGTTATGCAGTAAATTTCTGATATCCGTATGAATGTTTCTCTAACAAATTACAGCTTTAAAAACATAAGAACATAAAACTTAGCACCAGGTAGTTACATACAATCTGTAGACAAAAATGCTAACAATTAAAAAAGGGAAACTATTATAAAATCTATTGTACAAAAAGTTTGAACCATTGGTTTAATAGAAACACAGGCACTGTTGTGAACCTTTGCAGTCTTCTGGTTTGAATTAAAACCATTTTCTGACTTGTGCAATGACATGTAAACATCCTCATCTAAGGCTAAAATATGTTCATGATGTCTGAAACTGAAAAAACAAAAGTAAAATTAATTCTAATTAGTGTTCAAGTGAAAAAAACAGTGTTAGCGTGATCTTAAAACCAGAGTTAAATGAGTTACCACAATGAACACTGAAAGTTCAGTAAATGATCATTTGCATATTTACATTTGGTATCAAGTTTATTTTCAATATATCATCCCTGCATAAAACAGATTTAGTTTTTTTTGACACATGATGGTACTGTGTCAGTGTAAAATTAAAACACATAAAAAATGCACATTCCAATTTTTAAAGCCAATTACATACACAATCATTTGATTAATTTCACCCAAATGAAAGACAACAACCAGAAACCCAAAATGATCAACAAATAAATCAAATCAATCTGACCTTCCTGAGCAGAGAATGACACCTTTGGAAATGGTTATTAGAGTAGTCTGAAAACAGCCCACAAGGCTTGAACGTTATCGCTCTGACTTGATTTTGTACCGAAGAACAACATATGTGGCGAGTCGCAGGATGACGAAGAAAATCCCCAGTACGATGAAGTCCATGTAGAGCTTGGCATCTTCTACATCCAACAACTGCAGAACTTCTTCAGGTCTTTGGAACTTGCAGACCCTCCCTGGACACTCGAGCTCGGTTCGGTTCATCCCATAAATGGACAGAATCACCCCCTCAAATCCATATCTGCCATAAACACATCAATACAAACATGAAAACGACACTGCACAGAGAAAACATACACAACTATATAAGACACAAATAGCATACCGGACATAGGACACATAGGAACTCCATTGTAGGTATTCTGGAATGGTGTCAAAGTTTACAAAGAATCCGGAGAACAGCAGGACTGGAATACCTGTAACTGGACCTACAAAAGTGGCCACCTGTAAAAAAGATCCACAGTATTCAAGAAGTAGTCAATTCCAAGACAATTTGAAATGTTATCATAAATGAAAGCAGGGCTCCAGACTGATACATTACATTTAGAGGTAAAATGACTTACTATATCAAGGTTATTACAGTTTAGCATTCTTAATATATATATATTTGGATACTATTATAACATTCGATGGACATTTTAGTTATTTCTTGTGTTCCTTTAATTATTGGTTTTGTTTGTTTTAGTTTCATTTTTATTTTGTGATCAATTCAATTCATCTTTATTTGTATAGCGCTTATACAATGTAGATTGTGTCAAAGCAGCTTCACATGGAAGTTTATAGTGAATTGAAACAGTGTCAGTTCAGTTTTCAGTGTTTAAGTTCAGTTTATTTTAGCTCAGTTCAGTGTGGTTTAATAATCACTACTGAGAGTCCAAACACTGAGGAGCAATTCCATCGATGCGCAG
This sequence comes from Danio tinwini, assembly GCA_903798205.1. NCBI lineage: Eukaryota > Metazoa > Chordata > Actinopteri > Cypriniformes > Danionidae > Danio > Danio tinwini. Next base: position 7,648,460 of record CAIGQZ010000379.1, read on the forward strand.
CACATTTCAGGTTTCAGTTTTAATTTTAGTATATCTAGATTAACACCTCTAGTTTTGACCAGAGCAATGGTTTGGGTTTGCACAGCTTAGTAATATAAATAAAATAATTGTTTGAACAAACAATTGAAAAATATACAAATCCATTGAATTAAAGTAAAAATTATGACAAATTCGTACAAACTTAATAAAGGTGACCTATTATGACACATTTTACTAAATGTAAAATAAGTCTCTGATGTCCCTAGATTTTGCATGTGAAGTTATAGACAAACAATCTAATATAAATGAGATTGTGCTCTTTTCCAAAAAAGGCAGAGCTACAAACGCATATGCTGATTCAAAACAGGACTGACGTTATCTCTGTGAAAAACTGAAAATGTGAAAAGAAGTGTCCTTTGAAGAAGGTAGTCTATAAAGATGTGTTCATTTGAGCTTCCTTAAACTCCCCATTTATAGTCCTGTTAGTTGATAACATTATCTTCAGCAGATGAAAACTCTAATTGCAGAGGGCTGCATCTCACTCACGGCTGTTTATGCTAATAAGGGAGAGATCATCACCAATGGGCGGGCCTTTCCCCCTTTGATGACATGTACAAAGGGAGAATGTCAATCAAAGCGTTTCTGCAGACTGTTTTTATCAAGTGTGATTATAAAAAATTAAATTAATGAATTTGTAAGATTAGAGCCTGGTTCGATACACACACAGTTGCCACACAACTGGGTTTGAACTCCTTATGAAAGTAATTTTTGCATAATAGGTCCCCTTTAATATTAACTATATAGAAAATGTTTTTATATAATAGCGCACTTGACTAATGTGTTTGCCTGTAAAATCTCAAGCTACAGGTACTTTTCTAGACAGCCGCATGTCAGATTTTCCTCCACAGAATGAGTGCTTATTAATTCTGAAAATAATTTGTTATTTTTATTTAGTTTCAGTTAGCTTTTCAGTGACTGTTGTTAGTTTCCTTTAAGTAATTTTTTTCAGGTAAAAAAATGTTTTTAGCAAATAGTTTTGGGGCCCTATCATACACCTGGCACAAGACGTGCTTGGCCTGATTTGTTGCAATTTTTAGACCAGTGCAACCCTAATTTTCATGTTTTGCACCACATTGTTTAAATAGCAAATCCATTTGTGCCACTTTGTGGACTCATGGGTGTTCAGGTCTATAAAGCAGGTGTCTTAGGGTGCATTGCTACTTTTAAAGAACTGAAATAGACTGCGCTGTTGACTAAGTCTAAAGTCCAGCACAGAGCGCATTAGTTATGAGCCTATGCAGGTCCAAACACTTAATACGCACAGGATATACAGCAAAACACAAATATCTTTTAATTAAAGATATTTGGATTAAAATGGATTAAAATGTTACAAAAATTATTATTTACTAGAGATAAAAACCACTACCTCTACGTCTTATTCATGTCCGGGGGGCTTTTTAATTCATGACAATTAGCATTTTTATTATAATGTTATTATAATAAAATTATTTTATTATAATTATTTTATTATGTTTATTATAATGTTATTATTCTTTATTACTTATTATATGCATATTTATATTTGTTCAAATAAAAACAAGTTTAGATTTGTCTGTCTGTCGGGTTTTGGAGACGTTTTCATCACCATATAGGGCATAAGAATAGGACGTGTGTTTGGATATAACACTTCTTTATTATTATTATTATATTAGGAGAATAAGCACAACCCTGTTAGACCATGCACCACGGCACAAACCATATTTTTCCATCCTTAAAATAGCAAAAGTGGATTCAAACACACTCTTAATGCTTTAGATTTTGTGCCTAAATCGTTAAAATAGAGCCCTTAGTCTTAGTTTTCGTTTACTAAAATAACCTTGTACTAAATACATATTGCAGTTTACTTAATGGCCACTGGTGTCACTTAAAACAATTTCTGAATAAGTGGGAACTAGTGGGACCAAAGCACTGGCGTAAGTAAAAACATATAAAGAAAACACAATGTAACCTTTCAAAGTATGCTTAATTTAATTGCATTTTTGACAATACAATCTTTGTCCTGTATTTGCACTATTTACTTAAAAATTAAAGCTCACGATAATGTCTTTGTTAATTATTTAAACTTGGATGTATTTTCTAACACCCTTTATATTGTTGTGATCTCTTTGGTTCAAGTGAAACCAAATGATGTCATGTAAAACGTACACAGAAAAAAAACATATATGTGAAATTTGGTCTTAACATGACAAAAACGCATATGGACACTAGATTTTAAATGGTCGTAAATGTTTTTGTGCAGCCTGGTGCCCTGAGGGCCAAAGAGTGACACAGTAGCTGTACCTGAAGGGATGTAGAGGCAGCACCGACTAGGAGCCCTAGAGACTGGGCTACTAAAGCTGTACAGATCGACAAAGCCAAAAACAACAAGTAGCGGCTTGCCTCTGGAGGCTGTTCAGTCATCCAGTACACGATACTGCAGTACATAATGGGACAGAGAACCTGTGGAAGAGCCATTGTTATAAAGGGCCCTGATTAACATTGCATAAAATTTTCACCACAGTATGCTCAGCTCATATCAAGCATAAAATGGAATCGATATGGCTCAGACAGGCATTCGCTCACCTGGAATGGTATGTCAGCCATTGTCTTTGCCAGATAGTAAGCCTTCAGGCTGTACCAATAGTTCAGATGTTCCCTTAGAAACACAGCCATCTCTAGAGGAACTGAAAGCAGGACAGAGAAACAAAGCAAAAAACATTTTCACTTCCCCCGAGTGGATGTAGGACATTATGTGAGACCCAAAATTGAAATGCTGCAATGTGTTGATAGTGAAATGTGTCTGTGACATGTTTCTTCACTAACTTACAAGTAAGAACTGTAGGCATCAGCGCTCCAAACATGAGGAAGAGCATTGAAAAGAAGAGGAAGCCTGTGTTGTTGAAGACTTTGCTGGCGTCATTGCCTATATTGAGGTATAGAAGTCCTATCAACACTCCGATGGAGATATGTGACATTAGCCGCAGATGTGTCAAAACCTATAGGCCAAAAAACACAAACCATGTTCAGATGGTATAATTGCAAACAGTAAAATGCAGTAGCTATGCATACCAATATATATATATATATATATATATATATATATATAAAGGCTTAACTA
>CAIGQZ010000379.1:7651995-7666246 GCA_903798205.1 Danio tinwini
AGCTAACCTGCCTAGTTAACCTAATTAACCTAGTTAAGCCTTTAAATGTCACTTTAAGCTGAATAGAAGTCTCTTGAAAAATATATAGTCAAATATTATTTACTGTCATCATGGCAAAGATAAAAAATCAGTTATTAGAAATGAGTTAACTGTCTCTGTTAACATAACATAAAACTGTTATGTTTAGAAATGTGTTGAAAAAATATCTTCTCTCCGTTAAACAGAAATTGGGGGAAAAAATAAACAAGGAGACTAATAATTCAGGGGGGTTAATAATTCTGACTTCAACTGTGTATATATATATATATATTTGATGCCAAAATGCCCCCAAATATGATAATTCCACACATACAATATGAATATAACAGTTATATATTTCCATACAAAAAATGCAAAACAACCAGTTTCCACATGCTAATACATATTATTTGTCATTTTACAGTTTTTATTAAAGGTGCAACAGGTGATTGTTGTCAGAAACATTTTTGTTGTGCTGGTTGGAATTCTTTTCACATTGCGATAGTAATGATTAAAATAAATGATCTAATCTCATGTATTTATATGCATTTTAAAAAAATGTTGGTCCAATTAAAATATTTGGGCCGAAAATTATGATAGGTAACTCAAACTGTTTGTCAACAAATGTAGATTGATGAGAGGATATTTCTGTTTTTAGCACTCATTTTTTTCTGATTTTATATCTAGTTAAATATCAAAGCATAAGTAAATAGCACTCTTGCACCTAGGCTGCTTTACTGAGGTAATGTTTGTTTATTTTTGAACAGTAACAACTTGTGACACAGTCTCACTCTAACGTTACTTTGAATATTCGGTCTGAAATAGCGTGTATAGTATGACTTTTAATCAACATTTTAATTTGCTGTGAACAATGTTGTATTTTATAGTCACTGGCTATAATTGATAATATGATTTCACTATTTAGATTTGGAAAACAATACTTTTCTACAATTAAAGTCTGAATGTGCGAATATAAAACTAACTTTATCCCAATGCCACCTTGGGGAAATTGGCAGTAATAAGTATAATTCCTGCACCCCGCTGGCCTGTCATGAAACTACGCTTACATTGGACAAAGCTTGCGTCTTCATAGAGACACCAGCAGAGATCACATATCCGGATTAGTCTAGATATAATACAGTTTTTCAAAGGGTTTTCAAAGGTTTTTAAGTTTGGAATTGTAGTATTATAAAGTACAAAAAAGTTTTTAACTGGTGAACGACATAATCTAGATTAATTTTTATTTAAGGTTATAAGGTTGTCTAAGGTCATCTATTTACTGTGCGCTCATGACTTCAGGAGGCCTGGCTTTGGACGGCAGGGAGGAATGTGCATTATGCTATTATGCTATTATTATGCTATTTTCGCAGATCTCCTACTGCATCTTTAACATGCAACCTATATACATCTGTTAACATTTAAAAATGTGTTTTTGTATTGATGACCTACTTAAATTGAAAAATTGAAAGTATTCATAGCGCTTCACTTTTTCCACATTTTTTATGTTACAGCCTTCTTCCAAAATGGATTAAATTTGATTATTTCCTCAAAATTCTACACACAATACCCCATAATGACAATGTGAAAAAAGATTTTTTGAAATTGTTGCAAATTTATTTTAAAAAAACCCTGAAAAATCACATGTACATAAGTATTCACAGCCTTTGCTCAATACCTTGTCGATGCACTTTTGGCAGCAATTACAGCCTCAAGTCTTATTGAATGTGATGCCACAAGCTTGGCACACCTGTCTTTGGGAATTTTAGCCCATTCCTCTTTGCAGTACCTCTCAAGCTCTATCAGGTTGGATGGAAAGCAACAGTGTACCGCCATTTTCTGATCTCTCCAGAGATGTTCAATAGGATTTAGGTCTGGGCTCTGGCTGGGCCACTCAAGGACATTCACCAAGATGTTGTGAAGCCACTCCATGGATATTTTAGCGGTGTGCTTTAGGTCATTGTTCTGCTGGAAGATGAACCGTTGCCCCAGTCTGAGGTCAAAAGCACTCTGAAACAGGTTTTCATTCAGGATATCTCTGTACATTGCTGCATTCATCTTTCCCTCTATCCTGACTTCCAGTTCCTGCTGCTGAAAAACATCCTCACAGTATGATGCTGCCACCACCATGCTTCACTGTAGGGATGTTATTAGCTTGGTGATGAGCGGTGCCTGGTTTTCTCCAAACGTAACGCCTGGCATTCACTCCAAAGAGTTCAGTTTTAGTCTCATCGGACCAGACAATTTGGTTTCTTATGGTCCTTCAGATGCCTTTTGGCAAGTTCCAGGCGGGGAGTGGCTTCCGTCTGGCCACTCTACCATACAGGCCTGATTGGTGGATTGCTGCACAGATGGTTGTCTTTCTGTGAGGTTCTCCTCTCTCCACAGAAGAACGCTGGAGCTCAGACAGAGTGACCATCGGATTATTGATCACCTCCCTGACTAAGGCCCTTTTCTCCTGATCACTCAGCTTAAAGGCCGGCCAACTCTAGGGAGAGTCCTGGTGGTTCTAAACATCTTCCACTTATGGGTGATGGAGGCCACTGTGCTCATTAGGACTTTCAGAGCAGCAGAATTCTTTCTGTAACCTTCCCCAGCCTTGTGCCTCAAGACAACCCTGTCTCTGAGGTCTACAGACAATTCCTTTGTATTCATGCTTGGTTTGTGCTTTGACATCCACTGTCAACCCTGGGATCTTATATAGACAGGTGTATGCCTTTTCAAATCATGTCCAATCAACTGAATTTACCACAGCTCCTAGAGCTTCACGGCAAAGGCTGTGAATACTTATGTGATTTTTCAGGTTTTAAATTTTTAATAAATTTGCAACAAATTTCAAAAAAAAAATTTTCACATTGTCATTATGGGGTATTGTGTGTAGAATTTTTAGGAAATTAATGAATTTTGTCCATTTTGCAATAAGGCTGTAACATAAAAAAATGTGGAAAAAGTGAAGCGCTATGAATACTTTCCGGATGCACTGTATGGTGATTTGTAGGACATCATTGGTTCATCCTGTGCATAAAACTTAGGCTAATGTGTAAGGCTGAGACAACACTGTACCTGGTCTCTGCATATTGTAATGAATGTTCTTTTGAAAAGAATGCAGAACTGAGTTAGAGTGCTTGTCGCAAACGTATGACTCTCAACATGCCCTGAGTCCTGTAAAAGCAAGTGGAGGAAAGCAAAATTAGTAATTAAAAAAAAATAAATAAATATAAAAGATTATCCTTAAGCATGGACCATCTGCCATTGACAGCTTTTACTATTTAAAGCAGGTGTCAGTGACAGTTCATGTACTCTTCTGCCAAGTACAGACTTGCAATTATTTTATATGTAATCATATATTTGGGGGACAGCTCTCATCAAAACATGAATTAAAAAAAACAGTTATATAATTAAAACCGTTATAGGGGTTTATGAAAGAAGCATCAGAACACAGGGGGCGAGTTTGTGTAGCAAACATCCTGACCACAGTTTCTGCAAGTAAGCATAACATGCTATCTTGGCTAATACTGAGACTAGCATCACTCACTTTGACACATTTTGCAGCGCATGAGGTTACGGTGGTTTTGTCGATACAGTTGCACTTTTCCTCCAAAGCACACATGCCATCCTGAACAGCCTCAAACAAGACTGGGTTCAAGTCTCCGTACTCTCCTGAGGCTACTTCAATGACTGGACACAAAACAGAGGAGAAATGCTTGATGCTTAGAGACATATATAAAACATAAACTTGTATGTTATATCTAATCAGCCAGTCACACAGCAGCTCAGTGTATTTAGGCATGTAGATGTGGTGAAGATAATCTGCTAAAGTTTAAACTGAGCAACAGAATGGGGAAGAAAGCCGGTTTAAGAATGTTGTTGTTGTCAATGCGAGCTGGCCGAGTATTTCAGAAACTGCTGATGTACTGGGATTTCACACAAGCAGCTCTAGGCTTAACAGATAAAAGTGAGAAAAGAGTAAATAATCAATGAGAGCTCTTTGTGGATGTCACAGGTCAGAGGGGAAAGAAAAGACTCATGTTGATAGAAAAGCAACTGTAGCTCAAATAACCACCAGCTACAACCTGAACAACTCTGAACACACAACACATCCACTATGAAATTTATGCTAAGAATTTTAGAAGGAAAAGTCTTAATTTGGAAAAAAAAAACACAAAAGCATTGATTCATGCTGTTTTTTATAAACAGTTGAAATGCTTGTGCAAGGTGAAAATGTTTGGTCGCAGAGCATACTGTGAGTGCAGGGCCCTTGAGAGCTTGCTCAAAGTAAAAGTGTTGGCCCCACATGGAGAGCCCTCATTAGGCCTACACTTGCCCTGGATGAGCAGGCCAACTTTGAAATTTGAAGATTAAAAATTAAAGATTTGAAATGTCCCTCCCCTGATATTTGTGTATGAAAGACACCCAATGAATATGATGGACGGGGTCACACGAGAGACATGTTTTGCTATGCTGTCAGTCTATTTTATTACTCTTAACATTTTAGTGTGTGTATGCCTCCAAGAACAGCATGGAGAAAGACCAGTAATCTAACAGGACGCAGAAGAACAGAATGGCCAACACAAGAGAGCTACTAATAGCTTCCAAACTTTAGTGATTCTCTTGGTGTATACATCACGTTTTGGTAATGGTCACTAGTACTGTGACGATAATCAATATATGAACTTATCGTACAATACATGGACATGACCTCAACCATTTTTGGTGTTGCAATATATATTGCCAGTACATAAAATCCAATTCTAGCAACACTTTAGCTGATTGCAATGATTAGTCTTTTTTTCTATTGGATGTGTCAGTGTAACTATGGTTAAAAAAACACTATAACTTTATTATAAATTACATTAGTATATTTTTATGTGGGTGTCTGACATGTTCTCCTTGTGTTCACGTGGGTTTCCTCAGGGTGCTCCGGTTTCTCCCAAAGTCCAAAGACATGCGGTATAGGTGAACTGAATAAGCTATATTGTCCGTAGTGTATGTGTGTGAATGCAGGAGTGACTGGAAGGGCATCCGCTGCCTAAAACATATACTGGATAAGTTGGTGGTTCATTCCGCTGTGGCGACCCCTGATTAATAAAGGGACTAAGCCGAAAAGAAAATGAATAAATGAACGAATGTCTGACAACTGAAAATAGATCTGATTGCAGGTATCACAGCCTCTGTTATATTTTATCTTGCATTTTTATTATTCACATTCTGATTGCAATGCCTAATTTTTAAATTGTTAAAATAACTATAATTAAATGAAATATTCTTAAGAATTAAATATGTGTTCGTTAGAAGAGTGTTAGAGAGAAGTGTGAAGAGAGATGCTATTATATTGTCATTCTGTCATTACATAATGAGTGGGATAAAATGTTCTTAAAATGACAATAATATCGTTTACAACAAAATATTTTGGTGTGAAATATAGTACAACAAAAAATAGATATCATGACAGGCCTAATGGTAACATCACCCATAGTGAAACTAAGAAGTACCAGGTACTTGGCATGGAACACAGCAAAAGAGCCCCCAAAAGTTAACCATCCCGAAACAAAATATGCACCATAACATGCAGTGAAAAGCACACTCAGACCACACCCAACCTGAATATTATCGATGGCCACTTTGTACATCTTGTGATGGTTACTTTCAGCAGGATAATGTGCATTTCTTGAAAATGACAACAATAATAGTTCCTTAAATTCATAGCATGCTTTTCTGGGTACTTAAAGCACTTTACATATGTTAGGGAAATTTCTTCATTTTTTTCTTCATCACCAGTCTGCAGCATCCACCTGGATAACATGACGGCAGCCATATTCCACCAGACTGCACACCAGCTTGATGGACAGAGGCCAGTGGGCAAATTTGGCCAGAATACCAAAGACACTCCCCTACTCTTTTCAAAGGATATCCTGAGAAGATATCCTATTATCTGAAAGACGGTGCTCACTAACAGTACAGCATCCATTTCACTATACTGTGCTCACACATAGCGCAGGTTAAGCACTCCCTGCTGGCCTCACTAACATCTCTTCCGGCAGCAATAGTTTCCTATCCAAATACTAACCAGGCACAGCTTTATTAAGCTTCAGTGGGCAACAATATGCGACCTGCAGAGAGCTAGCTGCTGGCTATAATCTGAGCAATAAGCAAAACCAATAGAGCATCTTTGGTACAGGAGATTTTATGGATTTGTATTAGTCTTTAGCAACTGCATCATGCTATTACATCAATATTGACAAAAATACCTGACAAATCAATGCAATAAAAATGTTTGTAGTTCTTAAGGCAAAACAGGGTATCAATAAGGTGTACCTAATAAAGTGGCCACTACAGAAGAAACAGTATGCATGTTTATATAAATGACTAACTTACTGAAATCTGCAGGATTGTGGTATGTGGGGCAGTGAAGACCCAGTCCTCTCAAGTAAGGAATCAGGTATGGGACACTTCCTTTGTATATACATTGGCCTTGGCTTAAAATATACAGCTGTAAAGCAAACCAAGAAACAAAAAAAGATGATCCCAAAAGCTTTCAGCTTCTAAAAATAAAGACTTGCACATGCCTTTTTATTTACCTTATCAAACATCTCAAAGAGTTTGGCACTGGGCTGGTGAATGGTGCAAATGATGGTCCGCCCTCCTTGTGCCAAAGACTTCATCAATGACACTACCTGGAAACAGGAGGCACTATCTAAACCACTGAAATAAAAAAGGAACAATTACTGCAACATAGCTTTTAATATCACAAGCATGTAAATAATGCTGTTTTATTTATGTCTGAGTGCATCATTACCTGGTGGGCTCATCAAAGAACATGACTGGAGGGTTGTTTACTAGCTCAAGGGCAATAGCCAATCTCTTACACTGACCGCCAGACAAAGACACAGTACGAGTGTGGACACACTCATGAAGTCCCAGCGCTGTCAGGATCTCTTTTATCTGCATGCCAGCATAAGCACAAAGGAAGGAGCTGAATTTTAAAGGCAAATAAGCATACCTGTGCAGCTCCCAACGAGATGAGTTTCACCTACCAGCTCTTTTTTCACCTCTGAGGTTTCATTGAGCTTCAGGTTGGCTGATACCTTAAAATCAGTGGAGAAATCAGTCAGTCTTACATTTTCTTTTGAATGAGACTGTATTATAGGCATTAGCATCAAACCAGCAATAGGGGGCATCCTTTACCACATTATTCACCCTGAAAACTTACCATCATTGCTTCTTGAACTGACAAATGAGGCAGCAATTTGTCCTCTTGCATAATGTAACAGGACATTTTACGAAAGGTTCGGGGGTCTCGGAGCTTTCCATTTACTAGGATCTGTCCAGTCATCCCTGTTTCCCTATAAAGCACATAAGATTTTTAAGTGTTCAAGATTTCAATCAAGATAGATTTAATTTAGATTACATTTAATATTAAAGAATATTAAGAAAAATGTTTTAAAATTTGCTTTAGACTACATTTGCGATTAAAGTTTAAACTGAATTTAATTTATCCTTTTTAATGTAATTATTTTAATGCATTACTATTATATTTAATGCATACTACTATTATATATTTACACAATTTTATTATATTTTTAAAAAATGTAGAAAGTAATAACTTATTTAAATTTAATTTATAATTAATCTGAATAAACAACAAAAAAATCTAATTTATATTTAAATTTAATCTAAATTTATAAATGTGTTTATTTTAAGGCATTACTAAATTCATTTATTAAGTGGTAAATTTAAATTAGATTACTTTGAAGATAAATGTAATTATTTAAAAAGTAAACTTTTATTATTATTATTATTATTATTATTATTATTATTATTATTATTATCATTATTATTATTATTATTATTATTATTATTACTACTACTACTACTACTACACTGTAAAACCCAAAAAGTTAAGGTAACTTAAATCATTTGAGGAAATAGATTGTAAAAAAACATTTAAGTTCAAAAACTAATCCCAATGAGTACTGTGAAGATAATCCATTTGAGTAAACGGGGCAATTTGAGCACAGTAAACCCCAATAAATAAAGAGAACTCAAACCAAGATTACTGTAAAACCCAATAAGTTAATTCAACTCAAACCGTTTAAGGAAACCGATTGCAACAAACCATTTGACTTAAAAAACTAATCTATATGAGTACTGTGAACTTACTTCATTTAAGTTGAAGTAATGAGGTATTTATTTGACTCATTACACTGTAAAACCCAACAGTCAGCTTTATCAAATGATATGAGTAGTTAACTCAAAATTGACTGAAAGTTGATTCTACTCACTTGTAAAAAGTTTTTAACTCAGTGTTGAAGGTAATGAGTTAATTAAATACCTTATTACTTCATCTTAAATAAAGTAAGTGTGAATGTGTGTGTGAATGTGAGAGTGCATTGGTGTTTGCCAGTGCTGGAAGGGCATCCGCTATGTAAAACATATGCTGGATAAGTTGTCGGTTCATTCCGCTGTGGCGACCCCTGATAAATAAAGGGACTAAGCCGAAGGAAAATGAATGAATCAATGAATATTATTACTATTATTATTACCCTCACCTGTACCCTGCCAGGATGTTCATCAGTGTAGACTTTCCAGCCCCAGAAGGGCCCATAATGCCAATGAGTTCCCGACTGCTGAACTTCCCCGATAGACACTTAAGCAAAGCCTTATAACCTGCAAAGACAAAGAAAAAAAGCATGCTTGGCCTCATATGGCTCTCCTTTGAAACAAATGGTCCACTGGTAGTTAATCTCTTCAAATAAGCAGTATGCTTTAATCCCTGAACCTCATGACTGTACTACATACTTTCACCAAAGCTAAGCAATGTGAGAAAGCAAGTGATAAAGGTGATGAGAGAATTAGGCTCCAAAACCTTTAAGCACAGTGGCTAATTAAATCTTTCTGAACAAGTCTGCTCAATGACCTTTCTGCGAGTCCACCAAGATATCAGAAAGACAGAAAAAAATGATGACATTCTGCTATAGTTAAAATCTATATTTAAAAAAGCATACACTCCCAGGATTGTCAAAGCGAGGACTTACTGTATTTCAAAGCAAGTGCCCTAATTAGAAGCATATTAGCCTAAAAGCTCTGTTCTCACAGTCAAATGCCAGAAAAACCCTGTCCCTTATCCTGTGAATTATTCCCTTACATCCAGAAGTGCCTTATTTTTATCATTGGTTGCGCTATTGCTTTGAGCACAGTGGAAACATGTTCAAATTACAGTTATTTCCTTCATTAATTACATTAGGAGTTGATATTATTTTAACAATGTATAACCTGACATTATTGCATATGTCACTATGCATATAGAGTGAAATGAACAATACTTACTTATTATTAAGCGAGCTACATTTAAGACACAATACTGTCTATTTTTTTGGTTTCGCCAATGAAAATAGTTTAAAAGTTTCTGAAAAAAGATTCCTGAATGAATCTGTTTGTATGAAAGAACTGAATGAATGACTTGAGTCAATGATGATTCATTTATATAGCTACAGTGTAGATAAAAAATAGTGAACAACCTACACTTTCCTATATTATAAGGTCACTGCTTATTTTGAAATGATAATTTACTGCTATTTGTGATTATCCTAACAGGAATAAGCTATTTTATAAGTATATTTCATGAGTTATATGTGTTCTGAAGCCCATAAGAAAGCTTAAATATTATATTTGAAAATGATATAGATCAAAATGGGTTTGAGATACCTCACAGATATTAGTGTTAGTCTGGCACCTGGTGGTTATTTCTTTAAAAAAACTTAAAAGGTTAGTTCATACATAAAAGAAAACTCTGATTTATTATTAGAATTATGTTATTAATTCTTACCCTTATGTCATTCCAATCCACAGATACCTTTTTTCATCTTCACAACACAAATTAAAATATTTTAGATGAAATACTAGAGCTCTCTCATCATCCATATTTAGCAATGGTCCAGTCCAGAAAAGGAATCAAAAACATTGTCAAAACCTTCCACGCCACTCCAGTGATACAACTGTAATTGTGCAAAGCTTGTGTGTGCCCCAAAAAACTGTAAGTACAACTCTGTTCGCCTATATCTTCTCTCCCATGTCAGGTCATCAGTGTACATGTTTACTACAGGCAATATGACATATTGCCATTAGAGTCAGCAGTGCAACACACAAGCATTCTATTGCCTGTAGTAAATGGTGATCAAGGTAGTTTTTACTGATTTTTGGGTGCACAAAAGTGTTCTTTGTCCTTTACATGATTACAGTTGAGCCACTGAAGTCACATGGAACATTTTAACAAATTTTGGTTGAAGCATAGCTGTCTATACAGGACAAGAGAGCTCTCGGATTTCATCTAAAATATCTTCATTTGTGTTCTGAAAATGAACAAAGGTTTCAGAGGATTGAAATTACATGAGTGAGAATTTTCATTTTCGCCTGAAGTAACCCTTTAAGCGCACTGACATGTAGCACAACTGTGCTCACAGCAAATCGACTTCGTTTCCTGCCTTGTGGTCCTTTGCTAATCCCACTCAACTCTCTCTACCTCTACCTTTCCTGTCATGCTCTACTGTAACTCTACTATATAAAAAGTATGAAAAAAAATTATATATATATATATATAATAAAATATATAAGGATAAATATCAAGGCAAAAGCCTTAAAAAGACAGTTCAGCCACAACTGAAATTTCTGTGATCATTTACTCACCCTTCACTTGCTCCAATCTTTTGACTGTTGAACACAAAAGAAGATATTCTGAATAATATTGGAAACCTGTAACCATTAACTTTTATATTATTTTTTTTCTACTACAGATATCAGTGGTTACTGGTTTGCAGCTGTCTTCAGAATATCTTCTTTTGTGTTCAACAGAAGAAAGAAACTCATAAAGGTATGGAATTACTAAGTAAAGAAAGTAAATAGTGAGCAAATTATTATTTTGGGGCAAACAATCCATTTGAAATTATTCCAGGAGACAATTTCAAATGGAAATGTTGGTCTCTTTAGTGATGTCAGATGTCAGATGTGATCACAAAAACAGTAGCCGTAGAGAGTTATAAACTGCTTTCTTTGTGCCATGCAGACTAGAAAGTGCATTTGTCAGCTTCGTCAGATAAAACAGTGATTGGTAGGAGACACCAGCATTCATGATGTGACTGCAAATCAATAGATCTGAGTGTCTGACAGGATTAGGTTTCCTCCCATGAATGCTATACTTCTCAAATGCAATACAGTAAACAAAACCTGATAATTTAAGCATACATATAGCCAAATCATTTTAATTTACCACTGAAATTTGCAACCGAGAGAATGGTTTATTAAGACAAAGAGTAATCAGCATTTAGGCCCAGTTTTTTTTTTATATTTTCATAGTTATATATTTTAATTTATATAAATAACTTTAGATAATTTTAGTCATTTAAAAACACTATAAATATATACAGTCAAGCCAGAAATTATTTATATCCCTGGCAAATTCTGACGTAAAGTTTTTGTTCAAATGTAAATTAAAGCTGAGATGATCAGCTCAATGATGCCGCTTGTACATCTTATAATCATTTTGGGAAAAGTCTGAGTCATATCCAGTCAAAAAAAAACTTGCTGGTTGAATAAAAGTAACTTTAAGTCATTTTGCCATGAGTATGAAGAATTTGGTGCTTGAATGCATATGGTGGTGGTGATAGAAGATAGATGGTGACAGTGTTTTACAATGATCTTCAAGGTCTGTTTACCACGAATGAGGCTCAAAACTACAAGTCATGCACGATTTATTATCAATATCAATCGATTGACAGAATATATATGGTTACATTGATCAGAATGTGTAAAGTGACCCCCACTGACCTTGTTTCTTCCACCAGGGTCCTTCTCTGATGGTGTAACAGAGCTCTTTAAACTCCAGCTCCACAGTGGTGCGTTTGGGCAGGTGAGAGAAGCGCTGTGCCTCTGTGATGTGGTTCTCCACTTTCTTCAGATGGGTCAGCAGTGGCGCTTTCTGCGGCTGTGATCCTCCATTACACAGGCTGTCCTCCATACCGATACTAACCGACCCAGGATCAGGCGTCTTCTCTGCCATCCCAAAAAAGCCTAAAGCCTAAAACTATTAAATAAATGAGAGCTTTTAACTCTGGATGGGTTGTACAGGACACCTATTTGCAACTGTATCAAAAGAAATGTACAGTACATTCTGATCCACTTTTACTTATAATTTCAGTGTGGCTTCTAGTCAATAAAGTACACTCACCGGCCACTTTATTAGGTACACCTGTCCAACTGCTTGTTAATGCAAACTTCTAATGAGTGAATCACATGGCAGCAACTCAATGCATCCAGGCGTGAAGGCATGGTCAAGACGATCTGCTGCAGTTCAAACTGAGCATCAGAATGGAGAAGAAAGGTGATTTAAGTGACTGAACATGGCATGGTTGTTGGTGCCAGACGGGCTGGTCTGAGTGTTTCAGAAACTGCTGATCTACTAGGATTTTCATGCACAACCATCTCTAGGGTTTACAGAGAATGGTCAGAAAAAAAGAAAATATTCAGTGAGTGGCAGTTCTGTGGGCGCAAATGCCTTGTTGATGCCAGAGGTCAGAGGAGAATGGCCAGACTGGTCTGATAAGTCTCAACTTCTGCTGCGACATTCTGGTGGCAGTGTCAGAATTTGGCATTAACAACATGAAAGCATGGATCCATCCTGCCTTGTATCAACAGTTCAGGCTGGTGGTGGTGGTGTAATGGTTGCACACTTTGGGCCCATTAGTACCAATTGAGCATCGTGTCAACATCACAGCCTACCTGAGTATTGTTGCTGACTATGTCCATCCCTTTATGACCACAGTGTACCCATCTTCTGATGGCTACTTCCAGCAGGATAATGTGCCATGTCATACAGAGCAAATCATCTCAGGCTGGTTTCTTAAACATGACAATGAGTTCGCTGTACTCAAATTACCTCCACAGTCAACAGATCTCAATCCAATAGAGCTCCTTTGGAATGTGGTGCAATGAGAGATTCGCATCATGAATGTGCAGCCAGCAAATCTGCAGCAACTGCGTGATGCTTTCATGTCAATATGGACCAAAATCTCTGAGGATTATTTCAAGTACCTGGTTGAATCTATGTTACGAAGGATTAAGGCAGTTCTAAAGGCAAAAGGCAGTCCAACCTGGTACTACTAAGGTGTACCTAATAAAGTGTCCAGTGAGTGTATATGAATCATTCAAAAAAAAAAATCTCCAATGGGAGCACCTTTCTGTACTTTCCTCTTGAAACACAAACCTCTTTAGATCGCCTGCTCATTTAAGAGAGGCCCCTACTCTGTCATATTGATCTGGCTGAGATTTTGGAGCTCCTGTAAAAGGCTGGGATTTAGTTTCCTCCGAGAGACCGCATTGTGCTGACACATTGAAATGACTTTCTAGATGCAAGTCCCTGGAGTTCGAAGCCAAAGGGAAGAGCGAAATCAGAGAATGTGAATAGCCAGGTCAGAGAGAGAGACATCACTGGCTCAGTCCACAGAGAGCACTACGGGCAGAAGTGGTTCACATGAGATTAACTGTGCTGAGTGGAAATGGCCTGTACAATGAAGTCCTGCTGGATCGCATTTTAACCAGTGAAACATAATCAGAAATGTTCATAAACACTGTAAAACGTTCTGGGTTGTTTCAAAATGAAATATGGGTAAACACAAGTGTTGTGTTTAGATTTGTAGAGCAAATAAATTGACCATTTTGTCTGTTTGGTTAATTCTGTCAAGAACTTACAGTCATGCCTATTACTGAAATACAGCATTATTTAATGTGTATTTTAATACTTTTTTGAATATTTCTTATTTGACTATACACTTCAAATGGCACATACATTTCATCAAATGAAATATGTATAGATCTGCAAATATGGCTTCAAATTTATCAGAAAGAAACAGGGTCAGTACCATGTTTTCACACATATAAAAATTGAAAATTGGTAAATAAATGCTGTAAAATCGAAAATGTAAAGTGCTATTTTAAAAAGACATGTGAAATTATAATTATATTACATGTGTCCTAATGTAATTAGTATTAATATATGATATCATTTTAAACACACAAAAGTAAAGTTTAACAGGCCAACAATGAGAATCAAGAGATTTGGCTTTGTGGTCTTTATGCTGTGTATGTAGGCTAATCCACAAGAATTAGTAGTTTTATCTCTCTTAATACTATGCACATAAAGTACAGTAGGCTACATAATAAGATTATGTATGATGTATATATATAT
>CAIGQZ010000379.1:7673959-7685943 GCA_903798205.1 Danio tinwini
TATATATATGAGCAATTCCAGTGTTATGGATGTGACATTTGCAGTAAAATCTCAAAACATAAATTGATTCTTATTCTGACAGAGGAAGTATATGTTAACATTATATTGAAACATCGGTCTATATTTTCCAAAACAACTAACCACAGAGTTATAGAAACAGAAAATTATCAATCTGTAAAAAAAAAATTATATTTTAAATTAAGAAAATCAACGTGCTTTATGGATGTGACAAAAAAGTCTGTGAGTTTACAGTATAATATGTAGAAATTCTGTGAATTAAACTGCACAACCCAAAAGAAAGCTAATCAAAAGAAGAAGAGTTGTCTCACTATAGAACAAACATAATTGATTTTATTGGATTTTACATTTTTAGCTTTTTCTTTTGCATAGAAAAAAGCTTCGTTATGGATGTGACGTCTCTCCGTTATGGATGTGACAGGTGTAAAATTGCCACTTGTGTGACTTTGGTAAATTAAATATAATAGTTTGAAAGCAAGCCTACACAAAAAAACGCAGAAACGGTTTCGATATTTGGGCGAAAACTTAATTTTTTTTAATGGCAAGGGTGACATTTGCATGGATTTGCCCATATATTTTGTATTTATGTCGGTTTCATATGGTTTTGACATTTTTTATATAATTTTCTACAGAAAATTCACTTTCCATTCATGATGTGGTTTAACAAAGTAAAAAATACATTTTCATTACACCTTTAGGTTTTTAAAAACACATATTTTAAAGTACTTTTGTAATAAAATTAATTTTGAATCATTTAGATTATTTTTCATTTAAGTTCTAAAGACTAATTATTTTATTCATCAAGCATGCATTAAAGTGTACAAAATATCTGTAAAGACATGCATATAACTAAAATATTTCTATTTACCTTCATCAAAAAGCAGCAAAAGAGCATCAAATTTGCATATTACAATGATTTCTAAAAGAGCACGTGACACTGAAGATCATATAATTCAAGATCAATCATAAAATTAAATAACATTTTGAAATATGCTAATTTGAAAATTATTTCAACTTGAAATAATTTCTGTGTGGAGTTTGCATGTTCTCCCCGTGTTTGCATGGGTTTCCACCGGGTGCTCCGGTTTCCCCCAAAAGTCATGACATGCACTATAGGTGAATTGGATGGGCTTAATTGTCCATAGTGTGTGTGTGAATGAGAGGGTATGGATGTTTTCCAGTGATAGTTTGCAGCTGGAAGGGTAAAACATAACATGTTACACTGTATTATTTGTGCCTAAAGGCAAAACATCCGCTGTGTAAAACATATGCTGGATAAGTCGGCAGTTCATTCCGCTGTGGCGACCCCAGATTAATAAAGAAACTAAGCCGAAAACAACTAAATAAATGCTTAAGTTACGCTTGAAAAACTAAATAAATGCTTAAGTCTATATAACTGATTATATTTTAATTAAATTACTTTATGGAAGCTGTAAAAGGAACCTTATGAAACTGAAAATAATAATTTTAGCCTTTCATTGGAAGTTAATTGGTGGCTGAAAAACACTTGCTGTGCATAAAACCCATTAATTATTAGGACAAAATAAACAATGTGAAGGGTTATATAGAACATCAAGAGTACCCACCAGGTGTTTGAGAAACGCTCTTTCCGCAATGCAGCTCAACGCAGTGTCTGAATCATTCAAAACTGACACCATCTCCAGAATGTCCAGGTCTCGAGCTCTGACCTCGACCGCCAGAGCACCCTTTAACAAAAGCAGTGTTTAGATTTCAGCGTTATTTATTAGAGAGATTTAGATGACAGCAGCACTGAAGGTTACTCACCTGTCCAACAGCATACATGCAGTCTTCAGGCCCGAGGATCTTAAACAAGATGATAACAACAGACCTCAATATGTGATATAGAACTGCTAATCAATTAAATGATGACAATAAGTTTTTACATTGCAAGTTTATTAAAGGAAGACAAAGGCACCTGGCTGATGCGGTTCTCCCAGCCCATTCTCTTCAGGCCAGCAGCTGCTAATATGATGGCAGAAAAGTCATTGTTCTCATCCAGCTTCTTCAAACGAGTGTTGAGATTTCCTCTCTGACATATGACTTAAGGTGGAATCTCCCGAAAGACATGAAGTGCTTTTAAAAACACTAAGAACACAGCTTAAATTTTGGTTTCTGAAATGCAATTTCTGATTTTTAGGCCAATAAAATTTTGAAGGGCTTAAATCATTTACTAGGCCCCTTTGATAAACTACAACATTTAAACATGGCAGCTGTGTGGATTCTAGGGCTGGCCTGACAATATTAATTGTGTCAATAATTGTCAGCATTTTGTTTGTTTTAAATTTACAGCAATACTAAATATTGTTAATGAATGAACGTCACTGAATATTTGTGCCCTTTCTAGCTTTGTGCTTTACTACTTTTTACATGAAGTCAATTTTTAAAATATAGCCAATTTTAACACAAACATAACAAATAAGGTGCTCTTTTTATGCTCTTTATTGTGGTATAATAGATAAATTATAAATTAGCTGGGTCACACTTTATTTTGATGGTCCAGTTGTTGAATTTAAGTTACATTGCATCTATATACCAACTAATTCTCATTAGATTATAAGTAGACTGTTAGGTTGGGGTTAGGGTTAGTGCAAGTTGACATGTACTTGCAAAGTTTCTTATAGTCAGTTAAATGTCTGTTGAAGGAGCAGTATCAGCAGATATTAAGCAGACAGTCTACTAATACTCAAATGAACCATCAAAATAGTGTTACCATTAGCTGCATCTGTTCAAGTGGCAGTGCAGATAAGGCTTACATCAACTAATCTTCTCTTTTTCTTAACTACCAGTAACAATAAATAAAAAAAACATCATAATATACGAAAAAGAGTAAAATCTCATGAGTGTAAAGTACTCTCAATCAGTGCAAAGTTACATTTACCTCAGAAAAAACATCACTTTCCTTAAATATTGTTAGCTAACTAAACAAATAACTTTTTGATATAATATAAACAATGTATTTCAAATGTCATTATATTTTTTACTTAAACTTAATGGAGTCCTAATTATTCATTACGTTTGAATAAATCTCTGTTGTTTACACAGCAAGGCAGAAGTATTTTCAGTGTTTAGATAAAATGCATGAATAATATTTGATAAAAAAAATAAGCAAAACAAATCAAATCAAATTATGATTAATAGTTATAATAAAATAATTTTCGGCCAATTGTATACTTTGCATTTTGGTTTTTGCTTTATAATATTTAATCTGGTGCCCTGCTGCAAAATCTACTTGTTATCTAAACCATACATACACTGAAAAACAATTGTTGTGCACTGCAGTAAAAGATACAATGTCTTTAAATTCCAGGTGAGGGAATCTTTTCTTCAGCTGTGCGGCTCGGCGAAGAGAACTGGTGCCTATTACACTTCAAATATAAAAATCATTCATTTTTCCAAGAAAACACATTTCCTGTAAATATATAATTTTAAAAGAGAATAGTATATGCACCGCTATTAAATCATATGAGGTTGACATGATTTTTTTAAAGCATTAGTCTGTTATTCTCACAAAGACTGCATATAAGACTGCACTAGCCTATAATACAGATATGCCCAAAGTAGGGCCTGTAGGTCAAAGTTGACCCATGGTAACCTTTGATTTGGCCCACCATCTCATATGAAACGTGAGGGAGAATGATGGAGAGGTGGTTGGGGCGAATGCTTTTAACAGAGATATCGTCATTTCGAATTTAACGTAACCTTTTGTTTCTTTGTTTTATCACTGAGCTACAACAAAAAAAGCCAACTGAAATTAAATTATGCACTTTAATGTTGTAAATGGTTCAGACTTTTAAAATGTAGATACTGTCACTTGACAGATAGAGGAAAATGCACAAATCATCTGTGAGCAAATCAAGGTGAAGGCAGGAGCAGCTCGACTAGTGTATTCAGCATTAAACTCCATTGTGTTATTTTTACTGTAATAAGTTCAGACTAAAATGTTAAAAATGATACTGCGTTAGTTAACATTATTTAAAGCAACAATTTTAGGAAATTCCCCTTGGCGAATATATTGTAACATGGTTTGGTATGGTATATATTCAGCCCACAGCCCTCAATCAAGTTTGGTTTTTGGCCCTTTATAGAAAAAAATTGGGTACCCTTGCTATAATAACTAACTATAATATATATATATTGTAATAAATACAATTTCAGCATATATAAATATAACCATAAAATAACTTTAATAACTATTTTATTCTAGTAATGGTAAATCTGAAATTACCCCAGTCACGATTCATAAAAAAGTAAATCTAATATGTTGATTTGGTTTTATTACACATTTTAAAAATCGTTATGCTGCTTAATATTTTTGTAAAAACTGAAATTCATTTTTGAAGGATTTATTAGATCAACAAAAAGTTAAAACATACAAATCTTACTTTTGTAACATTTTAATATCATTACCGTCACTTAATATGAATTTGGTGCATATTCATTTAGATACTTCAATTTAGTTCTAATAACTGTCTCAAGATTTTACCTCTTGTTGGAAAGAGAGTCCAGACGTTTGCCTTTATTTTTGGGGTGCAACACAACAGCATCATGGGGGTTTTCTCGTCTTTGAAGAAATAAAACATCAATCACAAATTGGCCTTTAGATTTACAAGGATTTGCAATGATCAATATGTTTTACATCAGTGTTTCCATACATATAACATTAACATTTAAGCTAAACTCCTTTTAAGATAAAAGACTTTTCTGATGTTGAGGAACAAAGAGACACTATTGTGATTTCTTACTTCAACACAGCTCCTATAGTGAAGCCCACCGGAAGAACTGTTGGCAAGTCTTTCAAAGAGTGCACGACCAGATCTACTCTATAGAGACAAATATTACAACAGCGTTATTCATACTGAAACATCAGCACCAGTGTTGCAGTACAAACCTCTGAAACATGCAACAAAAGACTGAAAAACCAATCTGTATGTCCTGCACAGAATATGTTATTGATGTTTAAAAGCCACGATCGGTGAACTCACTCATTTTTTTCCAAAGCATTTTCCAGTTCCTTTGTGAAGAGGCTCTTTTCTCCGATCTGGAACACAGAAGTTGAACAATATTTAATATACGTTTTAAAAACTAACATCCCTTTTTAATAAGATGTAATTAAGATATTGAATAAATTGCTGTTTTTTTATTACTCAAATAGCAAATAAATTCATATGACTCCTTTAATTATATAATAAATGAATTGATTTCTTTAAGTGGATTAAAACTTACTTTTGATAAAGCTGTGTCTAGTATTTTATCTCCAGTTGTTGACATGGCAACTAAAAACAAAAATGTAAAGAAATTGTAAGCAAAAATGAATATGAAAGCAAACACTAAATTCCATCATATACGCTAAACTCAATACAAATAAACATCAATTGTTTTGAATATCAGGCATTAATCTCTAACCAATTTCAAAAATAACATCAGGGTATAACTCCTTGAGCTTCTCCACGACACTGTCTGTCTGAATCCGAGCCAGCTGTTAAAAGGAACAAAAAGTTTCAATATTATTACATATTCCAGCAAATATGAGGGTCTTCTAAAGATGAGTCAGTTATTTTATTATAACTAAACATCTTATAACCACCCTGACAAAGACAAAAAACCTTATCAAACCCATCACCACCACTGCCACACCCAATCAAACTCACACACCTTCATTTGTCAACGCACCACTTGCACTACTGAGTGATGACGAGGAAATAAATATTAGAAATTAGATTTTGATATAAAGAGGACTTGACCTTATATTACTAACACTCTCTGTTCTCTTTTCTACAAATGATCTGGCCTTCTAACTAACATTTTTAGTCTATACATAAATATGTATAGTAAAAAATGAACAGCTTATTCATTTCAGAATAAAATATATAATTATATATAATATTAAGTATTATAATACGCTGGGGCTTTTTAAAACGAGCATGATGAGTTTGTTTGGTTAGATATTATGTTAGATTATCAATTTTTTGCACACAAACGTTTAACATTAAAAATGTTTTTAATGATTTCTGAAAGATCATGTGACAGTGAAAACTCAATAGCTTTTCTATCAAAGACTAAATTACATTTTACAACGTCAACATTGACCATGCTTATTTTAAATATTATTTTTTTTACAACATTAATAGTTTCACTGTTATTATTATTATTAAAATATATTATTATTTATTACAATTTATATATTTTTTTGTCTTGGTGAGCATAAGAGACTTTTTTCATTAATAAAAAACTTTCAAGAGTAGGACATGGAATTAATCACATTTCCCTCTTACAGTTCTTTTGAAATTAATATGATATGGCAACAGAATATGCACAGTAAGTGTAGATATAACAATTCACCTGGCTTTTTCTGGTGCCAACACGGATCACCCTGCTGACTCTTCCATCACTGTCCTGTAAAAGAAGAGAATATTGTATACAAAAATCAGTAGACACATCAGTAACACAAATAATACCGTGTAACATGTTATTTTGCATTGTATCCTGACCATGATATATTTATATGGTCCATCTGCCATAGCTGTAGTGAACTGAGCTAAAGTTCAGATACTTTCAGGAAGAGAAAGCAATGTATACTGAAGACGAAGCAGGACAATCTGATGCTGGAGGCACAACGCCCAGTGTCCTGCCTTCAGCAGATAACACAATAATGCCTATTCACTGTGTCCGTTACACACAAGGGAGGAGTAAAGGACACAATTCATATAGAAAAATGTCATATTACAGCTCAACGTACTTAGGAATTACTTCATAAGTGCACAGTGAAGGTTCTGCACTGCAAGGTTTTTAAGTGCCGGTGAAATAAATATAGTATACAATACAGTAAATATGTCAAATAAATACAGTTAATTTTTACTTTGGAGTTATAATGGACATAAAATTTGAGTTCAAATCAGGTTTCAGTTCTTTGTAAACATTTGAGTAGTGAATGAATGAAAACCTACCTGGAGGTTTGTCTTTTCCGACATTACCTAAAATGATTCGAGTTATTTAGTGCTGATCTTGTCAAAACTGCCGTAGTTCCGCATTCATTATCGTAAAAACATTGAAGTGGAACAAATGTCATTCACATATGTTACAGGTTGAGCATGACTTCCCTAACGTGTGGAATTTTATTTTAAAATAAAAGTCACGCTCTCTGGACTATGAACCGACTCGTCACAGCGACAAAATACGCGCTTTTAAAAACTCTTATTTTGAATTTGTAGTGCCGCGGATGTTTACATGAACGCATTGACCGTATCGTTTGTGTACTCGCCACATTCACTCACTTTATAAATGCACTTATTGAAGCAGTACAACGATGGAGTATGACTTATTTCACCAACAAATAGTGTCTATAATGACAGTACTGACAGAAACTGCTCGAGAAGAAATTCAGAAAGTTTTTGACTGTGAATGTCATCTTTCCCACAATCAGACATTTTGTGACAGAGAATTGAAAGACAAACAACGCAGAGTGGTATGTTGATTTTGTTTTTTTTTTTGGTAGATATTATACGTACTATTTAATTGTCAGTAAGTATTTGTTGTCAGTTGTGAGCTTTCAAAACAGCTCTTTCTGTGGTTTCCCTCTAACAACCATTTATGTTATTTATTTTTTCGTATTTACAGTATGATTTCATCTGTAGACTTTTTAAGTTAATCTATATTATAAGTAACTATATTTCATTTTGATAGTTCTTAAACTAAAATTTAACAAAGTAAAAAAATAAATAACAATCCCAAGTTATTAATTTCTATTACAGACAAAGGTCACAGCAGTGATGGAGACCTTTACCAGGGTGGCTATTCAAAAAATATGTAAAGTCTTCAGTTGTTGCTTTGCACTTAAGCAGACTCTACTGAAAGATTTGAAAAGTTACAGTGGAAATGTTGTAAAAGTTAAAGTGCTGAGGAAGAAGCATTTGGAAAAAACGGAAAAAAATGACACTCAAACTGTCAAAGATGTGTCTGGTAAGACATCCTGCATTTAAACTGAATGACAGATGTAATATTCAGTTCTCTATTATGTTAACAGTACAATAGTCTTTCCAGCTGTAGCTCCATCGTTGTTTCCAACAAAACAAAATTTGCTCACTTTGTTACCTGAAGAAAATAAACAACCACAAGATTCTGTTGAAGACCATCAGGTAAGTTTACTGATGCATTTATATAACTCTGTATTGTCAAAGGGCTTGCATTAACATTGGTCTTTTATTTTCTTTTTCTTTCAGTCTACAGAAAGGGCTCACATTTCTGAACTTTGTCCTGATTCGTTAAGCGCTGCTACAGAAAAACCAGTACAAGCATTTCTAATAGAAGGTGTGTGATGCGCAACTTGTGCATATATGTGTACTAACATGCTAATATATTTAGCGGTTTAATTATTATTTTGTTATTGTTTTTTTAATTCATTTAATATTTAAAAAAACCAAAACCAAAAATTATTTCAGCCCTAGATTCAATAGACTCATGACTCAATAGATTCATGACTGTCTGATGAAAAGCGTGTGCTCGAAAATGTTACACTCCTTGTATCAGCCTTTTTCATTTAATATATCAGCAATTTTGGAGCTTTGGTGTTGCTGCCTTTTTGAATATATATTTTGCATGTTTGCTGTTTGGCTGAGCACCCAGTTAAAGTGATGTGTGTGCTTTTGTACATTTATTTATAGTCCTAGATTCAATAACATCGTTTTTTTTTTTAAAAAAAAGTCTGGACTTCCTAACTCCGCAACTACTTCTATTATGTTTATAATAAATTATGTAAATTCTAAAAAAAATAAAGTCAATTTAACGAGTCAGTTACTTTTTAGTTAAATGTATATGTAAAACTGTATCAGTGGTTGTCTTTTGTAAATTTTGGTTTTTAAAAAAAGGTATAGAAGTCTTCCTTTTTTTCTGGGCCCAAACAAGAACAAATTCTCATGTTCTGCAAAATAAATCATTCTAATATGCTAATTTGGGGCTAAAACATTTCTAAAATTATATTAATATACTTGTGGAAACTGTAATACATTTATATAAGATATTTTCTATTCTGTTTTACCTCAAAGTCTATCTACCATTTTTTAAAAGCAGCATGCTTGAAGCCTTCATCAATAATTTGAACTCTGTTAAGGTTCTACAGTTAAATACACTGCCGTTGCCTCTGGTGAAGACCAGCAAACTGAAGTAAACACGCAAGAAGAGCAAATCACCACAAAATCAAAGACAACTAAAGAGCCTGTATCATTTGACTGTAATGACTGCGGAAAGACATTTCGCTGGAGACACTCACTAAAAAATCACAAATGTGGACATTCAAAAGGACCTCACATATGTGAACGGTGCGGAAAGAAGTTTAAATTTGTAACAGGATTACACAAGCACCTACAAAACCACAAAGAGAAGAAAGGAACCTGTAAAACTTGTGGGAAAAGCTTTGCAGATCTTAAAATGCATGAACGTGTCCACCTGGATGTGAAGCCTTTTCTTTGTTCCATATGTGGACGCGGCTTCACCGTAAGGGGGACTTTAATAGAGCACCAGCGGATTCATACTGGTGAAAAGCCATATAGATGCGAGACTTGCGGGAAGCATTTTGCACAAACACAAAACCTCACCAACCATCTGTTGGTTCATAAGACAGAAAAACCATGGAAATGCAGCCTCTGTGACAAGACTTTTAAATCGAAACATAACATGAAGTTGCACCAGATTGTGCATACAGGAGAGAAATCCCACATATGTCATATATGCGGACAGAAGTTCGGACATGGTACAAATCTCAAAAGGCATCTGCTTTTGCACAGTGGAGTGAAACGGCACGGCTGTGAAATTTGTTCCAAGCGATTTTATCAGAGTATAGCTCTGAAGAGGCACATGGCAATACATGGAGCTCCGAAGCCATTCATGTGTGACATATGTGGGAAAAGCTTTGTATTTAACTTTGCTTTACAGAAGCACTTACTCACACATGGTGATAAAACAAATGGCAAAACTGGAACTGGCAAGACTTTTCCATGTGATATGTGTGAGAAAAGCTACAGTACCAATGCTCTGCTCAAAACGCATCAGAGACTCCATTCAGAAAAGGATCCTTATATGTGTAAAGTCTGTGGCAAAAGCTACGTCAGCATGTATTCATTGAAGATGCATGAGAGACTTCATTCGGGGGTGTCACTGTGCAAGTGTGACGTGTGCAGTAAGAGTTTTGCTAGCAAATATGGGTTGAAACTCCACCAGGTTGTTCATACTAAAGAGAAACCCTATGAATGTTCTGTTTGCGGCAAAACATATGGACAGCCACACAGTCTTAAAACGCATATGCGCATACACTCTGGTGAAAAGCCACATAAGTGCAAAATGTGTGGATTGTGCTTCCGCTTGCCTGGAAATTTAAGTCGACACAAGCGGATCCACACCGGCGAAAGGCCGTTCAGCTGTGAGGTCTGTGGGAAACGGTTTGTACAACACAACCATGTGAAGGCACATATGCAAATCCACACTGGTGTGAAACCATTCATGTGCCAAAAATGCGGGAAGAAATATGCATACCGTAGAAATTATAATGATCACAAATGTGTGTCTCTGTGAAAAAAAGACATTGCCCTAAAGCAGGGGTGTCCACACTAGGTCCTGGATGGCCAATGTCCTACATGGTTTAGTTCCAACTTCCTTTAACACACCTCCCTGGAAGTTTCTAGTATACCTAGAAAGAGCTTGATTAGCTATTTCAGGTGTGTTTAATTAGGGGTGGAACTAAAATATACAAGACACTGGCCCTCCAGGACAGAGTATGGCCACCCCTGCCCTAAAGGGTGCTAGTAACTAAATTGGAGTGCCATTTCTGTGTTACATTTGTGAGTTTTTTTTTTAAACCTAACCCTAAACTTAGACTGTATATATACAGAGAGTGTGAGAAGACAAAATTCCTCCTTTTATATGTGTTGAAAGAGCTTCAGTACATAAATGGGTTCATGCAGAAGTCAAACCATTTATCTGTGAAACATGGACCGGGATTCACCATCAAAGGAAGTTTATATATGTACCAGAGTCCACACATGTGAAAAACCATACACTACGTAGTGGGAAATTTCTGTCTGATTGTCTCCCTAAACTGCCACAAGAAGTTTCATTTAGATAACAGACCAATAAAATGCTGCCACTGCAATAAAGGCTTCAGATTCAAGAGTTGTTGTGATACCCCCTTCCTGAACACATTGTTGAGAGACCATACTCATGCAAAAGGTGTGGTAAAAATTTACAAATCATGAAGCGATGTCCTCATTCCCATTCATTGGTGAAAGTGTCTTTTTATGTTGCAGTATTTCTTGCAGAAAATTCCTACTATTAAAAATGAAATGAAGGCATTTAAATAAAACATTGGGCAAGATGTTGTAAATTTTCAATTTAATTCATGTTTATTTATATAGCGCTTTTCACAATATAGATAGTGTCAAAGCAGCTTAACATAGTTCTAGTAAAGTCCAGATTTTAGAGTTGAAGTTCGGTTTAGTTTGGTTCAGTGTGGTTTAAATTTCACTGCTGAAAGTTCAAAAACTGTAGAGCAAATTCACCAAAGCGCAGCTCCACAAGTCCCGATCCAAGCAAGCCAGTGCCGAGGAGGGAAAAAAACTTCAGCAATTGACGAAGTTAAGGGGGGAAAAAAACCTTGAGAGAAACCAGGCTCTGTTGGGCATGAACATTATTCTTCTGGCCAAACTTCCTGTGTGGAGCTACAGTCTAGGCGCCAGAGGCTGGAGAAGCTGGACGTCCATCGTGGACGTTTTATCGTTGTATATTCAGAAGAATATGTTTTATTTTGGTATAAGTGTAGTAAGCTTGTTTATTGGCATTTTGATTGTCATTTGTTTAACCTCAGTTTTACTACAAAAATATTCTCGATAGATAGATAGATAGATAGATAGATAGATAGATAGATAGATAGATAGATAGATAGATAGATAGATAGATAGATA
>CAIGQZ010000379.1:7685953-7725332 GCA_903798205.1 Danio tinwini
ATAGATAGATAGATAGATAGATAGATAGATAGATAGATAGATAGATAAATGGATGGATTAGTTGATTGATTGTCCTGATGAAGACAATTGTTTGCCGAAATGCGTAGGCGCAGTTTTAAGGAATAGCCATGTCAATTAAGGCTTTTTGATATATTTTTCCACATTTTTTGAGTGCCTTGGACTTGGACTTAAAATCATGGAAAGGCCGTCAGGGTACTTTTAAATAGTAGTATTTATGTTGATATGGTAATAGAAAACCTGGAAATATTACTTAATTGTGTATTGTAAGAACTTTGCTTTCTTGGCTTAAGATTAACAAAAAAAACTTTTTTAGTTATGCTTTAATAAAAACTAGTCCATGAGGTAGTTACTGCTAGTGTCTACGTTCTTCGAACCTCAAATTCGGCACTTTTATTTTGAAATCCAAAAACCAAAGAGGAAGTACTTCCTTAGCGCAACTTTCCTGAGGAGTTCAGTGGTATGTTTTTATTGCACTGACTCCAGCTATAGTAGCTGTCAAACACAAGTTGAGCTGCTCATAACTGTGGACACTATGGGCAGGTATGAGCTTTTTCAGAGTCAAACCTCTCTCGTGATAACATTATTGACGGACACTGCAAAACACGAGATACAAAAGTCTTTTACGAGCATCTCAAATGAATCCAGTCTCCCCGTCAAAGTAAGCGATCCTCAAATTCAAATGGTAAGAAAGTCTAATGTTAAATATTTTGACCATGTATGGTTACAGTATGTTGGTTATTGATTAAACTATATGGTTACAATACATTAGTTACGTAAAACGAACAAA
This sequence comes from Danio tinwini, assembly GCA_903798205.1. Lineage (NCBI taxonomy): Eukaryota > Metazoa > Chordata > Actinopteri > Cypriniformes > Danionidae > Danio > Danio tinwini. The sequence goes on from CAIGQZ010000379.1 coordinate 7,686,762, forward strand.
CCTCCGTTTGTTTACAGCCAGGGTAGTCAAATTATTCTTTACATTTACATTTTTTTATTTTATATTGTATTTTAGACATTAATTTTACCCATGCTAAATTTCACGAGTGATTGCGTGAGATTTATATTTATTTTGCATGCTTTCTCTAAAGCTCAAACCTATAATCGTTATATACATATGAATTTATTTTAATATAATTAATGAATTGCTGCATTGTGATTATACGTGTTTGACGTGAGAAACAACAATAGCACATTTGAAATGTTAAGCATGTTTCTGGTTAAAGTCAATATAATAATTTAATATGCTCTCTATCCATTTCTTTGTGGACCTTGTAAATCCATTTTTCATTTAAGTTTATTACTTAATTTTTGATTTTATAGTTAAAAAAACATCTTTATTCTTATTTTTTTATTCATAATTATAGCATTTTTCTTTTATCAATGCAGCTTAATTCCATCATGGACAGGTTCACCAAAGAAGCAGTGCAGAAGATTTGTAGTCTCTTCAGATACTGTTCATCTGTTGCACCACTTCCTGCACAAATGTGTTTGAGTGATGAAGACGGCATGAGGAAGACTTCATCTCAGTCGAGGGGCGATCTCAGTGGAACGACATACATCCATAACCAAGAGTTTCAGGGTACAGTATTACGCTACAGTATAGAGGATTTTTCACTGTGTTTTTTTTAGCTTAGTATTTGTAGTCATGTCTGTTTTGTCTTCCTCTCTGACAGGAGATGTTATATCTCTCTCTTTGAGTCCTCCAAAGGATCTGGCAACAACATCTCACCAGCAACTTTCAAGTATTGAGGTCAGTAATAATCCAATGCAAATAAAAAATAACCAAAGAAGATAACTTACAGAATGTAAAATATCACGTAGTTATATGTGTGTTTTAGGTTACACAGGAAAGTAATGTAAACACATGTCTAATGGTGGAGGACAGAGCAGAAGAAACCACCCAGACAATATTCATCAGTGATGGTGAGAGTCACAGCATTCAGTTTGTATTTTAATTTTGATCACTTCAATTAAATCTACAAAAGTATCCCATTCACTGCGCTCTAGGTTTACCCAACTATCATAATTCTGCTACTGAGAAACCCAGAAATGTGAAAAAGATCCATAAATTAGAGCTGTCACATTTTATTAAATGCATAATAATGCTAAATTTGATTTAAAGCACCGTTCATGAAACTCAAGGTTACTGCACAACAAATATATACAATTAAAAAGGCAATAAACCAACAGTTTAACATAGACTATATGATTAAATAAACAATGAACAGATGAGTTTAAGTCTAAATTTTTGAACAAGGGGAGAGAGTCAATGTCAGGTGGAAGAGAATTCTGGAGTTTGAGAGCAGAACATTTGAAAGCTCTTCCTATAGTGCTAAGATGGGCAGAGGGGACAGTGAGGTGGATGGTGGATCTATGGCAGGTTTGTCAAACTCAGTTCTTGGAAGGCCCTGCACAGTTTAGTTCCAACCCTGCTTTAATACACTTACCTGGAGATTTAAAACAAGCCTGAAGGGCTCAATTAGTTCTGAATGGCATTGAATGTATGAAGAAGGATTTAAAATTCAACTGTGGATTTGATTGGAAGCCAGTGCAGATCTTGTAAGATGAGGGGGATATGATGAAAAGATTGAGTTTTGGTAATTATGTGAGCAGTTGAATTCTGGATTAGTTGAAGCTTATAGAGGGATTTGTGAGGAAGACCATAGACGAGAAAATCGCAATAATCAATGCATGAAGTGACAGGGCTATGTACGAGAGAGGTGTAGACAATTAAAGGTGCAGTAGGTGATTTTCTTCAGAATTTCTTTTTGTTGTTGTGCTGGTTGAAAGTCTCTTCACATTCAAATAGTAATGATTAAAGCAAATGATCTAAATGTATTTATATGTATTTTTATATTCTGGGTTAGGCATAAAACTAAAAAATGTTCACTAAATTAACTATTGTCAGGTCAATAATTTCCATAATTCTGATAAGTAGCCCAAACTGTCTGTCAGAAAATGTAGATTTGTACAACTGCGCATCTCTGTTTACGCAGATCCGCCGATACACGTACACGTGTGCCGCGGTCACGTGGACACGAGTGACAGCAATTAAAAACAAATGCTTAATCAAAACTTTTTAAAATCCTGAATCAAGAGTTACTTTTGCACGCTGGAGGAAGGCACCATGGCTGAAGTATTTATTTTAGACATGTAATGTTGTGTTTTAAAACTCTTTTAGTCACGCAAAGCTGATGTAGATTTTGTTGTTACGAGTGGCTTATATGGACAGAAGTGTTGTTCAGCCACTGAAATCATCTGGCGAAAGATTGATGTGAATATTTTCAGTTTTATAAGGGACCTTTTACAGCATCAATAATGTAGATTTTTATTTAGTTTAACAACAAAACAGAAGTAAAATAATGCTATTCCACCTCGCCTGCTTTACTGAGCTGAAGTTAGTTTTATATTCACATTGATTTATTTTTGAACAATGATAACCTGCGACGTGCTCCCTATAATGTTTAACATGCTACTTTGAATATTCAGCCTGAAATAGCACATAAGTATGGCTTAGTAACTCCTGCACCCTGCCGGCCAAGCACTAATCATTCAGTAGTCGCTTTAGGACAAAGTGCTAAGAGAGTGAGACTAGCAATCCCTGCATGCATGAAATATAGCACATTTAGTTTTGCTTGCTACGTGCAAACATGCTAAATATAATACAGTTTTTCATTCAGAATTGTAGTGTTATAAATTACTAGGAAGTTTTTTTTTCTGGCGAGTGACATGATCTAGTGCACAGGTGTCAAAGCCAGTTCCTGTAGGGCCGCAGCCCTGCACAGTTTAGTTCCAACCCTCCTTCAACACAATAACCTGTAGGTTTCAAACAAGCCTGAAGAGAAGGGTATAAACGGAGGTCGGAGCCAGTTCCAAGTTGTTGTACAAACCTGTAGTTTTCTTTTTATTATAGTCTTATATATGACACAGAGTCCAACCTATTGTGTTTTATGAATATCTACACCTACCCCAACCCTAAACCCAACCTCACAGTAACCTGTTGTGTTTTATTAATGTCAACTACATCTACAGCAACCCAGCCCACTTGTGGCGGAAGTCCCTCCCACTTGGAGGTCACCCAGCCTACTTGCAGTAAAATCCCTCCCACTTGGAGGTCTCCTGGTTGCAGCGATACCTACTTGAGCCTGAAGGACTCAATTAGTTTGATCAGTTGTGTTTAATTAGGGTTGGAACTAAACTGTGCAGAGCTCCGGCCCTCCAGGAACTGACTTTTGACACCTGTGATCTAGTGGGTAGCTGTTATCTTTACGGTGCGCTTTTGTAATTTCAGGAGGCGTAACTTTGGCCGGCAGGGCTGGGACTGTGTTTCAAACATATAATGATAAACGGTTAGCATTTAGGCAGATCACCTACTGCCCAATGGTATGACACCCAAGCTCTTAACCTGAAGGGAAGGGGAGACTGATGAGCTTTCTATTGTATGAGAAATGCTGTCAACTTTAGAAACTGTAGATTTGGTTCCAACAAAAAGAATTTCAGTTTTATCACTGTTATGTTTTAAGAAGTTAGAAGTGAACCAGGATTTTATTTCAGATAGTCAGGTGGCGAGAGAGGAAGGGGTTAGTGTTGAACTGGGTTTGTTTAAGAGGTAGAGTTGGGTGTCATCCGCAAAGCAGAGGAAGAAGATATTGAATTTACAGAAGATATTGCCAAGTATACTGTAAAGAGATAGATTATGAAAAGAAGGGGCTGCAGGATAAAGCCCTGGGGTCACCTCTAGTGACTTAAGAGGACTGGGACCTGAAGGTGTTGATTTGGATAAAATGAATGCCGCTGGAAAGGTATGAGTGAAACCAGTCGAGGGGGTGTGAGAAATGTCAATGGAAGATAATCGGTTAAGAAGGTTGGAATAAGATCTAGCATCAATGGCTGCACACTGATCAAGGAGGATGAGGATGATTGAAACAGAATCAGCAGCCATGAGGAGCTCATTTGGGACCTTCCTTGGAAACAACTTTAGTAATTTCTGAAAGTCATCCTAATATAAAAATTGACTTCATTCACTGACCTACTTTTTTTGTCTCATTGTATTATTAATAAAAAAATCTTTTGAGCATTTCACCCATAATCAGCAGCATTCTTTTTTCTAAACCTTGACTATATTAAAAGATTGTCATTGATGTTGACTGTGATGCATTTATTATTATTAATATGTATTATTATGGTTATTAATTCATCAGCTGCTGAGGACCAGAGCTGGTTTGAAGATCAGGAAGGAGCATTACAGACATCAACCAAACAACTTGAAGTTTCACACGGAAAAGACTCTTTTGAATGTGAGCAGTGCGGGAAAGCCTTTCCGAAGATGTTTTCTCTCGTCCAGCACAAACGTGTGCACTCAATCATGAGGCCGCACGGCTGTGAAAAGTGCGGCAAGAAATTCACACTGCTGAGAGCACTAGAAACTCACCTCCGCAAACACTCGCAGAAGTTTGAGAAGAAGAAATTCCCCTGTGCCACCTGCGGAAAGAGCTTCAGAGATCTGGCAGCACACGAGCTAGTCCATGCGGAGGTCAAACCATTTACCTGTGAAACATGTGGACAGGGATTCACCATCAAAAGAAGTTTATACATGCACCAGAGAGTCCACACGGGCGAAAAACCATACAGATGTGACACCTGCGGAAAGTGTTTCTCTCTGATCGGCACGTTGAACTATCACAAGAGGATTCATTCCAACGAAAGGCCCATAAAATGCAGCCATTGCAATAAGAGCTTCAAATACCATAAACTTTTGAAACACCACCTCCGCGTTCACACAGGTGAAAGACCGCACACATGCGACATCTGCGGAAAAAGTTTTGCACTTTCTGGCACGTTAAAACGCCACATCCTTATTCACACCGGCGACAAGCCTTACGTCTGTGAGGTTTGCGGCAGAAGATTCAATCAGAGAAGCACTCTAAAAGGCCACATGCGTGTTCATGGTGAAAAACGTTTTATGTGCGAAATGTGTGGCAAAACCTTCCAGTATAATTACGTTCTGAGGAACCATATTTTAACACACAATCAAATCAATACGGGTGAAAAGAACAACGCTCAGCGCTGTGAGGTATGCGGAAAGTTCCTCAGCTCCGCTTACGCGTTGAAGGCTCACCTTCAGCTGCATTCAGACAACAGCAAACCGTTTGCCTGCACGTCATGTGACAGGAAGTACAGCAGCAATCATTCCCTCCGAATGCATGAACAGCTTCATACCGGTGACAAACCGTTTAAGTGTGAGATCTGCGGTAAGGACTTTACTCTGAGGGCTTCATATAAAACCCACATGTTTCTGCATTCAGGAGAAAGACCTCATAAATGCATGTTGTGTGGTAAGAGATTCAAGCTGTCGAGTTCACTGAAGATGCACATGCGCACTCATACTGGAGAAAAGCCTCATAAGTGTGAGACTTGTGGAAAGGCGTTTCATTTATCGGCCAATTTGAAACGACACAGGCTTGTGCACACCGGGGAAAAGCCGTTCACTTGTGATATTTGTCTGAAGAGTTTCACACAGCCCAATAATTTGAAGGCGCACATGCACATTCACACCGGGAAGAAGCCATACACCTGCACAAAGTGCTGGAAAAGTTTTGCCTACCAGAGAAATTATAAAGATCACAAATGCGTTCCAGTTTGAGACATTTTACTCAACTGAGCATGTAGCATTGTAATGTCATTACTGTTAAATTTCTGATATGTTTGTGTTTATTTATCGAATGCTATTAAAATTTAAATAGTTTTTCTTTGTCTGATTTAAATTGGAGAGTGTATAGGTGTTTTCCAGTGCTGGATTATAGCAGGAAGGGCATCCACTGTGTAAAACATATGCTAAAATAACTGGCGGTTCATTTCACTGTGGCGACCCCTGATAAAGCAGGGAATAAGCAGAAGGAAAGTGAGTGGTTCGGTTTATTTCACACAGAGTGTGTGACAAAGTGGAACATTTAATTATTTAATGTATATGTGTGTTTTGGAGTGACACGGTGGTGCAGTGGGCTGTTGCCAAACAGCAAGAAGGTCGCTGGTTTGAACCCTAGCTGGGTCAGTTGGCATTTCTGTGTGGAGTTTGCATGTTCTTCCCGTGTCCGGGTGCTCCGGTTTCCCCAACAAGTCCAAAGACATGCGCTATAGGTGAGTTGGGTAAGCTAAATTGTCTGTAGTGTATGTGTGTATGTCCTGGTCCTTCAGATTGTGGGTTGAGCGTTGGGCTAACGACCCACCTCGTAAAAATTAGATGTTATGAAACACCAATAGGTGTGGCTAAATATCAACTTAGATAAACAGCCATGGGAGTAAGTAAGTATATGTGTGTTTTAAATCTTGGATCTGAAACTAGAAGGCAGTGTGTAGAATAAGTGTACTATAATAAACATGATTTAAGAAGCGCTCCACTTAAGGACATGAATAATAATGATCTGACTAAACATAGATTTTTGTTTTTACATCAAGAATATTGTGTATTTTTACTCTTTATAATATGTAAAATACTATAGTATTCAGAAAATATTACATTATTTTTGTCATTGTATCATTAATATTCATAAATTTATGAAAAGCATTACATATGCTACCTGACAAAAGTCTTGTCGCCTATTCAAGTTTTAGGAACAGCAAATAATAACTTGACTTCTAGTTGATCATTTGTTATCAGAAGTGGTTTTTATGAAAGGCAAAGGACTTTAGATTACGCTTATTTTACCAAAATAAAATATGATCATGCCTTGATTTTGAATTATTTAGAACAATAAGATCTGACTTTGCTTAGACAAAAGTCTTGTCCCTTAACAGAAATATTGTACAGTATATAGTATAAAGTCATGGTGCAGTGGAATAAGAATTATTATTGCGTATGACTCCCATGAGTTTGGAGGGCTGCGTCCATACATCTCTGCAATGACTCAAATAACTTATTAATAAAGTCATCTGGAATGGCAAAGAAAGCGTTCTTGCAGGACTCCCAGAGTTCATCAAGATTCTTTGGATTCATCTTCAATACCTCCCCCTCCATCTTACCCCAGACATGCTCAATGATTTTCATGTCTGATGACTGGGCTGGCCAATCCAGGAGCTTCTTGACCTTCTTTGCTTTCAGGAACTTTGATGTGGAGGCTGAAGTATGAGGAGCGCTATGCTGCTGAAGAATTTGTCCACTCCTGTAGTTTGTAATGTAATGGGCAGCACAAAATGTCCTGATACCTCAGCACGCCCTCATACTGAACGTAACCCCAAACCATGATTTTTTTCCTTCTCCAAACTTGACTGATTTCTCTAAAAATCTTGGGTCCATGCAGGTTATAATAGGTTTTCTGCAGTATTTGTGATGACTGGGATGCAGTTCAACAGATCATTCAGTGAAAAAAACTAACTTCTGCCTTTTTTTCCAAATTATATATATAGAATAGAATAATATAGAATTTTAAAATATATATTAATGAATATAATTGTTAAAAATGTGTAAGAGACTAATACAAATACAGTATATGTGCGTGAAAGTATGTCAAGTTCAAATGCACTCCAGTCCAGTGCGGGGCAGCAGTAAGTAAACTCACCTAAATCACCACAAGACACAAGAGAGCATGTAACGAAGATTGCATTGTTATTTCTTTTAAATAATGATGACCTGAGCTACTAAAAACAACAGAATAATGTCCTCTCTGGAGTATGAGGTTGTCTCTGTCCTGGAGACACTTATACATTCAACGGTAAATGAAATGAGTACAATTCTGACGCAAACTACAGCAGACGAGTCTGTCAGCATGGAGTTTACAGTAAGTCTACATAAAGTGTATGAAATAGGCTTTCATTTATTTGCGACAATAAACACAACGTGTTTAATGAGTGATATGAAAGTTAGACCAAATACAAGTATCTTTTTTCTTATCTTACTTATCTTTTTTAAACGTTCATAATACTGTTATATAAACACAATTTGGTAAATAGCTGTCAGGACTCAGGATCAAAAATTATTCCAAGAGATTTTAATTTTCTCGCAGCAAGCAAACAACACAGAAGACACACACGAGGTTCCATTCTGGTTGCAGTCCTTCGAGGCCAGTTTACAGGCATACAAACAGATGACGATGGATTGTTTTTTAATCATTGGTCTAAGCAGTTTGCTTGGTAGAATTCTATTGGTCATATAATCAAATAATTGTCAGCACAATATTCCTGCAACTGGCACATTCCAATCATTTAGCTGACTGAAAACTACAGTTGAGCATGTGATTATATCAAGAGGCACATATATTTATAACATTTAATTTTGGGTTCCTTTAAAAGTATATATACAGTGCTCAGCATAACTGAGAACACCCCATTTCGGAAATGGATATTTGTATCTATTTCTCAGTGAATATCGATCATATATTTTGGTGCATTTAAACAAAGTAGATTTGTTAACTGGATATATTTATATTAAATAATATTTTAGTCACAGAACATCTTTAGAAATAGAAAGATGATACATTTCAGTCCATGCAAAATATTGGGAGGAAAATTACAAACTACAAAATTTCAACAAAATTTTAGCCATTTTTTGTTTGTCTTGAATTTTGCTCTTTTTAGATTTTTTATTGAATATTTTTTCTAACAAATAAATTTGGGTGTACTGTTTTTAGACCGTTATCGTATGCTATTTTGTTCGATTATCTCCATATTTGGGTTTAGTACTGATCAATCTAATGGATATGCACAAATATAATACTGTAAAGCTTCCTATAGAAAATATTCATTTAAATGAGAGATTTGTGAGGGGTATACGAAGGGTGATTTTTTTAAAATAATTTTGTTGTATTGTGTGTATAACTTTATGTGCTGCTGTCTTGACCAGGTCTCACTGGAAGAAGAGACTATACTGTCTCAATGTGATCTTCTGGCTAAATAAATAAATATGCTGAGCACTGTATATAAATAGAATATAGGCAAGGCAAGGCAAGTTTATTTATATAGCACATTTCATACACTGTGGCAATTCAAAGTGCCTTACATAAACAGGAGTAAAAGAGACAAGTATAAGAAAAATGAAAACGCATAATAAAATGATTAAAAACCGATAAAACAGATTAAATGTGTTAAAACAGGTTATCCAATATTAAAAAAGAAGAGAAAAACATAATAGTGCGATCTGTCGGACGTAGCACAGTGCTCATTCAGTAAAGGCACAGCTAAACAGATGAGTTTTAGGTCTTGATTTGAATGTACCTAATGTTGGAGCACATCTGATAATTTCTGGAAGCTGATTCCAGCAGCGAGGGGCATAGTAGCTGAAGGCTGATTCACCCTGCTTTGACTGAACTCTTGGAGTTTCTAGTTTTTATGATCCTAGAGATCTGAGTGTTCTGTTAGGTTTGTATTCAGTCAGCATATCTGCAATGTAATGAGGTCTTAGGCCATTTAGTGATTTTTAGACAAGTAATAATACTTTAAAGTCTATTCTAAATGTAACTGGGAGCCAGTGTAAAGCCCTGAGGACAGGCGCTATGTGCTCTGATTTCCTGGTTCTGGTCAGAATCCTGGCCTCAGCGTTCTGGATGAGCTGGAACTGTCTGACTGTCTTTTTGGGAAGGCCCGTGAGGAGGCTGTTACAGTAATCCACCCTGCTGCTGATGAAAGCATGAACAAGTTTCTTTGAGTCCTCACTGGAAACATCTAATTATTGCAATGTATTTGAGATGATGGTATGCTGATTTACTAGCTGCTTTGACATGACTACTCAGATCTGACTCAGATCTGACTCCAGAGTCACACCAAGATTCTTGACCTTATTTTTTGTTGTTTGACTTTTAGTGCCAAGGTACGCTTTCACCTTGAGAACCTCATCTCTGTTCCCAAATGCAATAACTTCAGTTTTCTCTTTGTGTAACTGAAGGAAGTTTTGGCACATCCAATATTTTGGCACATCCAATATATGCAAATGAATAAAATAAATTGATCTAACAATAGCATACTTCCAGTTTCCCAGTTTGTACACTGGTTATACTGCATCAATCATGCTTAACCATTCAAATCTCAATAAACAAACAATTTAAACCACTGCAGAAATCTAATAGTTTCCACTACAAATATTATTAAAAACATTACAAACCCTGCAATTTTAACCATTAAAACCAGTACATTTGAATGCTTTCTACTGTGTTTTGGAACCCAGTTAGACACTCCCATTTCATTAGGATTTGCAGGTTTTAACATGCCACCAACAAAAGGGAAAAAATGACCAGTTGAGACACAAAGGATGATTACAATTCATATTAAAACAATATAATTTCTATTAGGGATGCTCCGATCAATCAGCCAGAGATTGGTATCGGCCGATAATCACATTTTATGACTCGATCGCTACTCGCCAATCTGGCCGATCTCATGAACTATTTGCAAGTGATGACTGTGCACGTGCTCACCTGTATATTACACATCAGCAGCAGTAAAAAACATGAGGAGGAAAGTGATGCATGAGCGATAGCTGGGCTCCCAACACAGCAGGTAAAATATAAACAGATATGTTTGTAATTTATAAGCCTACTTGCTTTTAGTAAGGAAGTAATGGATGTTATAGGTGTGCATTTTAACTTTGTATGCATCAAATATGCGCTTGATTGAGACATGTTGAATTGTTCTTCCATCATTTGCAGAGTTCTAAATTGCATTATTATTAGTCATTTTTCTTACAATTTTTTATCCGTTTAATATTATTTTCTATAAAGCTGCTTCTGACCATGACACTTTCACACTAGATGGTTATAAGAGATGTGTTTAGAGGATTGTATTCAACCTCCCTCCTTTATTCTCTTAGGCAAGGTGAGATTTACACTTGAAAATGTGCTTTATGCGTTATAAAGCCTAAAGCATTAGAATCGGTACTCTGTATTGGCTGATCACCATCACAAGGAATCAGTACTCTGTATCAGCTGCAAAAATCCTGAATGGAGCATCCTTAATTTGTATTATATCCTTTATAAATGGTTTTACCATTACAAATTCTAAGACGGTTAATGTGTTGAGGTATTTTAAACGGACTGTCATGTACGTTATTGTTAAAAAAAAAGATTTATTGCAGTTTTGGGTCTAAACTAACTAACTGACAGCTTATTTAAGGCTCTTTTAAGATTTATTTTCCTCTATATTTAAGGACCAGCTGAACTGTGTGTTAGAGCATAACGCAAAAGAAGCTGTGAGGAAAATTTGCCAGATTTTCTCTGCACTCCTACATCCTGATATGAGTCTGAGTGCACAAAAAACAAGAGCGAAGCAAGTTGAGGTTGAAACTGACCTACCAGATATTGATGTCCACAGAAGTCAGTCTACTGACCAGCTATCACTAGGTGAGATTATGCTTCATCTACACTACTTTGCTTCGCAGTGCATGACTTTAGGATTCATGATCTGTTGTGTCATTGCAGTCTCTGCTGATAAACTCGCTGTTGTTGTGAGCTGGAATGGAGAAAAGGACATACACACTAAGCATGTGAAAAGAGTAAGTCGTTCACAGATAGTAAAATGCAACAGTTGGGTTCTGAAGTTTTTTTTTTGTCCAAAGCGACTTACAGTTGATGAGGTGTTCAGCAATTCAACAACTAGAGGCAATACATATGAGAAGTGCTATTTATTCAAAGTAACTTATTTGTGGTCAAAGAATTTAGTGCTAGAGTAGAAGTTTTTTTACAGGAAGAGAGAGAGAGAGCGAAAGTGCTTTAATAGGTGTTATTTACTGTAGAAAGATGTTTTAATGGTACCACATAAACCTTTGCATACAGATATATATAGTATAATGAACTCAGGGATTAAGTTATGGGATGTGCTTTTATAAAAACATTCCAGTGTGATTTAAAAAAAATATATAAGTTGAATTGTTGATTTTCACCCATACAGTTTTACCCATAAAAGTTGTAAATTAGTTCTTCACCTTACAGTAAAAAGTAAAAAAAAAAATAATAAATTACTAAAAAAATGAACATATGAGACCATGAACCAACAAGATTTCTTATGCTGCACATGTATATTTGTAGAAATAGTCAGGGTAATAATTTGAATAATTTAAAAAGTTTTATTTTATGCCAAAAATTATTAGAATAATAAGTCTTAATGAGGTTTTGACGTAAATATATAAAAACATACTTTTTGATTAGTATTATGCACTGCTAAGAGCTTAATTTGGACAAATTTAAAGGCAAATTTTTGTTTGGTTCTTTGCCAAATATTGTAAGTAAGAAATTCCAGCTCTATGGATGTGACATTTGAAGTAAAAACTCAAAGCATGAATTCACATAGAAAGTATACGTTAACGTTATATTGAAACATCAACAGAGGTATGGGATCAGAAAAATATCAATCTGTAAACATTTTTTATATTTTAAATGAGAAAAATAGACATGCGTTATGGATGTGACCAAAACAGTTAGCAAGTTTACAGTATACAACATACTTTGTAGAAATTCGGTGAATTAAACTGCACAACCCAATAGAAACAATGTTAATCAACAGGAGAATAGTCGCTCTATATAGAACAAACATGATTGAGTTTATTTACATTTTTACATTTATGAGGGAAAAGCTTCCTTATGGATGTGACAGATGTAAAATTGCCACTGGTGTGACTTTGGTAAATCAAATATAATTGCTTGAAAACATTGACAGAGACATTTCTGAGTATTTTTAAAGTACTGTACAATACAAGCCTACACACAAAAAAACCTAATGCCCCAGTATATTGATGGGGACTCTATACTGCTCAGTTATTCTTTCGTATGAGACGTTAAACTGAGGTCCTGACTCTGTGGTCATTAAAAATCCCAGGATTTCCTTCGAAAAAGAGTAGGTGTTTAACCCCAGCATCCTGGCCAAATTTGCCTACTGGCCTCTGTCTATCATGGCCTCCTAACCATCCCCATATCATAATTGTCTCCTCTCCACCAATCAGCTGGTGTGTGGTGTGTGGTCTGGCGCAATATGGCTGCCGTCATCCATGTGGATGCTGCTCACTGGTGGTGGATGAGGAGATTCCCCCCTAAAAATATGTACAGAGCTTTGGGTGTCCAGAAAAGTGCTATTAAAATGCAAGGAATTATTTTTATTATCATTATTTAAAAAATTTATTTTATGTTAACCTATTTTTTCTGTTTTGAAAAGCCTACTAAAATACAGAAGATGGTGATTCTTGGGGACGAAACCTTGGTAGATTGTTCAGAAAGTGGCGGCCATTCTCAATTTGTGCTGTTGCAGGACAATGATTCTGTGGAAGAAGAGCAAAATACAAATTCCCCAGAGGCTCAGGATGGTGCAGAAGAATCTGTAAGATCAAGTGTTTCTAAAAGCACAGATACGCAGTTGAGCCGTCGGAAGAAAGATAAACTGTTCAGCTGTAAACACTGTAAAAGGACATTCGAGTCGCTTATTTTGCTGAAAGCCCATCAGGTCGTTCATGTCAAATCAGATAAGGCCTTCATCTGCTCGCAGTGTGGTCGACGCTTCGGCAGTAAAGGCACCTTGGATGTACACTATCAACTTCACACCGACAACAGTCCTTATGTTTGCAATAAGTGCGGCAAGACCTTCACGAAGCACAAACAGCTGCAAAGTCACCAGAGGGTTCATAACAAAGACAGAAGTTTTACCTGTAAAGTCTGTGGGAAGTCTTTTAATCAAGCTTACGGTCTCAGGAAACATCTGGTCGTGCACTCGACAGAGAAGCGGCATAAATGTGACGTCTGTAAGAAAGGCTTCCACTTTCGTAACAATCTACTTCGCCACCAGAGAATCCATACAGGCGAGAAGCCGTTCGCCTGCCAGACGTGCGGGACAAGTTTCAACCAACTCGACACGCTGAAGGCGCACAAGCTAACGCATACTGGCGAGAAACCGTACAAGTGCAAAATGTGCAATAAGGGCTTTGTCCAAAAGCAGATGCTCCGGTTGCATGAAGGAGAGCATGAGGGAGAAGGTGGACACAGCTGTTTTGTATGTAATATGCTTGTGGGATGCAAAAATGCCCTTCAAACACACTTAGCCGTCCATGAGGGACAGATTCCAGTTGTCTGTTTGGTCTGCGGAGTGAGCATTTTCTCCACTTTGAAATCTCACCAACACAATGCCTTGAAATCTCAGCAATACAAGGCCATGAATCCTCACCAACACAATGCCTTGACATCACAGCAACACAAACACACCATCTCTACCAAATTCAGCTGTAGTATGTGTGGTAAGTTCTGTCAGAGTTTTGCCAGTTTGAACCTTCACAAGATGATTCATACAGGAGAAAAGCCATACAGCTGCTCAGAGTGTGGGAAGCCTTTCCGGCAAAAGAACAGCCTTAAGGCTCACCAGACCTTACATACAGGCGAAAGACCTTTTAGCTGTGTGAAGTGTGGAAAAAGCTTTCACACTTTGGCAAATCTCCGTCGACATGAGCGCATACACACTGGAGAAAAGCCGTTCAAGTGTGGCATATGCGAGCGGGAGTTTAACCAGTCCAATTCACTCAAAGCTCACATGCACATTCACACAGGGGAAAAGCAATACATGTGTGATAAATGCGGGAAGAGCTTTGCTTATCTAAGAAATCTGAAGTCCCATAAATGTTTGCAGATTTAAAGGGTTTGTTGAGGTGAAATTAATACTTTTTTTGTCATTGAAATTATGTTTTCAGAATAATGTCAATGTGCTCCATTGACTTTCATTGTATTAACAAAGAAAACTTTTGCTTGTCACAGAAAGAAATAACACCATACATATTTGAGTAATCAATGACTTAAATCTGTTATTTGAAATTCTGTCATCACTCAAAGGTTGTCTAAATGCAAATATGCTAAATATATATCTAAATGCATAATATTGCAATCAGTAGATTAAGTTTGGGCTTTTCACATATAAACATTGGTCAAAGAACATACACAGAAACTGAACTGAAGAAGTGAGAACGAGCCTCATCGAAAACTGAAACTTGTTGGTTTTAGTTTGGTTGAGCTTCCATGACCATATTTGAATACTGTAAACATTATTCACCTTTTAATGTTCATAAGGTGTCAATTTTATTTGTTATCTTATAAAGTGAAAATATGTTAAGCAGATTTGGATTAAACCCCAATCCAAACTAATTTATCGTTCAGTTTCTTCACAGTCTGAGGTGTCAGAGGTTGAGTGAATAAAATTGCAGTAGAGGGAGAGAATCTCTCAGAAAATATCTTCATTAGTTTCAAAGATGGACAGATTCATAAGAGGTTTGGAATGTAATGAGGACCTGATGGTCATTTTGTCAATGAACTAACCCTTTAAAAGGGATCTATGGGTTTGTTTTGATTATTTAATATGGTGAGTTCTTTAGTTCAGTGACAATATCTCTGTAAAAGTTTTTTTTTAAGTTTGAATGTTGAATTCAAGTTCATATTAAATAAACTGTATGATGCTTTATTACAATAAATAAAAGTCATCATATTATAAGCCATGTTTTAATGGTCGGGAAAATAGTTTGTTTTTTTTACTCAGTAACTTTAAGTGTTTAAAATTGTTTTTAAAAATGGCTCACATCAAATCAGAACATTTCACTACTGATAAAGTATTTGTTTTTGGGTCATTTTTGTTAACTTTTAGGTCTTAAAGTAAGCAAACATGCATACAAACCTACGTTTTTATCAAAGAGGTCATTATGATTTATATAATAAAACTATAACCTACGTAATTTTAAACTGATTTGCCTTAGCTCTCTTTCAATGTAAAAAATTATTGTTACGGCCAATCAAATTAAAGCAAGCGGGGTTTACATTCACACTCCGAAGAGGGAAGCGTCAGCTCAACGCATTTAACGTTGCTACAACACGAGGTGAAATTGAAGAAGCAAAACATTTTAATAATTATTGCAAAGTGTTGAACGACTTACATTAATGTACAGTAATAACTACATATATTGAGTAGACGTACTGGTTCGAGCCTCGGTTGGGTCAGTTGGCATTTCTGTGTGGAGTTTGATGTTCTCCCCGCGTTCGCGTGGGTTTCCTCCGGGTCCTCCAGTTTCCCCCGCATGTCCAAAGACATGTCACATGCTGTATAGGTAAATTAGGTTGGCTAATTGTCCGTAGTGTATGTGTGTGTGAATGAGAGTATGGGTGTTTCCCAGTGATGGGTTGCAGCTGGAAGTACATCTGCTGTGTAAAACCTGCTGGATAAGTTGGCGGATCATTTGACTGTAATCATTTTTCTTACTCCTTTTTTTAGTAGACTATTAATCTACTTAAGTAGTTCTACTACATCTCGATGATTTCTGTTTCAGTGGCTATGTTAATAAAAGAGGTAGATTTAAGATTAAACAGCAATGTTTAAAATGTTTATTAGACGTACATACATTTCTAACTAAAATTTGGTTTCTTGTTGCATGTGGAACCATTTTACTGAAAAAAAAGCAGAAAAAACAACATCCGTTTGTGGTCAGCCATGCATCCTTGTTGTGAGGCCTATATGTATTTCTTAGAAACACTGGTGTAAGTGAATACAAGTGAATGCGATTTTCTGGGTTATGAAATGAGTAAGTGGAAATTCCCAAAAGCAATGTCAGCATCTGGCCTCTTTAAAGTAGTGACACACACTCCCTGTGAAGTAATGAGACTGTATGTATTCATCATAGAAGTTTATTTTAATGAATAACACATTAAATGTCAGATTATATTTAAATGTTTTATAAAAATATAATAGATCTTAATAAAATCATACATATTGCTTATTGTTTGAGCTTACAGTAACACAGGAGATTCAATGTATGGATATATTCTTATAATAAAATATACATGAGACAATGATAAGAGAAATGGTGAGAAAGCAGCAGTTAAGAAAACTAATTTCATAAGAATAGAAAACCTAGAAAGAAACCAATCAGAATCGTAAGTTGCTCAATGTTTACAGAGAAACAGGCAGAGTTTGATAACGATGAAGGGAACAGAGCCGGATTGGAAAGATTTTGGCCAGAGGAGCACATGGGTGTCGTTTTTACCAGCTGAGTATTATTGTTAAACCACTGACTGATGTACAGAATGAAGACAGTGGAGCAGTCCCATGGATTCCCATCAAGATGAATACGTTTGAGCTTTCTTAAAGGCATTAGAGTCCCATCTTCCATTGAGCGCAGTTGATTTGATTTCATATCTAGTTCATGTAATTTTACTAAGCCTTCAAACTGCGCTGGATGAATTTCCTGGAGATAGTTTCTGTCCAAATGGAGCTCTTCCAAATCAACAAGTTTAGAAAACAATCTGCTGGGCAAATATCTCAGCTTGTTGTTTTGCAGGTGGAGCTTCGTGAGGCTTCTTAAAGATGTGAAGATGTCTTCTGGAAGATTATGGAGAAAATTGAAACTCAGATCTAGGTCTTTTAGTGCAGACAGATCATTGAAGGCATCTGATAAGATGGAATGCAACTTATTGTTGGACAAATCTAGAACCTTAAGGTTTTTAAGACTTTTAAAGAATCTAACAGGGATGGTTTCTATCTGGTTTTCGTTCAGCAATAGCTCCCGCAACATTGTAAGATCAGTGAGTAACTCTCCATGAAGTTTTGACAGGTTGTTATTGCTGAGTTTCAGAGACTGTAGTCGGCACAGATTTTTAAAGGACAACTTTGAAATGAAGCTGATATGATTGTTCTCCAGATTGAGCTCCTTCAGGTTCTTATAAAAGAGGTGATTTGGAATCACCATGAGGTCATTGCTGCTAATATCTAGTTGCTTAAGCTTCCTCAGCTTAAATGTGTGAGAGTGAAGCTTTGAAATGTGATTGTTGTCTAATTGTAGATCCTTCAGTGCTGACAGTGGATGAAAGAGGTCTGGGGGAATCACAGAAATATTATTGCTGTCCAGCTGGAGCTCTTTTAACATACTCAGGTTTTTGAACACGTTGTTTGGAAGCGACGTCAGATTGTTTTGATACAAATAAAGGTTTTCGAGCTTCCCCAAGCCTTCGAACACATGCAGCGTTAGTGTCTGCAACTGATTGAAACTAAGATCCAAATAAACCAGCTGGGAAAGACTTCTAAAGGAACCATTGGAAATGGAAACCAGACCATTATAACTTAAATCCAAGTGTTTCAGTGAGAGAACCTCAGAAAAAATGTCATCAGTAATTGAAGTTATGTCATTTTTGTGAAGGTAGAGGCTAGTGAGGTTTGGAGTCTCTTGAAGGACAATGGTAGGGATGCCAGCTAGTCCATTTAGACCAAGATCGAGATGATTTAGCCCAGTGGCACCTTTGAAACTCCCATTGCCAACACTTTTTAGCTTGTTATTTGACAGATAGAGTTTGGCAAGATTGGTGCAGTTCTCAAACACATTCACCTCGATCATATTAATCATGTTATCTCTCAATTGCAGGTCTGTAAGGGCAAGAGGCCCCTCTAAGACCCCATAGGGTAAACTAAATATCTGGTTTATATTCAGATTAAGCGTTTGAAGTTTAGTCAAGCCATAGAGAAACATCTGAGGCAGGCTTTTAATGGCGTTGTTACTGAGATCCAACACTTGGAGGTTTAGCAGCCCCTCAAATTGTCTTGGTTCCAGTGCACTCAGTCTGTTTCCTCCCAGGTGTAGATGCGTAAGACCTCTCACGTTCTGCCAGTTGGTATTCAGTGACAAATTGAAGACGTTTTTGGTGAGGTCGAGAACCTTCAATTCATGGAAAGTTTCATTTGGGAGAGCCTGAATCTTATTACGTGTAGCATAAAGATGCTTGATACCTTTAGGCAAAAGAGGGAACTCAAGGAGATTCTTGTTCCAACATGTTACAATGTCAGCATCATCACACGAGCAGGGTGTCGGACAGACATCAACTGCTGCGATGAGATCCAGTACCATCAACAAAGGCCAAAACATTCTTAAAGATGTGATCTGCAACACTTAAAGAAACCCACAAGTTACTTTGTGACAATGTGAAACCAGGCATTTGTATATTCAGATCTAAAAATCCAAGTATGCGACTGGATGAGCATTTAGATCTATTCAACCTTAGATGCAACCAGGGCTTGACATCAATGCTAGTCAACTTGACAAATGTGTGTAACGCAGTCAGTGCCAATCACTTCTTCAGTGTGCTGAGTTTTAATTTTATCATGACATTAGAGCTTGTGCTGGATAATTATTGTCTGACTGGAGAAGTCACATAAAACATTAAAATAGGGAGGCGCAAAATTTAATGTGAGAATTATTGACTCTTTTTGAGATATCTAAACAAATGAACACAAATGCTCACACAAGAACAATGTACAGTGGTAGAAGCTAAGTAGTTTTTCAATTGGGCAAGTTAGTGATTCAATGTCCTATTCATAAAGTGATTCACTTGTTTCATTGCTGAATGAATCAGCTTTCTAAACTAGCCAATTGAATGACTCTCAGGCCACAATATACTGGCAAATTTCTTTCAAAATGTAAATGTTCCATGCATTTTTCCAACATGTCTTAATTGTGTATGAATTTTTTTTTTTAAATACAAAGCTTATAACCTTATTTATGCAGTTGATCTACCTCCATTTCCTGCACAATGTAAAGATTTGTAGATTTTTATTTGCTAACAACCTTACAATATCTTTGTATATTAACAGAAATTATTAATAAAATGTAAAAATTTGATATTAAAGATGCCACTGCCATAATTGACAATCCACTTTTAAAACTAAGTTTACAAACATCAAAAATGAAAATGTGAAAATGCTTGAGAGGCTTTTTTAACTTTGAAAAACAAGTAGCCACAATGGCTGATGAGTCAAAAGTTAATGTCAAGCCCTGTGTGCAATATTTTAATAAAACCGACAGAAAATCTTAGTCACCAATATTGTACATTATCTTTAGAAATTAGCCATTGACCCCTGAATGGTAATGCTCATTTAAATATCACAATTTTGCTAATTATGTTTATATGCAAGCAATGTATGTTTTAGCTGCTTTTACATTTTGATAAATCTTAAAACATAAATGGGCTTACCTGCACGAACAGCCAGCTTGCAAACTACAATGGTTTTGAAAGTAATACGTGCCTTATTTCAGCAGCATAGCATAATAATGACCTGTCAGCAGAACAACAGAGCTTAAAAGACTCTATTTATGATGTCACATGCGATACATTCTCAACCACAATAAAACCTCACCACAGCAAGACAGAACTCAGCAAACAGCTGTGACTTATTGCAGTGTGTAGCCAAAACATTCAATTCACATCCAATACCAAAAAAAAAATAAAAATAAAAATAAATGACCAAACCCCCAGGCAGAGGTGGAAATAAAATCTTCTACTCAAGTAAAAGTACTGTTACTTCCAAAAATTTTTACCTAAGTAAAAGTAAAGTTACATGTCTACACTCTTAGAAATAAAGGTACACGAGCTGTCACTGGGGTGGTACCTTTTAAAAATGTACACATTTGTACTTTTTACAAGGTCCATATTGGTAGCTACCTCAAAAGTATATATTAGTACCTAAAAGTTTTAAGAGGAACACTTTTGTACTTTTTAGGTACTGATATGTTGAGGTATTAATATGGACCCTTTAGGTACAAATGTGTACCTTTTAAAAAGGTACCACCCAAGTGACAGCTCGCGTACCTTTATTTCCTTTATTAGTGTACTCATGAGCAAAAAGTAACTATTTCTCAAAAGGGACAAGAGGATATAAACCTCCAATTAGGTGTTTTTATTTGAATAAAAATTAAAGACTGATAACAAAAATCTATATAATTATTACAAATATTTTACAGATTATCCTATTTAACAATTTAATCAAATTCTAATGCAACATCTGCTATGCTAACTAAATTGTACATAGACAATTTTGCTCCAAGGCCCCGTTAATATCTGATCCTGGTGCTAACGAACATTAGCAATGTTAAGAACACAGTTGAGCAAGTTACTTCCAAAATGTAATATATTTTATATTACTAGTTACCGTCATTTGTTTTGAAATTAGTTACATTTCAATATTAATGTCTTAGAAATGTTACACTACTTTTGTATTACTTTTAGGTTACTTGAACCAAAAAAAACACAGAAGTATGACTCAATTTTCACAAGCATGTCTATGTTTTCAAATACATTTTGCTATCAATTGTAACTATTCAGTGATTTTTGTTTACACAAGGAGTCTGACAACAGCCAGTGCTCCACACAGAGATCTGATCATTTGACATCTTTTCTTTTACAGTTTTTCTCAGTTGCTTTGGTGCATTTCTCACAACACTATTTACACAATTTGCACACTATTTGCACAACAGTTAATGCATTTCTCAAAACAATTAGTACAAACTGCAAAACCTAGTGGATAACCTGCAAAAGCGTATCACTTGCTCAAAATGGAGAGCTTATTCATTCAAGTGTCAGTGTCATCAAGATTAAGAGTCCTGACACCATTGTTCATGAACAAGATGGTCAAATGGCTTTGTCATGTTTTCATTATGACACTTTACTCTGTACATTTTTTCCAATGCAAAAAAAGTCAGATTTTGGTGACACTTCCTGAAAATGCTCAAGACAGCACTATATACTATATACACAGCCATTTGAAAGCTACAGTAAAGTTAGCCATCACTGCATTTAGTGAGGTATCTGAGTACAAGACACTGAATATGTATGTTTCACATGTTTACTGCAGATGCTCTTTACAATTCTAATTTATTCACAGCAATGTGCAAAAGAATAAATACACCCTTACTTACAACAAACACAAACTCCCTTTTGGTAGAGCTGAGCACAACTGTAAACAGTATTGTAGTACATATTGAAACTGAACCTACAACATACACAGGTCTGTAAATCATTCATGAAATGCTCAATTAAGAAGACATTTTCAGATAAAAATTTAAAGTTTTTTATAAAATTAGCTTGACAGATTTTGACAACTAGTGAGGACTATTAGTTTTATATGAATGACTATTCAGCATCCACAAGCTTAGTTCATTTTGACTGACATGACATAAGCAAATGATAATGTTACAAACAGCAGAGAGTTGTATGAAAGCAATTGATGCAAAAGTATTTGCAATTTGCTGGAAGGAACGAGAAACTGCTACTATGATATGCACAAATGACTGATTGTTTTGAGAAATGCATTAACTGTTGTGCAAATGTAAATAGTGTTGTGAGAAATGCACCAAAGCCACTGAGAAAAACTAATAATAATAAATAATAAAATAAGATAATAAAAAAACTGGGTACAGAGGCAAGCTATTAATTTAAATCATATTTACAAAGTTTTTTTACTTTGTGAATAATTTGTGAATATAATATTTACCCAATAAAATAATTAAATTGCCTAAAAATTCTATGTTATGTTTGTCATGAGAAAAGTAACAAATTATATCACACATTGAAAAATCAGTGTTAAACTTACATTTTGATGTAAAAAAGACGAATAAATCAGATCAAAACATTCTAAAATGTGGGCATTTGACAAAAAGATGATCAATTGATTCGATACTTGAGTTACAGGAGACACAATTTGAATTAGGATTACCAAATTTAGATACAATCTAATTAGATAATTAGAATAGGGTAGATCATTTTACCAGCAGATTCCTTCTCACTCTGCTGCTGCAGTGACAGTATCCGGGCACGATTTTTTTATTTTTCTGTTGCATTACCTTACATATTTATTTATTTACTCAGTAACGGATATGATTAAAAATGTAGCAAAGTGCAATACTATGAGCAAATCATATTTAAGTAAAAGTAAAATTTCAGATTTACAGATTTAGAAGTACAGTAATGTGAGTGAATGTAATTCATTACTTTCCACCTCTGCCCCCAGGATGTGTCCTAATACAAGGAAAAGACAAAATTCAGTTATCAAATTCAGATATCAGAAATCAAAAAAGGAATGATTTATAATGTGGGACATTCAAAAGTCACGATTCATGTAGAGTATGTAAAAATAGTTAAAGAAAATAATATTTAAACATCATGCATACAATAATTAATATGATAGTTTTGATGCATTTATATAATACAGTTTTTCTCAGTCACTTTGGTGCATTTCTCACAACATTATTTACATTTGCACAACAGTTAATGCATTTCTCAAAACAGTTAGTACAAACTGCAAAACCTAGTGGATAACCTGCAAAAGCGTGTCACTTGCTCAAAATGGATAGCTCATTCCTTAAAAGCAAGTATTCATGTCAATGAAAGTGTCAGTGTCATCAAGATGAAAAGTCCTGACACCATTGTTTATGAACAAGATAGACAAATATCTTTGTCATGTTTTCATTATGACACTTTACTCTGTAAATATTTTCCAATGCAAAAAAGTCAAATTTTGGTGACACTTCCTGAAAATGCTCAAGACAGCACTATATACTATTTACACAGCCATTTGAAGACTACAGTAAAGTTAGACATTTAGTGAGGTACAATACAAAATAATAAATACACCCTTATTTACAACAAACATAAACTCCCTTTGGGTAGAGCTGTTCACAACTGTAAACAATATTGCAGTACATATTGGACATGAACCTACAACATACACAGGTCTGTAAATCATTCATTAAATGATACAATATAGAAATCATTTTCAGGAAAAATAATATTTTTAAAAATGTTATAAAATTAGCTTGACAGATTTTGACAACTAGTTCAACAAGTTTTTGTATGTAATGACTCAAGTAATGTAATGAGGACTATTAGTTTTATATGGAATGACTATTCAGCATCCACAAGTTTAGTTCATTTTGACTGACATGACATAAGCAAATGATAATGTTTTAAAACAGCAGAGAGTTGTATGAAAGCAGTTGATGCATGTCCAAAAGCATTTGCAATTTGCTGGACAGAATGAGAAACTGCTACAATGATGTGCACAAATGACTGATTGTTTTGAATAATGCATTAACTGTTGTGCAAATGTAAATAGTGTTGTGAGAAATGCACCAAAGCAGTTGAGAAAAACTGTAATATTTGGCATATTCTCAAATGCATATGTTATGGTATGCTATGTTATGTTGTTATCATCTTATCTTTAAATGCACATTCAGACTTCCTGACTGTTCTCTGTCATTTTACTGAGCAACATACAGATAAAACCACAACAGGCATAGCTTAGATGCATTTAAAATCTAAATATCGCTTGATAAAATATGCAATATGAAAAAGAATCATAAGGCTAATCAAACTGTTCTGCTTTTCCTAAAGTGGGACAATGGAAAATTTTACTTTTAAAAATATTACATATTTTATAAAGTACAAATATTTGATAAGCTCATTAGACCAAAAAGTAGCCATACAGTTTTGTTTAAATTGAATGCCTCAGCTTTGTATAAACCTATAGATTTCAATGGCATTTTTATGTTATGGGGGACTTGTTAAAGGCATTTACCCCAATCCTTTCTATCATACAGTACTTACTTGTCTCTCAGATGGGATGGTGGGCCAGATCAAAGGTTAAAATGGGCCAACTTTGGCCCGCGGGCCCTATTTTGAGCATCTCTGCGCTAGATGTTATGGTATGTGATATGCTATAGTGTTTTCTTTGCTCGCCAAAGCAGATGTTTACCCAGATTTGGATATTAAACTTTAAATTTATGGTCTGGTCAGAGTGTAGTGGAGTCCTGTTTACATGCAGATGTTATGCTTGTTTTGCACATTAACTCCAAAACGAACTCTTTGTTATTCAGTCTGACAAAATAGAAAAATGATGTAATCCACTGTTGTGGCCAAAAGATGGCGCAGTCGCTCATTCCCAAAATTGATGTCAATTTTTCAGGACTGTATAATATCTTTTCGGATAGATGTATCTCTCCTGAGACACTTTCAGGAAATTGACAAAATACAGACTGTTCAGCTTATGAACAACATTTGTACTGAAAAATACTGTGCTGATATTATGGGTTTCAGGTCATCAGAAATAATCTACATTCAGTTAAACGACAAAAACAAAAGTCATCCACGAGGATGCTGCACACTGGTGGTGGATGAGAAGATCCCCCCATTGTGTAAAGCGCTTTCAGTGTCCAGAAAAGCGCACTATAAATGTAAGGAATTTATTATTATTATTATAATTATTATTATTATTAAAACAAAAGTCCCTCTTCTGTGACCTATAATTATAGACTTACTTTATCTGTAACTTTACTTAATTTTTTTCTGTGTCAGTAAACATGATTTTAGATTTTTTTCTGTAAAAATGTTTATGAGAAAATCACATTTTTCCCCAAACACTCCATTACAATTGGCTCAATGTTAATAATAATATTTTTTTAAAAACTGCTTAACTTAGACTTGTCTTGGCATCTATTGTTGATTTTTGGTGATTTGATGTGCTTCATTTATTCTCATTTGTAAGTCACTTTTGGATAAAATATTGTGCTGAATGAATAAATAAAAATGTAATGTTTCCTCTATTCATTGCCATACCATAATGGATTTTGCTTTCTTTTTGGGCTTAGTCTCTTTATTAAGTTTTGAATGGACTGATTGGAGTGTTTTTGAAGCTGCAGCCACCGACCTGGACGAGCTCACAGAGACTGTAACATCATACATCAGTTTCTGTGAGGAGTTATGCATCCCTACCAGGACCTACTTATCATTTAACAATGATAAACCATGGTTTACACCAAAACTTAGACAGCTTCGTCATGAAAAAGAGGATGCCTACAGGAGAGGGGACAGGATTTTATACAATCAGGCCAGGAACACACTGACAAAGGAGATTGGTGTGGCCAAGAAAAGCTATGCCAAAAGCTGCAAAACCAGTTTTCTGCCAACGACCCTGCATCAGTGTGGAAAGACCTTAAAGACATCACGAATGATAAAACGCCATCCCCCAGTATCGACAGCAACAAACATCTTGCAAACGAGCTAAATATGTTCTATTGTAGATTTGACATCTCTGACCAGACACCTCACACCCGCCCGGACCATCTCCCTACACAGCCATCAACACCTCCAGCCATCTCCCTCTCCCCCCCTGCACTTCCGATCAGTGAGGATAATGGGCATCAGATCCTCAGTAAACAGCCATCAACACCTCCGGCCATCTCCTTCTCCACCCCGGCACTTCAGATCAGTGAGGATAATGGGCATCAGATCCTCAGTAAACAGCCATCAACACCTCCAGCCATTTTTTTTATTAAAATAATGAAATTTAAATTAATTAAAATACATGTTCTAATAGATGTTTAGCTACACTGTAAAAAAAAAGTTGACTCAATGTAAAATTTTAAGGCAACAAACTTGAGAACATTTTTGAGTTGACTCAACTTTCAAGCCAATAACTGCACTCGACTCGATTTAAGTTTTCAAAAATGTCCTGAAGTTGCCTTAAAATTTTACGTTGAGTCAACTTTTCTTTTTTACAGTATAGCTGAACATGTATTAGAACATGTATTTTAATCAATTAAAATTTCATTATTTTAATAAAAAAAAAATCTTTACAATTTTACTTTTTTATCAACTCATAAAACTCCTGTTTCTTCATCAACACAATTATGTTTGTTGCATATCATGTTGACAACAATGCATAAATATTATTTCTCGTTGTTTTAATAACAATAATCCCTCTCAAATATATAATTAGAAGTGATACAAAAGATGACATTGGCTAAAATGTGCAGTGAAACAGATTACATAATTGGCTACATGTATCATCATGCAATTTGTAATCCGAAACCAACGACCGTTTTTAGTAAACGCACCAGCACTTTTCAGATGCACTCAATTTCCCCCGGAATAAGCTGCACTGTCGTACAGTGTCCAGCAGGAGGAGAGCTCCGCTTTAATTATGGACAGACTTGTTTGTCAGTCGACGGGTCTGCTACATGAATGAATGAACAGTCAGTGTCTTTAGGACCATGGGGGAAGGGTGTGTATAAGTGTGTGTGACTGTATGTGTGTGAGCGTCCGCCGCAGCCCTGCCCAGCCTATTCTTTCTCCTGACGTCCTTCCTTGATGCCAGTGTCACACGCTGCTGGGGATGAACATTTTACAGCCACTGTACAGTTTTTATAAGCTAAGCTATACCGTCTGGGAGCATTGACAGACAGACTCTGTCTCTTCGAAAAGGATATTGCCCACCGGTGCCTGTCGGGACAGGAGTGCACTCGACACACGCTTAACAGTTAGCATTTCGTACTGTATCCGCCGATGTTCATTTATTAATATATTGTTTTCCTGGAAATGTGCACAGATGAGTCTTTGAAGGGGACACAGCGTCCGTGGGAGGGGTTTATTTCCTCTGGACAACCCAGACTCATTGAAAAAATGGGGCTGTTTTCATCAGTTTGATGCTGCGGTAGCTCTGTTTTTTCCTATTCTGTTCTGCTTTTGTTTTCTTTCGGTGTGTCTCGTGATCTACAGTCGACTCAACATACAAAACACTCGCTGGTATGGGACATTTTTGTTTAGCTAAGGACAAAATGGTCTATTGTTCCGGCTAGCCGAACCACCACAGACATGAGCATCATAGTATAGCGTTTTTTATCTTAGTTTTCATCCCACCAGTATTGTGCATAGCATCCAGTAGACCTGACCGAAAATGAGGATTGTTTAAGAGGGAAAAACACTGTAGTGGTGGTCGGAGAGGGCAGCGATAGCCTCGCGATACTGGCTCGGTTGCGGACCGTTTCTGGTCTGATTCAATTAGCAACTGTACGCGGCGGAGCCCTGCAAATAAAGGCAGCGTTGCTGAAGGCTGAAGCTCAGGGACGATGTCCTCTCGCGCAGCGCTGCAGCCGGGGAACGACAGGAATGCAGACCACGTAAGTGTAAAGCTTTCTTACGTCATAAAGTTCCACTTGACAAACGAACCATTAGAACGTTTGTCGTCTAAAAGTAGTGATGGGAAGTGATGATGCTCGCTTTTTGAAACAGCAGAACAGAAATGAGAATTCGACTTCTCTTTTACGTCATCAAATAATATTACGACACCCTGGCATTAAATGTTGTTTTCTGTTGGTATTACTCTTGAAATGCAAGGGTGTGTGTTTGATTTTTGCGTGTTGTAATTCATTTTGTTGCTCATTCAGGTCATAGTATATTCCTGGAAAAACGAAGCAGACATGTCGGCTACATTGTATTTACGCTAAACAATAGCTGCTAAAATTAATGTACAATTTCTGACTGAAAAACACAAAGCCCTTATAATTATATGTGGGGACATATGTATAAGTATGCACCAATTAACTGAACAAAACAAAAATTTGTTCCCTCTTTACGAAAATAACCGTGGTTGTATTACAAATAAAACAAAAATGTAGTCAACCCATTGTAACCACAAATTAACCACGGCTTTGCTACACTAATCCTAGTTTAATATTAATTTAGCTCGTTTTATACTTATTAAACCAGGTTTTTTGTGTTATAGGCCTACAGCTTTTTAATTTTTTGTTCAGAATAAAGTGCATTGCATGAATGAGAACATCATCTTTCAAACCATATTTTAATCTCATCCTTATGTAGTAAAATGATTATTAAAATTAGCCATGCATGGTTTTATTATAAAGTGTATTAACCATGGGTTTCTTTTATTCCTATTATATCAAAAACTATGGTTGTGGTATGGCTTTGTTTACTCTCAAAAACCTTGCTTTTTTGAGTTTTGATTTTATTTGTAGTAAAACCATCATTCATTTTTTTGTAAGAACATACTCTCAACATATCATCATTTTACTAAATCATTGCCATGTTGTAATCATTTGTTCCCTTGTTGTTAAATCAAAATGAGGGAGCAAGTTTATTTGACATGGGCGCAATCTTTTAAAATGAGTAAACAGATTAACTTGTAAAGATTTATAGTTCTTGGCCACAGTTTTATTCATATGGGTGAATGAAACAGTAAATAATAGAGGTTACTAAATCAAATATGTTTTTCAATGAACATGCAGTTTTTTTGTGCAATTTTACATATCAATTCCATTTATAGCATTTCTGTTTTTTGACAGTTAACATTTTTATCAGCCCATTGATCGATTCACTCAAAAAGTATAAATTCACTTTGGTTTTTGGTTCATTACTTGGTTCTGGACATGTCTGAAAGAGTTCTTTATTTTTTTTAAAAACTTAATATAAAAGTTGTACTGACTTTGTGAAAAAGTTCAGTCAATTCAATGAAGAGAGAGTTTAAAGAATAAACGTTAATTTATCGGCCGAAAATATGTTATGCTATTTAATGGACAATCAAATTTTTGTGGCTTCAGTCAGTGTTGGCGTACTCTTTTAAATCTGGAAACATTAACAACTGATATCGAAATATACATCGTTATTGTTCAAGATGGAAAATAATTATCGAGATTGCATTTTTGCTATATCACTCAGCCCTAACGTTAATTACAAGTCATAATCAGTGATTAGCCAGAAGTTTTCAAGTCAGTATAAGTGTAGTTGTTAATAAATTAATAGGCTAAAGAGTTACATTTTTACTAAAAACTGAATTTTTAATAAACAGTATCTTATTCCTACTCTTTCAGAAATTACATACAGCAATCACTTATCAAAGGCTATCACTAATGTTGTTTAGATCTTGCATAAATAAATGCTTTTACAGACAATTTATAGCATTTCATTTGTGGATGTTTTATTTACAGCCTTGTGAGGTTGATGTTATGTGTGTTCTGATGCAAAATGTTTTTGGCAAACCTCAGGCCTCGAGTCATGAACTAAAATTGCTTAACTTCTTTTATGGACAGTATACTTTGAATTCAACTTTCATAGGCCAAGCTATGATACATGTACTCATAGACAGAACCATGAGTATCAATATTCACATTAGCTGTTGATCGATATCAGCATTAAATTATTTTTTTACTGTCTCTCTCTCCCTCTCATTTTGGTTATTTGGTTATGTGCCAAACTAGAATAGTTTATAAATTTTTTGTAGAATTCAGTAGCATAGTTAAACTTATTGTTTATTATATTTTTAAATAAATTCTTAAATGTTAGCTTGTTTGATGATGTGCAGATTGTACACATGTATGTGTGGACTGATGCCAGGGATCTTATTTCAAACTGGAATCTGATTATTTAATCCAGATATGTAATCAGTTAGGGTAAAATTCATTCATTTTCTTTTCAGCTTAGTCCCTTTATTAATCTGGCATTGCCACAGTGGAATGAACCACCAACTTATCCAGCATGTGTTTTATGCAGTGGGTGCCCTTCCAGCTGCAACCCATCTCTGGGAAACATCCATAGACTCTCATTCACACTTATACACTAGGGACAATTTAACTTACCCAAGTCACCTGTACTGCATGTTTTTGGACTGTGGGGGAAACCGGAGCACCCGAAGAAAACCCACTTAAACACGAGGAGAACATGGAAACTCCATACAGATATGCCAACTGACCCAGCCGAGGCTTGAACCAGCGACCTTCTAGCTGTGAGGCGACATCGCTACCCATTGCGCCACCGTGCCGTCCTTATTTTGAAACAATACAAATCATTTTGGCAAGCAAGCAAAACTTGGGCAGTAGCTTTTTTTCAATAAAATCCAAAATTAGGCTTTTGGGTCCACTGCGAAAACTGTTATATCAATATATAACATTAAATGCCATGTTTAGATTATCTCAAGAATTACTAACATTATCTAGTAGCATTAATATAATAGTTCACCCAAACTTTCGTGATTTACTCACTCTAATGGAGTTCCAAACCCTTATGGCTTTCTGTAACGATTGATCTTTTCCATGCAAAATTTATTTTGCAAAGAAAATTAATAGAATAAAACCCAAAGCACCATATAAATAGTCAAAATGGTTCTGCACTGTTTTAAGTATCTATTTGATAGCTTTGTACTAAAATAATTACGTTTGCTGTTTGTTCAAATTACTTATAGAAATTGAGCTAAAACAACAATTCTTGAGGTTTTTTGGGGACAACTTAATTGTTTTATGATCGATTCAGTTAAATTTGTAAAAACCAATAAGTCATCTTAATTCCTTCATGTTCCCCTAACACAAATCGATTGTGTGGAGCCCAGCATTTTTTTCACAGTGTATAATACACAGACGTTTTTATGCAGCATTTTTGAAAATTTTTCTAAAATGTAGTAAGATCATGCCAAAGCAGCAATTCGATTTCATCTGTGGCCAATCTTCGTGCAAATATGGCTTTGACACATTTTGTAATTAACAGTTCAGAACTGCTGTCTCTATTTCCACCTCAAACTGTCTTATAATTTGTGGTTGGTGTACTTACTGTTACCAGAGCTCTTTATTATTCAAGTTGGATGCCAGGTTTCAGTTTACCTGGCTTAGGTCTTGAATAGTTCATCAGATGTAAAAGACATCTGCTTTCCACATTATTACTTCGCATGCTACAATTTAATTGCTCGACAGAATGTTGATTGCTTATTGCTACTGTAATCTGAAGTCGGATTATACATTATGCAAAACCCACAAAGGGTATCCTAAACTGAGTGACTTAATGGAGAATACTATAGATTGAAAAATATAGTAGCATATGTCGATTCGCAACAAGCTATGTTAATGAAGGATGAAAGTAATGAAAATTCTGCATAGATTTGCTTTAATTATCCAGTACCTCTATCTGCACAGACACAGCAGCGTGACATGTCACACAGAGACACGACAAGTCCTTCTAGAATGATGAGAAGGGATGAGATAGCAAGCAAGATCACAAAGCAAACACAATGCATCCACCAACCCCAGAGGTTATGTAAACACTCTGTCTAGCCATGGAGCAAGAGTGGAATGGTGATGTCAAAACAGAGCCTGCAAGTGAATCCACAGATTGCATCTAGTGTAGCAAAATTGTCACAAAGACTGTAAATGTATTACTCTAAAGGTCAACTAGAGAAGGAAGCCAGGAATGATCTGTGCATTTAGTTATATGAAAATGAGTTCATTCATATGCCAGGTTTGATTTGATCCAAATGATAGCCATCTTTACAACATCAGATTAAAGCAGCTTAAAAAGAGTTAGTTTATCCAAAAATGTAAATTATGTAATTTATTACACCCCCTAATGTCTTTCCAAGCCACTGAGACCTTCGTTTGTCTATGGAACACAAATTAAGAAATTTTAGATGGTATCCAGGAGCTCTCTCATCCTCCATAGAGAGCAACGCTGTCCAACTCATTCAAAGTTCAGAAAAAAACAAAACAAAATCCTCGAAACTGACCATGTCTTGAGTGGTGTAATCAGAAAATGATCACACTATGACAATACTTTTGTGCACACACAAAACAAAACAAAAATAATGACTTTATTTAATAGTTTCTTCTCCTCATTGTCAGGATGCACATTCAAGAGCGCGATGTTCTCTTTAAGGGTGTCGCGCTCAGTTGCATTGCTGACGTATACTTCGGATGCGTATGCGCTTTGTTTCAAACAGAGGAAGATGCATATGAGTATCTGGTGGGGTATACATCAGTGTATAGTGCTCAAGAATGCGTGCCCTATACTGACACTTCAGAGAATAAGCGTTCAATGAAGTCTGCTATCTGCACACAAAAGTATTGTCGTAGCTTAATAACTGCCGAACCACTGAAGACATATGGTCTGTTTTGAGGATTTTTTGCTGTGCTTTTGGATTTAATGCAAAATATCTTATTTTGTCTTCCGAATATGAATGAAGGTCTCTGGGGTTTGGAACAACAGAAGGATGAGTTGAACTAAACGTGTGCTACTGTGTTTTACTTCTTTTTAAATATGTGTTCAAACTTGCAGCTTTCACAGAAGAGCAGACACTTTGAATAATGTCTGTATCAGCTAAAATTATCGTGAAAAATTTGCGTGTTAGCTAGTGTGGATGTTTACCTTATGCTGGCAAAATGTCAAAAGAGGAAATTCACTGGTTAAGTAAGCTTTGTAGTGTCCACATATTCAACTTCCTCCAGTACTTCCTCATTAATGATGTTTTAAATGTTCTACACATCATTTGCATATTAGCAATATTAAACGTTGCGACCTCTGTTTGATAATGAGGAAAAATGATAGGTATTATTATTGTCAATACAATAATTAAATAAGCTAATTAAAGATTACCCATTTTTTAAACCACTTTCAATGGTAGAACAGTCAGATTTTTCAACAGTGTTGTAAAACTCGTGTGGTTGAATTCATTCTGATAGCCACAAAAACCTCAGACTCTGCCTACAGACTTTACGTGATCATAGTTAAACATTGTGAGAAATCTCCATAAAACAAGTTATTTAGGCTTTCCTGCATTTCCTGCACCTAAACACATGGATTAGGTTTAAAACCACTTCCTTTTTTCATTTGTTTGCTCTCTAGCCTGCTTTCATTTAGTATTTGTGCATCTCACTGGTTTCTTCTGTGAAAGTAATATGGAGCCTGTCAAAATCTGAACAGAAGTAGTTACGAGAAACAGATTTGAACATGTTAAAGTCAGTATGAAATCAAAATTGACTCTTTGTATTTTTATATGTATATAGTAGTTCTTGTGGTCCCACTTTTTATTAATGTACTTGCATCAAAAAATAAATGCAATGTACTTACTCTGTTCATAATGTATTGCAGAACACTTGTGGTGCTCTTGAGGTGGGATACAGGTATGGTATGGTTTAAGATGTAAGGGATGGTCAACAGTGTCATTAAAGATGTAATTACATTAACTACAGATGTAATTATATACATGTATTTAATCAATCAAAAGTACAATATAAAAACATGTATTTACACAATAAGTACATTGTAACAAATGATTAATTTCAGTGTAAGTACATAAGACCACTTAATATAAAGTAGGACCGTTCTTGTTATGATGTATCTGTGCACCTCATTATTTTGTAAAAAAAATGTTCCCTCATAATCTTTAATCAAACACTATAACAATCCCTCCCCCTTTAAAACAATTTTTCTTTCACTTCTGATCAGATGAAAAGGCTTTTGGATGGGTCTCTCAGTCATTTAGGGTGTACATTCATTCAGTGTCTTGCTTCTGCTCTGCAGGAGACTCGAACGAATATGATACAATTAAGTCTTTAAAATTTAGCTTGTCATCACCGGGCACCTGAAAACCTTCATGAGTTCAAATGCCCATTCAAATCTTCCCCCATTTTGTTTACCAATAAACCAGTCAGTTGCCAAAGGACAAAATCATGTCCCACCCTACATTTTTTCTCATTTTAGAAACCATTTCAATTGGATGTATGTCATGATAGGAGAAAAAATGACAAATTTAATGTCAGTTTAATGGCAACTTTAATGCTGTATAGAAATATCAATAATTTTTGCAGACTATCAGAAACACTGAAGATGTATTGTAATACCAAATGAAATCACAACCTAAAAGAAAAGTTGATTATAAAGTGACTTCTGTGTGACCTATGCATCATGCTTCACTTCATTATTGACAAATGACTCTTTCTGCTGGCAAAATTTGACTAATTAGATTAAAGATAAGAAGCCTGCAATACTATGTGCTGTCTTTGGCTGTGTGTGTTTAACACCTACAGCTCTGTGGTTTGGAGAGACTGGTTAAAGTTTATTTCAACTAGCCCTGTTGTTGTTTTAGTACAATTTGTTGAATACTTTTAATTTTTCTGAAGTCGTCCAATTTTAGCCTTTGCAAACAGATGAATAAAGTAACACAGAGCACTTGGCAATAAATTGGCTGCTTTTATGTTAGTGCAGCAAATAGCTCATTTTATTTTAAAATTCATGTTTTGACCCATTCAAGAGAAACAGTAACTCATTTTCACCCTCTATACCAGAGATGCCCAAAACAGGGCCCGAAAGCTGGCCCATGGTTTTTGATTTGGCCCACCAACCAATCAGAAAAGAGACTGACAAATGATGGGCAAGGTTGGGGCAAATCCCTCAAACAGAGATCGGCATTTCTAATTTAACATAACCTTTTGTTTGTTTAATTGCTGAGCTACAAAACAAAATGAAATTAAATGTTTAATTAAATGTGAATTCATCCGATTTTTTAAAGGGTCATAAAATCCCAAAACATTTTTTAAGATGTTGACAGAAATATATGTGTGGCACATTGCTAAAAACAGTTAAAATTAATTATTTTTGTAAACAAAAAAAACATTGAACTCTATTGTGTTATAAAGGAGTTTGTTTATGGTTTTATTGTAAGAAGTACATAAAAAATTAATATACATATAAAATTATTGATATAGTTAAATTATTTTTTGTATATATTTGTAAATTTTATTAAATTAGGAAGTCACCATGGCAACTTTAATGTAATACAATTTGGTATATTTAGCTTCGGCCCACCACCCTCTATCAAGTTTGGTTTTGGGACCTTCATAAGAAAATTTTGGGCACCTCTGGTCTATACCATAATTGTGACGGGACATTTTGCCTTCCCTTTCAGCCAAAAGAAATCTACTTAGAGGATTTTTTTTTTTTATTGTTTCTCAGTAAAGCGGGAAAGCTGATCCAATGCTGAGGTCAGATAGGTAGCAGACAACAAGCCTGGTGGCTTGTTTCTGAGGAACTAGTGAAACCAACCTCATGTTCTGAATAAAGAGGTTATTGTCTCTGCTGTATGTGAAGGAAGCAAGCAATGAAACTGAACTGGAAGGGCTATCTTTTATATTTGCTCCTCAGTTGGACATTCTGTATGTCTTCTAATTTGCCTTGGTGACATTGAAGTGTTTAATATATCTATGAAGTTATCTTGTTCTTTGAGTGATCACTACAAGTAAACATGTTTATCTTTGGTAACCTTTAACTCTGAGCATGTTTTTAAGCAAAAAGGTCTGTGTTTAGACAATCACACGATCAGCATGTTTTTATGCGTGTCATTGTAGAAGGATTGCGCCACCCCCCTGTTTCGTTGCTACGCCGATTGTTGCTCTTGACAACTGATATTGATGTTGTCTCCTTGTGTATTTGGCAAATGTGTGTACGTGCGCACGAGGGGGTTATGTTACTAGTTAGTGGGGAGGGGGTTGCGGAGCACGGTTAGCAGATGGACCTCAGCTGGAGCTTTTTTATTTGGCCTTCTCATCTGATGCCAAGGTGAGACTTTAGCGCTGTAGTCATGAGGATTGCTGCTTGTTTGTGATGGCTGAACCATTAGTTATTCAGATGGTTTCACTCGTAGCAAAGGCACTTACTAAAGGGTAACAAGTAGCAGAGGAGCTGATGGCATTTCAGTCACAAGGCATGAGTCAGTAGAGAGGCAGTGCCTAAGAAATGGGTCATCCGGAGTCAAACAGAGAAGGATTGCATGTTGATTTTAATATATGAATCTCACAATAATGGTGGGTTATCCATGTTGAGATGAGTGTTTTTATAAATAGGTCTGTCATTGAGTTAAAAATATTAATGGTTCAATAATATAATTAAGCACAATTAATTTAAAGGGTTGAGTTATTGAGACAGTTTCCCAGAACTAGTTTGATTTGTTCGCTCTTGATTCTTTTAACATAACATGACATAACTATGTTATCTATCTCGAAAGCAATCTGTCGAAGAAGGAATGTCATTCAGTTAAAATATTAACAGTTGACTGCATGAGGTGTTAAATAATTAATGACAATTAATTGCCAGGGCTCAGTAGTATGATACAGATTTCCAGATTCAGCTTCTGCCCAAGCTCTTGATTAACTCACATTAAGCACTTGAAATATATCATGTCATATGCTAAATGTTAAAAGTCCTCATGGGAAGATCATATTTACAAGTTGCAATGGTAATCATAATTGCAATATACATTTAATGCATAGATTTAAAATTAAAAATATATATTTTATTTTTACTCTACATCTACTTAATAACCAGTGTGTTTTGCTTTTTTCTGTTTATTCAGCTTATGCAGGTGTTTTCTTAAAACTTTTATAACTTTTTATAAGTGTTTTCTTTTCTTTTATAAAAACACTTTCCAGCCTCATTTGAATGCATTGTTTATCACAATTAATTAACAAACCTGAATAAATACTGATACAAATGCCTGGATTCAGTTAGATTCTGATCCACAGGCTTTTGATTCAGTTTTGATTCTGGGTTGTTAATACATTTCTGTCATAATGCTCATTACTACGTTACGACTTCATGATGTTAGACTAGGGACTGAAGTAAATAACATTTATATTGTGACAGTTTTGTGTAATATGGGAGAAGAAGAACCATGCATCAAGCAAAATACTGCTAAAAAAGAGAATAATTTACAGTAATTTAATTTACAGAACATTGCAGGACCGTTTGGATTTAAACTTGTAATCATGTCAAGTTGTTTTGGTTGAAATAACGACAGTAATGAAAACAGAAACATTAGTTGCTCTCCATTTTGTTTTTCACTGTCTCCTTTCATGTTTATATGAAACCACAGTATCTAATCAAAACATCTGAAAATGAGAGTGTGTCTACTTCATCCACTTGTGATCTGACTGACCAAAACACATCAAAATTTCAGGTGTAAACTGGGTTTAAGAGTCATTTGCGTATGAATCAAGCCACTGTAATCATATTTGTTTTTGTATGCAGCTGATTATTATTGTTGCCGATACCAAAAAGTGGCTTTGGAAGTCAATATATTGTTTGTTTTATTTCCATATAAGTGAACATAAGCCTATAAAGAGCGAACAAACCAATAAATCCTTTTATACTGAACCTGTTTAAGAAGCCTGAAGCTTTGCTGCAAGCATTTACTCTGGAAGCCACACCAGAAAACCGCTATGAAGGGATCCATTCGAGACAGGAAGCCATGCAAGTTTGAGTTCTGGCGACGTTCTTCACACCTGGTTTGAGCACACACCTGTTTCCCACACTTTTATCTCACATCAACACAATATAGAATAATGGTGTTGTGAACAGCCCGAGCTCATTGTTGTGCATTCGTTTAAAGGAAACACTGTGAAAGAAATCAGCACAGAGGAAACTGGTCTGCAGCAATGCCAAATGCAGAGGTTCACAGGACAGGACAGGACAGGACATAGACTCCTTTAAATGCATTTTGTGAGCTAGTCATAAGATGCAAAAGCAGGATGTGTGGCTGGATGGATCAACCCTGACCCATCTCTACACCCCTAACATGTGCTCCTATCCCACCCCGGGCAGGATGCTGCCCAGATAGGCAATCTATTGTCTTGGTCCAGGGTGGATCTCTTAAGTTATGTTATGTTAACTGTGTAGTCCTACATGGTCTTAATTAGAATGCATGTTTAAATTTTTGACTCCTCTTTAGTTCTTGAAGTTTATGAATCAAGTTCTTGAATGATTCATTCATTTTAAACAAATCTTTTGTATGACTCAAGAACGATGAGTCCTATCAGGGAGTGATTCGTTCATTTGCGCATACGCACATTTGTGCAGGTGAAGTAGAAGATTAGTTCCTTTTTTGTGTTCTCTATCGAGTTTGAGTCATTTGTTCATCACGTGAAAGACAGAAGTCAATCATATGCATTTAGAGCCAGAAAAAGATTTGAACCATTCATCTCTCGAGTCCTTGGTTTGAGTCATTCATTCATCACATAAAACAGAAGCTAATCATATGCATTTAGAGCCGGAAAAAGATTTGATCTGTTCATCTCTCGAGTCCTTGGTTTTAGTCATTCGTTCATCACTTGAAAGACAGAAGCCAATCATATGCATTTAGAGCCGGAAAAAGATTT
>CAIGQZ010000379.1:7725342-7759995 GCA_903798205.1 Danio tinwini
ATCATATGCATTTAGAGCCGGAAAAAGATTTGATTCATTCATCTCTCGAGTCCTTGGTTTGAGTCATTCGTTCATCACGTGAAAGACAGGAGCCAATCATATGCATTTAGAGCCGGAAAAAGATTTGAACCTTTCATTTCTTGAGTCCTCTGGAAACTGGTTACATGGTGTCATGTGATGAACGAACGACTCAAACACCTGAAGATTTGAAAGGTGAACTAATCATGGCTCCTTTCGACTCATTCTACATTGGTTAAGCTTATATGGGACTGCCAGTGTGATGTAATTAAACCACTCAAATTTGAAGACCTGTCAGAAGAGGTGAGCTGACATAATCAGACCAGGTAAACAATAAATGATTATTTCTTTTGCTTATTGCA
Source organism: Danio tinwini (assembly GCA_903798205.1). Lineage (NCBI taxonomy): Eukaryota > Metazoa > Chordata > Actinopteri > Cypriniformes > Danionidae > Danio > Danio tinwini. Next base: position 7,725,723 of record CAIGQZ010000379.1, read on the forward strand.
TTCTAGTTATAACTTGTTTATAGTGTGATCAATGTTTAGTTGATCATTAGTTGTATATGTGTTTGGAAGCAACTCATAATATTTTAATAATATTTTGGCAAAATTAACAAAATTACTCGAAAAAAGATTTGTTAACCTCGCTAAACGAGACTCAAAGGTCAGAGTCTGTAAAATTATCTGAACTTCCCATCACTATATAGTATTACCTCATAGACAGCCTTTATAAGTGTACTGTAGGCTTCATCTATATATATAGATAACGCATCCATTATTGAATTTTTGAAGACTTTTTTTGTCTGTTGTGATAGTCATTGTGTCAGATTATTTCACTTTGACTTCTAAATTCTTGCTGTGTCGTGGACAAGAAAAATGTCAGACTACATGTTGCTTCTTAAACAATAAATGGTTGATGTCTTTTGTTACATCTATGGGGTCATATAGAAGCTATCTGACATCCGCATACTAGAACATAAACAAACCATATGTATGTTTCCATCAACCTATTTTATGAGCAATTTGTAATATCCCATAAAAACGTATGCACACAACCAAGTAGGACAAACTTGTTATCCAATAAGAAAAAATAAAGTCTGATGGAAACACATTTGCTGAATAAGATCCAGCATGCACGTCAAAAAATGTGTTTTGTTTTACCAGATCATGTGATAACAAAAATTGACGCAATGAGTTGGCATTAATTCAGCAGACTGACCACATTGTAAAATACCTGAAAGGTGGTTTTAGTCATTTTAAAATAAAACTTTAGCCAAAATCTGTCATCAAAGTGGTTTGGTATTACTACCTCCCAAAACTGTCTTAAGCAGTTACACTTCCAAAGAGCGGTCTAGTGCCTCCAAAGGCCAGTTATGACTGTGTTCATTGAATTTTGTCTTCATCTTCTGATTTGCGCATATTCCAGTTTTGCACACACATCTAACTCTCATCTTTGGATGAAACATAGCTATTGGTTACCAAAGCACAGTGTTTTGAAGGCTGTCTTATCTTCAGAAGAAATATCATAAAGCATGAGTATTGTTGCTTTACAAACATTTCATCTATTGCATAATTCAATCTAGCAGCACCAATCTCATTAATTTCACCATGTTTGATAGCTGTGTGAGATTCTGTTCTCCTGTTTGGGCTTTCACTATGTTTTCATAGTTGCTAGAACTGCCAGAAGTACCTTCTTTTTAGTGTGTTTGCACCACAGAAACTGATTATTATAAAAAACACCTTTTAAGGGGCTTAAATTAGCTCCTACTTTAGGGCAGAGTGTAATCCAGCACAATTAAACTACGAGTGACGTGAGTGTACATTGATTGGGGGAATGTGTGCCATACAAACCACTGCCGCAGGGTCTTTAAATATTACAAAACATGAACATGCATGTCACATTTGTCTGCTGTTTTGTGTTGTTTTCTCATTTTTCAATGATATGTAACATTACAAGTTGTCATAGGTTAACCAGTTTTTTTCTTTTTGTTCTTTCAATCACATAGCATTCACTGTAAAACATGCTGGGTTCCACACAATCGATTTGTGTTGGGACAACATGAAGGAATTAAGTAAATTTATTAGTTTTTACAAATTTAAGTGAATTGAACATAAAACAATTAGGCAACGTAGGCTCATTCTACAAACGTAGCCCTATATACATTTCTGGAGACCACAAATTATGTAACCAGGGCTTGGTATGGCTGCATTTCATCTTTAAAACGAACGCTTTAGGGCGGTATGACACCATTCTTTTTGGCTTACCAGTTGACCGCTTACCTTCATATGGACGTCTTTACCGATGTTACCAGTTTGTTCGGTAGCTCGTCACGTACGTCAGCGTACTTGAGATGCAGAGAGGAGTTGACTGTGACAACGAGGTTTGAGTCCGGTAAGGAACGGTTCCAGAAAGTGGGTAAGACAAAAATAAAAGCTAAAAAATAAAATAAACAAGTAAATAACAGAGTCAGAACGTGGTAAAATCTGAAAACAGGGTAAAAATCAGGGGGCTTTTCATTTTCTGGATTGCTTTTTAAAATACTAAGGTTGGGTTTAGGGAAGTGGGTGGCTGGGTCAATAGGTGCTTTTTAAAATACTATTGGTTGGGTTTAGGGAAGGGGGAGGGTGGGGAGATCGGTCGGTTGGTCAGTCAGAAAGTCAGTCAGTCGACAGCGGCCTCTGGTGGATTTACATGAAAAAAGCAGTCGCGAATTGCACTTGCAAGAAAAATTTGAGATCTGAAAAGCATACTCAGTGACCTCTGATGAATGCTCGAAAACAAAAACTGCTAAAAAAAACGTAGCTGCTGGGACGTATTTTGCTGTCTCCAGAAATGTATAATAAGCCTTAGTTGCAATTAAAAATTTAATTGGCCTTATAAAAAATTCAAGAATTGTGTTTTCATCTTATATTAAATAAGTAGTTTGAACAAACAGCAAACATTATTTTTGAGTGTATATGTCTACATCCATATCACAAAATCAAAAACACACATGGAACCCCTTGAAAACATTTGATTATTTTGTCCTACATGCACCAGTTGTTCATTTTGTTGAATGCCACACTTGATGTTTTTCGAATGATTTATTTTTAATGTGGGTTTGGTGGCTAGCTCTTATTACCGAGTTCCTATAACCAGTGTGTGAATTACAGGGGATTTGGGGGGGTCTGACCCCCCTAATTAACGATTGATTCCACCTGAAGGACATCAAAACAAGATGTATGAGGGGGTCAGCCCTTTAATATTTAAGAAATAGTTTGCTCTGATTCATTCATTCAATAATTCATTTTCTTTTCGGCTTAGTCCCTTATTTAATCTTGGGTCGCCACAGAGGAATGAACTGCCAACTTATCCAGCATATGTTTTACACAGCGAATGCCCTTCCAGCTGCAACCCATCACTGGAAAAAAATCCATACTTCACACACACATACACTATGGACAATTCAGCATACCCAATTCATCTGTACCACATGCTTTTGGACTTGTGGGGGAAACTGGAGCACACAGAGAAAACCCACGCGCACACGGGGAGAACATGCAAACTCTACACAAAAACGCCAACTGACCCAGCCGAGGCTCAAACCAGCGACCTTCTTGCTGTGAGGCGAACGTGCTACCCACTGCGCCACCATACAGCCCCTTAAATAATATTAATAATTAAAACAATAGATAACTTCAACATACATTTGACCACCCCTATAATGGTTCATACCATTGTGAATGCATGTTTCCGCCAAAAATATTAATTCATCGGTTTGATACCAGCAAATCTTGAGCACCGACAGACAGCGTAAGTGTTCACAAAACATGTTTCTTTAAAATAGGTGTTTGTAGGTGTCTGTAAACTAGATGCATGGTTTGTATTTTATTATACTTTGGCTCGCGCATGGAAGTTAAACAGTGAAATTAAAAATATGTGCAGTCTTTCATGGTCATCTATTAATAGGTGCAGGAAAGCAAACCAGTCACCGTTTATTTAATATCACATATATCACTGAGAACCACTCAATATCCATTAAAACACTTAAAACATATTAATAAGTTTGATTATTAAATTAGATGTCATTGAATTAAATATATGAATTTGGTTTACTGAGGCATATTACCGAACATAACCGAAAAACTTGACCCCCCGATCGTCAATTTATAATTCGCACCCTGCCTATAACCACCTGCTGTGAAAGCTCAGTCAACTATTGGTCAACGTCACATATGTGACCCATTGAGAAGAACTGAAAAATATTACTAGCCTTTCTGTTGGCTTGTTGTGAAGTAACACTGAGTCAATGTTGGTTGTTGTCCAGTTTGGTACACAATCCAAGATAAAGCAATTGATTCTCATTATGACTCAATCCTTGATGTCATTTACCGCCACAACACTCTACGTCAAAAGGATTTTGTCAAAATTAAGCTGATTTACTTTGACCTAAGGATCACCTCTACGTTTCCCAGCTAAGCTGTAATAACATTTTATTAAGAATCCACACAATTATTAATTGTATATGGAGATTTTGCTTGGTCACAAATTTACCAAAAGAAAGCTTCTTGGTTTAACTGAATGAGCAATGCTTTATAAATCTCTACATTACCATCAATGAACAATAAACTCTCTGACCACACCTTGGATAAAACTGTGATATAATTAGACTGCTGTGATTTTGGCACAATAAATGACATTTTACTTGACATTTCTTAAATTATTGCTTAATCTAAACTTGTAAAGTGCATTTAATTGGAAGCAAACTAAATATATTAATGCATCAGTGGTTCTTTGGCCATTAGCAAGGTGCATTTCCTCCATCCCAACCCATCTATTTCAGTGGCATATTGCTTTTACTGAGGAACTCTCTTCATGTAAACCCCTGCCCCCACCTTCTCATATAAATTGCAAGGGCAATCAGACAGAGAGCAGCAGTGGAACAATCAATGTGTGTGGCTTGAACTGGGTGGGGCAGTGGGTGGGGTGGAGGAGGATGGGTGGGTGACAGGCGATGAGGTCTATGTCAGCAAAAATTGACAAAACTGTTGGGAATTTGGCTGGGGAATTATACACACTAAAGGGAGGTTATTAGTGTGACAATATATGCTATGCTAATGTGTTTGAAATCATAATAAGTCATCATGAGGCTCCTCATATAGATGTACTGTTTGTATATTATCATAGATAAAATATTCTAGCCATAATTTCATTTTCATAAATATTTAAGAGTAAGCTGCATTCTTGGTTTTGTTTTTGTGATTACATGGGGCTCTGTAACCCCACAGTCAGCGCCTGGCTAAGAAATGCCACATGCGTCACATTGCATCAAGGTGCGACTGCAGTTTAGTGTCGCAATGCATTCCTGGATAGATTAGATTTAAGATTTAAGATCCTAGAACAGCCAGACATAAAACATGTCTGCAATGTATAGCACAGATTAGTTTTTGTTGGACAAACAACTAAAAACTAGAGTGGGGATAAGATGAAATAGTTATATATACAGTATATATATATGTATATGTATATATATATATATATATATATATATATATATATATATATATATATATACACATAGATATATATATAATTATATTATATTATTAGTAACAAATATTTTGTGTTATGCCATGTTTTAAAACAAAACTTTTATTTCAGATAGCCGCCAGAGCATTTAACAATTTTAATTAAGTTTGTTATTGATCTTGTATTATAATTAATTTTAATAAGGTATTTTTTATTGTGTTTTCAGACAATACTATCCAGCTCCGTTTGTGTACCTATCTCAGTCATCTACTGACTTTCATATCATTCCAAACCTATATAGCTTATTTTCTGCTTGGAACACTTATACATAGGCAGGAGACGATAACAGGTTTCAAGGTTTACCGCGGTTTGGAAAAGTCAAGGTTTTAAAACCGCTACTATTATTTGTTATACCAATCCTAAAGTATATGTAAGGCATTTTTTATGTGTTGTAAATAAATCTGTGTTTTTGAAAGCAATAAAGACAGCAGAAGTCAATGATTTATTTTAATTATTTAGCCTGACATGTTTATTGTTCCAAAATATTATAAATGCTTCCTAAAATAAAATATATTCTGTTCAACAGGGTAAAAAAAATTGTTTTTTACTCAGATATTTAAAAATAACTTATTTTAGAGCAGTAATCACAATAAAGGATATCATACCATCCAAAACTTATACCAGCCCATGCCTACTTACACATATTAAATAATAATAATAATAATAATGATATTTTGCAAATGTGTATAATCTTATAATGAAACCTATTTTTGGTGTGGATCAACATGAGGTTGAGTAAATGAATCCAGCATAATTATTTTTGATTGGACTATCCATTAAATTATACATTCAGAGCCTAAATTGAATCACATTTTTTAAATCATTTCCTTAATATCATACACTATGTCTTGATGTATCAATCAGAGATATGTGTAAAATCTAAGCCTACATTGGCTTTTATTGATTTGGGTCATGACTCATGCTTTGATTCAGAAAGCATTAACAAAAACCCTTTTTCTCTTCACCCCCCCAGCATGCCACTCTCTCAGCCAGCCGTTCAGAGAAGGGCTCAGGATGGTCGAGTCGCTCACTCGGAGCCCGTTGCCGGAATTCAATCGCCTCCTGCTCAGACGAACAACCTCACATCGGCAACTACCGGCTGCTCAAAACCATCGGCAAGGGCAATTTTGCCAAAGTGAAGTTGGCACGCCATATTTTAACCGGCAGGGAGGTAAGACGTCCACACAGATGGCTAAATTATAGTGGGAAATTGGGCATATACAATGTGAAAACACTACTTCTAAATTAAGTTGTTCTATTTTTGCAATGAATCAGCCATATTATGTCTACTTCAGTGTGTCTAAGCTAAAAGGGCCATAAACATCTTTAAATTTGCTCTTTTTCTTTTCACACCTTGACCAAAAGCAATTATGTCATCAACTTATTGGGTGGTGCGCAGTCATCATAATTTTCCAGGAGTTCACTCATTTTATAAGCAATTTAGTTGTCAAGTCAATGCGTCAGCTGAATTCTGATTATTTTTTTCAACTTTATGTCTTCTCAGGTTGCAATAAAAATCATTGACAAAACCCAACTCAACCCTACAAGCCTGCAAAAGGTAGGAACTAGGTCATAACCGCTGCACTCATGTAAGCTTGTGATCCTAATTATGTCTTTGCGTGCTAATGTCTCTGCACTCAGTGCCCGAGGCATAAGGTCAAATTGAGGAGCTTGTTTTGTTCAGTTGTATTTGATTTATCACTGTTTAGCAGCGGTCAGTAAAAACGTAAACTTTAACCCTATAACTTTGATTTGCCAGCATTGAGTTTTGAGCTGGACTGTGCTCTGATGCTGTTGTAATACGTCTGAGAAGTTTATCTGTGTGAAATCTGGAATATACATCTGTGAGCTGTTGTTTTGTTCTTAAATATGCTAGAAAAGGGCAGGAAAGGTTGGGTAAGGTATTCAAATAGGAAAAAGCTGCAGAAACCGAGGAGACTATGAAGTTGTTGTTTCTTTATAGGCATGCTATCATATTCATATATGAAATATATCAAATATCAAATATGCTTATTTCACGCTGCCACCATTTTTAAAAAAACGAAAGCAAGACTGCGGTTGGAAGAAACCTGTAAATATAGGATCAGCACTGTAAACATTGCATCAACATGCTGTGGACTACAAACCTCCAGCTGTTGCCGCGATTTTAAAATGCAAATATGGTGTAAACATCACTTTAATATCATTCAGTTAACTTTAATTTAAACAATTAAAAGCATATTAGGCATCAAACAACATCACAATCTCTTTAAGAATAATACGCTTCCTAAGTGTCCTCCTAGGCTTCAGTTCATGGCACTAGGTAAACACTGTGGGGACGCTTCCCTGCTTCAGCCTTTGTAACCTGCTGAGCGATAAAACAATACAGTCCTCTGTAGTACACCCTCATGTTGTCTGTAATAGTGTTGTCCCAGTACTGAAAAAAAAAAACGCCCATTCCCTTCTAACATTTAAGCGCTGCTGAGCGTGTTCTTAAACACCGCTGATTTGCCATAGTATTCACCAGTGCTCAACAGAAATGACTGTGATTGGCCCTGAAGGTCATCAGTCCACCGTTTTTCACTGAGTGCAAACACAAATACAGGGACACTGGAGCATTTTAAAGCCACGAAGATCAGTCATTTGCTCGTCTGTGTTTGCACTTGATAAACATTATTGAAGTGCAGTGAACTGATGACCTTCACAGCCAATCACAGTCATTTCTGTTGAGCACTGGTGAATATTATGGTAAATCAGCACTGTTTAAGAACACGCTCAACAGCGATTACACTTTAGGGGGCAGTTGTTTTTTTACAATTTCAGTACTAAAATTCAGGATCGTGACAAGTCTAATATAGTGAAAGAAATCAGTTCATTAACTTGAGTTTGATGAAGGGCATCTAAAACGTGTGTTTGGGAAAGAAAACGTTAGCTAACTAGTGCTATTTCCCTTTACTTAGCTGAAAATGAGGTCTGATATGCTTTTTATTGTCACAATCCATTCAGAGCAGAATTTAAAATGGCGGCCATGTGAAATCAGTCCATAGATGCCTTCATATGGAAATCTGAAATCTAAACATTTAAAGGGCACCTAGGTTACCACTTTTTCCAGATTTAATATCTTTTGTGTCTCCAGAATGTGTCTGTAAAGTTTCATCTCAAAACACCCATCAGATTTTTTATTATACCTTTTATAAGTTTCTATTTTGTAGCATTTAGCATGAACTAGCGGTTTTTGTGTACTGCGCCTTTAAGGCTAGTCCTTCACGCCCACCGTTTCCACGTCCCTGCCAGCAGCTACCTCGACTGCGTCAGACAACAGAGAAACAAGAAGGAATAAGATCTCACGTAACGTTTGTGAGAAAAACTACAGTAAGAATCTTACCAATAAGTATTTGATGCATGTTGTGAAGTTGCAAGGATGAGTCACACACAATGTAGTTACAAAGTTCACGCACACACACAAATACACACACACACACATAGCGCGGACACGCACACACACAGCACGCGTTTAACTTTGCACTGTTTTTGCATGCAAATATGACAGGATACAGGTTAATCTCCACTGCTTTATGGATATCTGTTATGTTAATGTACAAAATAAACCTGATTTAACGTCCACAAACTGGGATTGAAGCGTCTTTTATGATTGTTCTGACACACGCCTGTGTTGAAGTAAAGCTGAAGTAAGTCGCTGTAATTCATTACACACATGCACTGTTTTAAAACATTTTAAACTTGTAAAACTCACTTTTGATCACATTTGATGATGATTGATGACCCTAGCAAACTGAACAGACTTTTATTTACGGTTGCTTAGTTTGCTCACGTCCTGTGGTTGGTATGATTATACACGTTACTACGGAGACATGTTAATAGGCAGCTGTCAATCTATTCGGTGGGCGGGGGGACCGCACTCCTACGTCAAGTTGAGGTCGGTCTCAAAACTGCTCCAATTGGTCCACAGTTTTTATGTTGTTAAGTTGAAAAAAAAGGACTGGGTGTGTTTATATCACCCCAATATGACAGTATTTACACTATACCTGCATATATGTCTGTCCAAACAGCTTGAAAAGTAGATTTTTCACCATAGGTGCCCAAGATTTATTAAAGAATAGTATTTGCTTACACATGCATGCTTTTTCGTTAGTGTTTGTATTTTTTTATACTATTTAAAATATATCACATTGATAGACTCACAAATGGGATTTCTTCATATTTGATGAAAAGTGCAAAAAAATGCACTTATGAGGTGCAAAATTGGCCTAGCGGTTGTGCATATGGTTTGATGACTGGCTAATGTTTGTCTTTATGTGACAGTCTGTGAAATAATCACACATCTGATGTGAGAAGTGTGGTGTTCTGCTCATTCATAAGTTCTGTTTACTTAAAGAGCATGTCTTTGTCCATTTCATTAGAGATTTTTATTAGCTCTCAGAGTTCTTCTAAGATATACAGAAATAATGCATTATGAATTTAAAGAAAGGGGTAACATGGTGGCTCAGTGGTTAGAACTGTCACCTCACAGCAAAAAAATCGCTGGTTCGAGTCTCGGCTGGGACATTTGGCATTTCTGTGTGCATGTTCTCCCCATGTTTGCATGGGTTTCCTCCTCAATTTCACCCACAGTCCAAATACATACGGTATAATAAACAAATTGGCCATAGTGTATGTGTGTGAATGAGGGTGTATGGCTGTTTCCCAGTACTGGGTTGCAGCTGGAAGGGCATCCGCTGAGTAAAACATATGCTGGATCGGTTGGCGGTTCATTTCGCTGTGTCGACCCCTGATGAATAAAGGGAATAAGCCGAAGGAAAATTAATAAATGAATTCAAAGAAGATGAAGTATGAAGGTTTTTTTTACTAGATGGTGTGATGGCACTACAGTTATGTTTGTTGATATGTTGGTTTAAGAAGCTGATGAGTGAAGTCATGTGGTTGAAACCGAATGCAAGTGAAGGGTCAAAGGCATTGTGTACTGCAGTATGCTGTGTAAGGTGGGGCTGAAGGTGCTTGCGGTCTCTGCAGGATGTATTTAGACACTGCAGTCCCTTCTGGCTGCACTATTATTGCGCACTAGTACAACATTTGTGTAACAGTTTCTACTTTCATAGGTTGATCTTCCGCTCAGATGCAAAATGTATCAATCACAGCAACCTTCATTCATCTGTCTGGCCTCTAAATTAACAGTAGCTAAGCATGCATATAAAACATGAACACTGATGGTGGGCATTTTTCCTTTTATATGATAAGTAATTACATTCCACACAATCTCAAATGTTGTTTTAGTTATTGTGAAATGCCTGAGACAAATTATTCAATCAGATTATCTGGTTAAATTTGAATTACTTTCATGCACAAGTCATTTATCATGTAGGAAAACAGTTACATTGTTTTTAATCGCTGCATTTCATTTCTGTTACTGATAGTGATTTTGTTCACTGATAAAGTTTTTGGATCACTTAAAATAGCTTTTTATTCAGAAAGTTATGCAATATTCTAATGTATGCTTGCTTAAAATTAAATGTATAATTGATTTATTAATATAAATTAATAAATCAGCACCAAGGCTGCATTTATTATTGATGGAATATTTCCTAATGTATAATTAAACTGTAACCTTTTCAACTGTTCCTGTGATGTCAAAGCTGCATTTTCAGTCTTCAGTGTCACGTGACTGTACAGAAAATATTTATTCATATTATTATCATCATCATCATTAACGTTGTTGAACACAGGTGTTCTGCTTAATATTTTTGTGAAAACTGTGATGCTTTTTTTTCACTATTCTGTGAATATACATTTTAAACGAACGTCATTTAGTTGAAGAAGAAATGCTTTGTAGCATTATAAATGCAACTTTGGTCAATTTAATGCATTTTTGCTGAATATTGTCATGTTCTCCCCATGCAAACACGGGGAGAACATGCACACAGAAACGCCAACTGATCCAGCCAGGGCTCGAACCAGCGACCTTCTTGCTGTGAGGTGATTGTGCTACCCACTGTGCCACCAAGATTATTAGCATACATTATAATTTTATGTGTTATTTCCTATATTCCTTAATTCCATTTTTTTATATTCTATATAATGATGTTCACCGTTCAAAAAACTTCGATACATGTACCGATACCGATCCTTTAAATTCAATACTGGTTCCCAGTTTCATACTTTTTACATAACCAATTTGATGTCAAAAAAGTATTGTTTGGGAACTGCTATTGAATTTAAAGTATCGGTACCGATATCGAAGATGTTTCAGCCCTAGTGAAAAGTGCTATAAAAATTAACAAATTTAATTTAATTAAACTATTTTCTTAAGCTTTCACCATTTTAAACTATGACATTTAGTGTTAATAGACTACAAACTCCTGTAATTATACACTCAAGATTGGTGACTAGATCTAAAAACGGCCCTGTCTAACTTGTGTTGTCATATTTAGTTCAAATCAGGTTTTGTTAGTCTTATATGGCCACAGCACTGGAGATCTGCCAAAAATCCTTATTCTCTTCTTCTTCTGTGCTCTCCTCTCTGTTAAATCCTGTTCAGAGATGAAGGAGGCCAAAGCGCAATCAGCTGACCATGAACTTTCCCAGCAGCTGGATTTCAGAAAAGATGGGGAAAAAAGCATGGATATCGTGTGTGTGTGTGTGTGTGTGTGTGTGTATGTGAGGATTTGGGGGTGTGATCATGAAGTGCGGGGCCCCATCATAAGAGCATAGTGCTACTTTAATGAAAAAAGAAAAAGAAGCCTAGAGTGCGGGCGATGGACTTGGACTGTGGGTGAAGAAGGGTAGAAGGGGGTTGGGTGTCCCTTATTCAAGTCTCTTGCAGCCAGGAGTGCAGTTCCAGACAGACGAACAATGGGGGCAACTGAGCCTGGAGGGGGTGGGGGACTCCAGGGGGCCCCTGGCACAGGAGCAGATCCTGAGAAAGCAAGATTGCATACAGGAGAAGAGTGTCTGTGACATGATAGCAGAAGAGCAAAAAAAGCCCTCATTGGTTGACACTACTGAATATGTGAATGGTGTGTAATTCAGGGCATTTAAAAGTCTTGAAGTTATGAAAGTGTATTGGGGTATAAATACTATTGTATTAATTATTAATTATGTAGATCACAAAACAATTGTCACCCATCCTACATGTCAATTTAAAGGCATAGTACACACCAAGTATGTCATAATTTGCTCATTTACCCTTTTACCTGGATGACATGTCATTCTGTGAATATGATATTTTAAATAGAAATATTTTTGGGCAGTAAAATATCTAAAATATTCTCTACAGAGTAAAAAAACTCATAAAGGTTTGGAATGACTTGACGTGAAAAAGGATGACAGTTTCCATTGTCATAAACTGTCCCTTTAAGGCAAGTCAAACATCTTTCTGGATGATTGTAAAGATTATAATTACTATAGTTTCAAAAATTAATGCACATTGACAGCTTATTAGAATCTATTCTGCTTTAAAGGGACAGATGACAAAAGAGCAGCGCATGCTAATAAAACAACGGACGTTATTTTGCCTATATCGCTTTAGTAAAAAAAAAAGATGTTTAAATTTGTGTTGCAGTGATATTCTGTTAGCAAACATCCGGATGCAGCTGACACTAGGCCTGTCACAATAATCAATATATCGACTTATCGCACAACACATGTACATCAATTCAATTATTTTTAGTGATGCAATAAATATCGCCCATACATAAAAACAATTCTAGCAACATTTTAACTGATTGTGCAACATTTCTACCTCTGCCAATGCCTAATTACTGAATTCTTAAAATGACTATAATTGAATTAAATATTCTTAAGAATAAAATATTGTGTGTTTTTTGAAAGAGTGTACTTGCAATGTGATATTATATTGTCATTGTGGCATTATGATTAATGAGTAGCATAAAATGGTCTTAAAATGACAATTATATCGTTTATTGCAAAATATTTTGGTGCAATATATTGTACAACAAAAAATAGATATCGTGACAGGCCTAGCTGACACTGATCGGGTGAATATGAAAATTTAAACAAGCACGCAAAGGCAATAAAAGTGCAGAGAAAACAGTAGTCAAGAAAGCACAAAAATGTAATGTTTTATAAACTCTGCAATTCAATTTAAACTGTCACATCACATTTATAGCTCTTTATACAATCCATTACTTTAAAGAGCACCTGTTTTACCCCTTTTTCAAAATGTAAGATAAGCCATTGGTGTCTCCAGAACGTGTCTGTAAAGTTTCAGCTCAAAATGCCCATCAAATTATTTATTATAGCCTCCAGAATCTGCCCATTTTGCTTTTTTGTAGCTGTTTTGGTAGCCTGTGGCTTTAAATGCAAATGAGCTGCTTTCACCTGTGTGTCTGCTTCTCCTGCATTACGTCAGATAAACAGCAGTCAGTGATAAAGACAGACACGGATGAAGTAGAAATACAGCTCATTAGTCAAAAATACCAAGTACGTTTATTTGATGTATTTGTGGAGTTTATTCAAGCCTTTCTGAAATGATGAGTCTCACACAAATGCTGTTTGCAGTACACACACACACACACACACACACACACATACACACACACAGGCATATGCACATTTACTGACAGCATGCAGCCATGGTGATTATAGCGGTTAAGAATGACAGTGATTTTACTGTCTTTATTACTCTTTTTAAAAAAAATCACAGAGAGTTGTAGCAAATATTTTAATGCCAGTTTATTTGCTAAATAATGTTTTGTGGACGTGTGTATACATGTAGAAACATGGCATCTGTTAATCAATTCGGTGGCAGGGAAAACCACACTCCTACATCACGATGTGGTGGGCATCAAAATCAGTGGGATTTGGGTCATATTTTAATGCCAGGAAAAAAAAAGAGACTTGTTGGGTTTATGTCACTCCCAATATGACAGTGTACACACTATACATACACACACTTCTGTTCAAACAGCTTACAAAAGTTGATTTTCATCATAGGTGCCCTTTAATCAAAGCAGTTTTATAGTTTTAAACTTGAAAAAGGATGTCAGTTTCACAAAGAAATCTTGTGTTTTTATTTGTGGATGTCTGACCTTGATGGACTGAATGGAAGAAATAAAAGATATAATAAGTAAGATATCAGAATTAAGTAAAGTTACAATCAAACATACTTATTACTCAAGTTTCCAGAGCTCAAGTGTCCTTGAGCTCTAATAAGGTGCTATATAAATAAAATGTATTATTATTTTTATTATTATTATTATTACATCATTAACACGATCCAATTGCAGTTGAAAGGTGTTTACCAACTGAAGCATGATTTCTCAGTCTGCAAGGTCTAATTATTCGCCAATGTCAAAATGCTAATGTAATTATAGTTATAGTTATTGTTTCTGTTGTGAATGAGACTTAACAAAAAAGCTGGAATTAATGATAAAATGAATGAACTCTTTTGAGATTTACGCTTGTATAACTGTTAAATCAGCGATCAAGAGAGTTGCAGAGCTCGATTTACACCAAAGAGACAGGAAGATGAAGTGAACTTGACATTTATGAGTCATGCTGTGGATGATTCAGCGCCTCACACTTCAAGATTATTTCTGATCAACTCCAAATACTCATGGATTACTTATGTAAGCGACATCAATTATGAGATTATCACTATTTCTGGCACTGTGGGGCATTGTGTGTTGTGCGTACCTAGGTGACAGATTGTGTTGACTAAGCCCAGGGGCATCATGAACCATTTTTTTGTTTTTTGGAGTGGGAACCTGTGGTGGTCTTGGGTTTATTTATTGTAAGTGTCTTATATGTAACTTAGGATAAAACTTGAAATTAAATATTAAACAAAATCATCCATGTTCCAATACCAACCTACTCTACAATTCAAAAATCAATCAATATGTTTTTTTAGGTAACTACTACTTTTATTAAGCAGGGATACATTAAATTGATTCTGATGGTCAATATCAATACATAATACGATAAATATGTCAAAATATGAAAATATGTCAAAATATGAGTTTTCATTTAGTTAATTATATACTGTAACTGAAATAATTATTATGTTTATACTACATTTTATTATATTATATGTTTTTTATGTCTTGCTGACAAATGCAACATAGGCTCATTCTAAAAACATAGCTCTATATATGTTTCTGGAAATCGTGAATTATGTAGCCAGAGCTACGTATGGCTGCATTTTGTCTTTACAACGAACGATACAGTGCGGTATGATGCATTCCTTTTTTCGCTAACCAGCTGACCGCTTACCTGCATGTGGATGGATTTCCCATGTGTACCACTTTGTATAGTTAGCTCGACACGTATGCCAGCGGACTTGAGATGCAGAGCGGAGTTGACAGCGACGACAGGGATGAAGTCTGGTGAAGAACGGTTCCAGAAACAGAAAAAAAAACATGCCAAAAAATTAAATAAACAAGTAATTAACAGGGTGAGAATGTGGTAAAATCAGAAAATGTGGTAAAAATCAGGCAAGGGTATTTCTTTTTCTGGATTGCTTTTCAAAACACTGTATTTGGGTATAGGGACAGGGTGGGCGGGTCAATAGGTGCTTTTTAAAACACTATTGCTTGGGTTTAGGGAAGGGGGAGGGTGGTTAGTCAGTCAGTGAGTTAGTCAACAGCGGCCTCTGGTGGAATTACATGAGAATCCACTCGCCAGAAATATTTGTATGGAGTCCATCTAGGGCCATGTATACTTGAAAAATAAAAGTAAGTTTTGCAAACAATAAATAAATAAATAAATACAAATCTCCAAAAATCGCAAAGCAAAAATGAACTTTTGAGAAATATCAATTATTTTTGCTAACAAAAATAAAGAACTGAAAATAAAATCAAGCAGTGCAAAAAAAAGTGCAAGATGGAGTCAAGGGAACTTGGGCTTTTACGACAGGCCTGCCTCCATTTAAGCGATGTCATCACCTGGAGTGACTGTATTATGCTTGTAGTAAATGCCCAAGTTCCCTTGTAAGGTTTTGTAAAGACAATGCTATAAAAAATGTTTTTTTTATTGCAAATATTTTAGTTTTTTTGCACTGCTTGATTTTAAAATGCAGTTTTATTTTATTTTTGTTTTTGCAAATTTCATTTTTAATAAAAAAAAACAAAAAAAAATTTTACCCTAGATTGACTCCATATATTTGAAATCTCAAAAAGCGTACACAGCAGCCTCTGGTGGATTTGCAAAAACAAAAACTGCAAAAAACGTAGCTCCTGGGACATTGTTTGCTTTCTTCAGAACTGTATATAGAATGAGCCTGGGTTGGACAAATGGGTACAACCTAGTGGTTTGAAGTAGTGGCAAAGTACAGAGATTTTAAATGATTAATATTTTAGGCTTTCATACTTTTAATACATCACCAATATACAGTAGCAATCAGAATTATTAAACCCCATGAATTATTAGCCCCCCTGTTTATTTCTTTCCTCAATTTCTGTTTAACTTAGAGAAGATTTTTTTATAATAATAATAATAGTTTTAATAACTCATTTCTATTAACCAATTTATTTTATCTTTGCCATGATGACAGTAAATAATATTTGACTAGATATTTTTCAAGACACTTCTATGCAGCTTAAAGTGACATTTAAAGGCTTAACTAGGGAAATTAGGTTATTTAGGCAGGTTAGGGTAATTAGGCAAGTTATTGTATAACGATGGTTTGTTCTTTAGACTATCAAAAATATATATAGCTTAAAGGGGCTATTCATTTTGACCTTAAAAGGGTTTTTGAAATAATAAAAACAGCTTTTATTCTAGCCGACATAACACAAATAAGACTTTCTCCAGAAAAAAAAAATATTATCAGACATACTGTAAACATTTTCTTGATCATTTGGGAAATATTTAAAATGAAAAAACATTTCAAGGGGGGTTTAATAATTCTGACTGCAACTGTACAAGACAAGATTTTTGGAGATTTAAACTGTTGTTACACTGAATTACCTTATATACCTCAGATATCTTCTGTAAATCATGGTAAATTTCTATGCTGATCTTTTTGTTGTTGTTTTTCTGCATTACTCTTACACTACAAAGCTATCAGCTTGTTAAGTCGTGACGTATCTGTGACTTATGCAATACTGTTTCCGGGTCCAAGCTGCTTCTCATTTGAATTGAAAAAAAATTGTTTATGACGACTTCTTAGTCATATCACACATTCAAGTGAATTTTATATAAAATCATATAGTACACATCATCCTCTGGGCTTGCTGCATCACAAATACTTAAATTTTTACAATTTATAAAAAATTCATCACTTTCTGGCCATCTGATAATAGGCATGGATATATATATATAACTAGCGATCGTGATTTTTAAAAGTATTACATCGCTTTGTAAACGTTTATTATTACCATTTGATGAGTCTCCCCTTACAGTTTCATAGAGCGATTAGACCCGGAAGCCGCTTCGCGTGAAGTCACACTTAACAAGCGGGTATATATATAGCTTGCAGAATACAGAATATCCCATACAACACACAGATCACAAAATGGCATCTGTTAATATCTGTAATATCTAGTTGTTTTTTAGAAAAGATTTAGACGATTAACAGATCAAGATGACACATGCATAAAACAATTCAAACAACGCATAAAACAACTGCAGTATCCAACAAATCTCCAGAGTTTTAAAAGTGCAATGAGGAATAAAATGTTCCTCTGGGATGTGCCCCCTCACTTCCAGTGGCCTGGAGGCTTCTGGGTAAGTTAAAGGTGTTTTTTTTCTTTCTTTGGCACTTACTGTCCTGATGTTCGGCCCCCCCAGAGGCAGCTTTGACCTGAGCTGTTGCTGTGTCCTGATGAGACCATCTGCTTTGCTCTCCGTGGTGCTCCAGCTCTCTTTCTCTCTCCATCACTCACTGAGCTCCAGATCAATGCTAGGGAAGGGAAATGAGGTGGGCATGGACTGATGATGAGCCACTGTGACATATCACTCTATTTAGTTTGGTAACATTGCTGATATGCAGCTCCTTACACTAATAATGGCACCCATGGTAAATATAAGCAAAGAATGCTGTGGCAAAATATCGTTATTGTTTAATACTTTGGATCTTTTGTTCAATACACTAATACAAAAAACTCTGCTCTTAATAAGAACAAGCAGTTGCAAACAGCACAGTATACAGTTGAAGTCAAAATGATTAGCATTTACTAAATATTACTAAATAATTATTGTGATTATTATTTTTGTCCAAATATTTCTTAAACAATGTTTTAGAAAGCAAAGATGTGTTCTCAGTATTTCCTATAATATTTTTTCTTTGTTTTATTAAGGCTATAATAAAAGCAGTTTTTTTTTTTTACAATTTTAAGGTTAATATTATTAGCCCCCTTAAGCAATTTTTTTTTCTATTGGCTACAGAACAAACCATTGTTATACAATGACTTGCCTAATTACTCAGACTTGCCTAATTTTTGTTAAATGTAAGTGTTCAGATTTATTGGCACCCCTGTGAATTCATTTGGGAACATGGAATAAACATGGGAATAGTATTTTCTCATGTGACATTTTACATTTTATTTAGTACACCTGGGTGACCAAGAACAGGAAATTGTTCAACCATGGGTTCCTGTTTTAAACATGAGGTAACACATAGGCCAAAGATTGTTAAGCTTCACAGGAAGTGCCTGTATATAAATAGCAAAAACACTGTGTCCAAGTGCCCATTGCAACACAGGCTCACAGGAATCATGTGCTTCAACGTACATTTTTGTGAAACTGCAACAACGTTTGTTCCTTTTCACACTAATGATATTTACAGGGACGTATTATTGATGAATAAAGGTTTTTTTTTTGATGCAGTTAATAGCGCAACACCACATAAATGCCACCAAACATCAGTGTCTATGAATTGTAATTGAATACACTGCCTTAACTGAGAATTTCCATATGGCCAACCTTTCTGACACAGTCAGTTTGCTAGATAGCTCACTTTGTAGTGTTGTTATTGTGAAACCGAGCACTCTGGTTCAAGCACTAGTGTAAAGCACAGTTACAGAAGAGTTAAAGCAATGTAAAATCAAGGTAAAACTATGTGGTCGCAGTGTACATTTCTCTTACGTTTGCTTTTAAAAAATATATTTGTTGGATTTATGGAAGGGTTTAGGTCAGTGGTTTGTTAGTTAATCTCTAAACAGGCCTGTACCATCATGTGGACAAGAATGATGTGTATCTGAAACGTACAACATAACATTCCTTAAGTAATGTACTTCAGATTCGCAAAAATGTACAAAGAGCTCTCTAGTGGATTTGTCATATGAAACGTGCAACGAAACATACCCAGAGCAACTTATTTTACATTTCACAAAAATGTAAGCTGAGGCACTTATTTCCAATAAGACTTTGTTGGTTTATTTCCACCTTTAGGGCAATAATTAAGAAATGTCAGTCAACTGGAAGTGTAATAAATCAGCCTGGAAGAGGTCATGTGTATTTTTGTCTAACACACTTTCAGTCTAGGTGTCTGAAAGTCTCTAAAACGTCTGATGTCTCTTACATCCCCACAAATAGATTAAGCCTATACTGTCATCTAAAGACCAACTCAATCATCTTCCTTTTTATGTTATTATTTTGAGCAAAAGATCGAAAGGTTATATAAT
Source organism: Danio tinwini (assembly GCA_903798205.1). Classification (NCBI taxonomy): domain Eukaryota; kingdom Metazoa; phylum Chordata; class Actinopteri; order Cypriniformes; family Danionidae; genus Danio; species Danio tinwini. Next base: position 7,745,364 of record CAIGQZ010000379.1, read on the forward strand.
AAATGAATTTTTCCAGAGCTCATATTTATCTATGGTGTCAATATAAGTGGATGATTGTCTCTGTGTCGTTTATTTGCAATGTTTAGTTTTCACATATGAATGTTGCATTCTTCCAGGACTCAATTGGCTGTGTATGTACATCTGCTTGTGTGTGTGTGTTCTGTGTTTGTGGATTTGACCGAATGCTAGACCTCTTTAAGTGAGACGGTGGTCATACGAGGATGCCATTAGCTTACTGACAGTCACACTGGGAAAACATACCCTTTGGGGACTGAATGAAGCTGTGATACAGAAGCTGGGATTACCAGTGTGATGCAGAGCCATTGCTGAAAAAATTATTCTTGCAATCCTCAGTCTGACAGACAAGACTCTTCTTAAGTCTTGTGGGTTTTTAGAAGAATACATTCTTCCCTTCTTGAGAGGCTCTTATAATGTCTTGGATATAATGTGGCTAGCATGTAAGCTCCTTGTCGACGCTTCCCACAGAGAGATTCAGTGTAAAGAATTTAAACAGTTTTGTATGGGTGAAAGATTCAATTAACTGTTGGTGCATCTCTTTATAATGTATAAAGGGCCAGTTCACACCACAAAAAGAACAGTTTTGTCAGCATTTACAGTAAGGGTGCAGGAATATATTGATAAAGCACAGAATCACAATATTTTCAATACAGTATCGACACACGTATGCACACGAATATAGATATTTTGCCAATATTTATTTAAGAAATGCATCACAAAACTATTTTTGATAGGTTTATAATAAAATGTTTATTTTTAGTTAAAACAAATGTTGCCAAAGTTTCCTTTTGAGAACATAATTTGATGTTGGAAAAATTTAATAAATTGCAATATATTACAGAATATTGCAATATAGTTCAAATCGCAATAATATTGTGTTATGTCACAAAATCGTATCGCGTGATTTTCAGACCTAATTTATACACATTGATGTGGTTCCAAACCAAATATTTTTGTAGTGTCATTGATAAATTCTAATAGCTTTTTAAATATTTTTATTTAAATAGTTTTCGCTTTAATTTTATTTTATTTTATTTTACTTTATTTTATTTTATTTTATTTTATTTTATTTTATTTTATTTTATTTTATTTTATTTGAATTTGAATTTGAATTTGAATTTGAATTTAAATGTTGGGAAGGCAACTGCTAAATAACTTGCTTTTCTGTATAATAGTAACATTATTGTTTGAACTTGGGCTCGGTGATTTGGCCAAAAATACATTTTATTAAATTCAGTATTTTCTATAAAAAAATTCAATTCTTTGTTTTGGGATTAATATCTATGTATCTTCTAAATGGTATCTAATGAAATTAATTGAAATAAATTAATGAAACAGTTTTTAATAAATTTTATCAAATTAATATTTAATGAATTTCCTAATGCATTGCATTTTCTGTGGAACGGTACAGTATGGTACAGGTCAGTAAGGGTCACCTTTATCAGGCTTGTGTTTCCACTGCCAAAAGGGTACTAATGGTGGGCGTGGTGTATGACAGAAAGTTTCAGTCGTCGACGTCATTCTCGCTCGAGGAAATGTATGCTGTATGCTGAAAAGTAATGCTTTACGAGTAGTTCATATATTATATGAGAAGCACTACACAAAACAGATGCTTTATACACATACATACTTGTCTATTAATGTTCATTACTCACAGTTCTATGAACAGAATTTGATTATAATTGCAGATCAATGATTGTGCGAAATAGCGTGTAACTCACTCAATTATATAAAATAAATAAATAAATGCAACATATATGAACACATACAGACCCTTACAGTCTCTGATATGTTACCAATTACAGAAAAACTACACACAGCATACATTTAGTCCTTATTTGGGTTCAAAAACAACACGCAACATATAGCCCAGTCAGAGCAAACCTCTCACCTGTATCGGTAATCTTCACCAGCACATGTAACATCTTGTTAGAAAGTAATTCTGTCATTCGAGTTCATAATAGTGCAAAAGGTGATGATAATAGTTAAACATGGCAGTTTGTTCATGTTTTAGGTTGCTGAAACAATCGTTGGCTTTTTTGTTTTTGGGGCTTCTCCTTTGTCTTTTTGCACATCACTCTTGCATTTGTGGCGCTTTTTTTGTTTTAATTCTCCTGGCTTCTAGTGCACAAGCTAGTGACGTATCTCTGTACACCAATAGCATTCAGCTGCGCGTCTTACTCTGCCTTTTGGTACACTTTTGTTGTGCTAGGTACCCTTCCGAAAGGGTACCAAAAAAGTGGTACAGTACGATTTGCTTTTTGGTACCTTTTGAAAGTGGAAACAGCCATAAAAGTGTACTGAACCATATACCATACCAATCAGTGGAAACAGGTCATAAGAAGTCTTAATATGGATGAAAAAAATGTCCCTGTAGTCTTTTTGAAATGTATGATTTTTTTCTACTTTAAGAAGTTTATTTAAGCATATAATGATGATATACTGTGTTAATTTATTCAAGTTAAACCAGATTTTTATTTTAGCAGGTTGTTGTAGATACCAAGTTTCAATGCTTTTGACTTTTATTTTTTCAAGCGAGATGCACAAATGGCTGTTGTCATGTTTTTTATCTGCTTGCATGAAAGACTGCATCATTTTTCCTGCTTGCATAGATTGATCCATATTTGGTAAAAAATCTCTGAAATTTTGTATCATTACATCAACATCTATTTTACTGTAATCTCGATATATCACAGCCACAGTTTGGATCTTGTCTGTATTTATTTTCCTCAGATCATAAAGTCAGTCATACAGGTTTGTTAGACACAAGATGAGTAAAGATGACAGAATCCTCATTTGTGGGTGAATTATTTCTTAAATTGGTGAATTACACAACAGAGATCGAAGGCAAAGGATAATTCACATGCTAATATTGGTTGTCATAGCTATTATTTGATGTCAGAAGTGTTGCGTGGGTGTTTTTGTTCTCTTGCTCAGACATGCAAAAATGTCAAGCGCCTGATTTGCATTTTTCACCCCCTCTCCGTGGAGCATTCAGAGATGCTTTGGAAAGTGGAAGGACTGGACAGAAGCAGACGCAGATGAAAAAATTATTCTCAGTAGATGTGGATGGCTGAGATACGCTGATGTCTGACCGATGAGCTTTGATGAGGGTGATCGGAGGTTATTAGACACTTTTTAGTGAACGTTTGAATAAAGAAATTGCTTAAACTGAAGTAGTGCAGCAGTGTCAAGTATAAAGATGTGATCTGATAACAGTATATTTTCATGTAAATCGAGTTTTATGTGTGTGGCAGGCTGTAGTGTCCTTCAGTGAAATCCTATTGGCATAGGATCCTGCTTCACATTAGTTCTGCCTCCACATGGGTAACACTTTTGCCTGCAGTATGTTTTATTCTTATTTGATAGCTGTTTTACACATAAAAATTGGAAGTAGATGTGATTGCAACTTCAATTTTATGCCGAATTCAAATTTTAAATGATCAAATATGGATCAAAACCTTTAATCAAAGTTGTCCTAAAACTACACTGTAAAACCCAAAAAGTTAAGGTAACTCACACCATTTGAGAAAACCGATTGCAACAAACCATTTAAGTTCAAAAACTAATCCTAATGAGTACTGTCAACTTAATCCATTTGAGTAAATGGCGCAATTTGAGCACAGTAAAACCCAATAAATGAAGCGAACTCAAACCAACTGAGTACTGTAAATCTCAATAAGTTAAAGCAACTCAAACCGTTTACAGTAATTAACTCATTACCTTCAACACTGAGTTTAAAACTCTTTTCAAATGAGTAGAATTAACTTTCAGTCAATTTTGAGTTAACTAAACTCATTTCATTTGATAAAGTTGACTGTTGGGTTTTACAGTGCATTGAACAACACCTATTCTTGTCTTATTGACCTTTTTTGGTCCACTTCAAATGTTTACTACTGTAGAGTCTTCATTGTATAAATAATTACATACGTTTAATCTTTGTTAAAGCTACAAATTCTATAAATTCTTGTGCACAAATTGTTAAAATTCACTTGAAACATCAGTCACAGGCCTTCAAAAGTCCTTCACTCTACTAGCATTAAACTTTGCATGTGATCTGAACTGTTTTCTGATTAATTATAATCAATCCATATCCTATAAATTTGTACATTGTGATATCAATGCTAAATTTATTTATCGTTCACATTTTTTTCTTTTGTTTTTTTCTTTTGTTTTTTTTTGGGAGGGGGGTCCTAATGAGGTAGAGAAATTAATTCAAAAGTAAAACAACACTTTATACAGTAGTCAACTAAAACCTTTCTTCAAAGTTGTCCTAGAACTATTGAACAACATCTATTCTTGTTCTTTTGATCCACTTTAAATGTTGACTACTGTAGAGTCTTCATTGTATAAATAATTCAATACCCCAAATGCCCCAAATGGCACCAATTTCATTTTTATGGTTTTTGGAGCATTTAATGAGGTAGAGAAATGAAATAGTAATATAACAATTTATACAGTAGTAAACACTTTAAGTGGATCAAAACCTTTCATCAAAGATGTCCTATTAAAAAAGCTATTGAACAACATCCAGTCTTTTTTGATCTATTTCAAATGTTGACTACTGTAATTATTTGTAATTATGGATTGTTGTTTATCAATGATTTCACAATGTGACCAGTGTTGTTTTTGGTAACTGAATGTATTAAGTTGTTTTAATTGGCTGAAATAAATGAAAATATGAATATAAGAATATTACTTAAGATAGTAATTAAATACATAAATAAAAAAAAAAAGAAATGATAAAGAAAGAAATAAAGTTTAAAAAAATCTAGAAAGGAAAGTGTCCACATTGATGTGCTAAAATTATTTCTATCAAGTGTTAAAATATTTTTCTTTTTTAAATGTTTGTATCTTGCAATCATTTTTGTTATCAAATAAAATTAAAACTATATAAAGTTGTTTTATTCGTTGAATAAATAATCTTAGCAAATTTAAAAATCAACATTAAAATTAAACTGAAATTAAACAAGTTTGTCTTTCTGATAAAAAAAAGAAATAAATGTAGCGTTTTCATGTCTTTAGGCCAAAGTTGGCTCATTTTAACCTTTAATTTGGCCCACCATCCCATCTGAGAATGATAGAGGGGGTTGGGGCAATGCCTTTAGCAGATTGTCAGATTCTAATTTGTCATTAGATTGTCATTTTTACCTAACCTGTTTTTGTTTGTTTATTTGTTTTGTTTTGTTACAAAAAAGCAAATTAAAATTAAATGTTTCAATTAAATATAAATTAATCTGAGTTTTTAAAACGTAAATACTGTCATTCGACAAATAGAGGACTGTGCAAAAGACATGGGCAAGCAAATCAAGGCAAAAACTAGTGTAACTCTATTCTCCTATAAATGAGATTTTTTTTTGTTTTAACTTGAAATAAGTTTTGTATAAAAAGTAAAATACATTTTGGTTCTTCCTGCACTCTTATTTTGTAATTCTTCTCTGTAAAGCAATGTTTAATTACCGTTCTTTGGAAATCAGTGGCATGAATGAACAGGAGCACTAGTGCTATGGTGGCGCAGGCAGAGGCAGGTTTTCCGTCAGCGTTGCCTGACTGAGTGGGTGAGATTAGTCCCTGCTTTAATACCAGTTCACCATAGCAATGGTGACGTGAGACCAGAACCTGGGAAATCGACCAGGAAGTGGCGTCTGAGGAAAAGCAGATGAGAAAGAGAAAGAGGGAGGGCCTGGATTATCTGATGCTTATCTTTAGGGCTCAGGTGAACAGCTGATGTGCAATTCAATTAGAGCCGCTCTCAAGGGGCCGTGCCTGTATGTGTGTGTGTGTGTGTGTGTGTGTGTGTTTTCCAGGTGATGTTTAATGCTCTTAGGATACCCCTGATGTCATATGATCATTCAGCTTGTATGACTGCAGTGATCATAAAGTAAAAGAAATACACTTTCACATTCCAGATTGAAAGGTCATGAGCTGTAGAACAATAACAAATGAGCTCAATGAACAATATTTGGTTTAGTCGATATATGGTTGACCAAGAATTGCAGTAAGATCTTTAGCATTATTACAAATATATACAGTAGTAAATAAATGCTGTTGTTTTAAACTAAAAATGAAATGCATTTCGGTTTCCACAAAAACATTAAGCAGCTGTTTTCAACGTTGATGATGATGATGATTATATTAATAATAATAATAATAATAAGTAACAACATTAATTTTAAATGCAAATTTTAAATCCAATTTTAATGGCTAAATTTAAACAAATTAAATGTAATATTACTAAATTAAATTTGTTTAAATTGAGCCCATATATATTTTGCAACCAGTTACCTAAATTTTTTTTTTTGTAAATTCAACGCATCATTTTCAATAGTGTATATTATATTTTATATTACAACAATAATTCACAACATTACAGTTTTTATTGAATTTTGATTAAATCCAGGCTTGGTAAGCTTAATAATCTAATAATAAAAACAAATTCCACAAAAAAAAGATGAATAAAAACCTAAAGCAGTAATAACTCAATCTTCAAATGTAACCATAGATCCAGGCTTGGTAAGTATAAGAGACTAATAAAAAGTAAAGTAATAAAAAAAGTCTATTAATTTATAAATGAAAATAAATAAACAATAATTATAGAAATACTATGTAACTGTAATAATACTTGCTTAGTAAGCATAAATAACTAATATAAAATAAAATAATTTAATAATTCATGAAAAAGTATACTGCTCTAATAGAAATTCATTGTTTTCGACATTGATGATGATGATGATGATAATAATAATAATTATAAATATTTCTTTAGCCCCAGATTTGCGTATTTTAATGATATCTAAAGAATCGTATTTATTAAATTACGCTGAAAAAAATTATTCATTGGATTTACTTTTTTTGAAGGTAACTGGTGAAAACAATTTATATGGGCTGAATTTAAACAAATTACGTTGAACATTACTCGATTTAATTTGTTTGTTTAAATTCAGCTTGTATACATTTTATTGAAACCATTTACTTCAAAATAATTGTAGAAATCCAGTTAAAAATCTTTTTCAGTTTACAGTTGAAGTCAGAATTATTACGCTTTTAAATGTCACTTAAAGCTGTATAGAAGTGTCTTGAAAAATATCTAGTTAAATGTTATTTACTGTCATCATGACAAAGATTAAATAAATTAGTTATTAGAGATAAGTTATTAAAACTATTATGTTTAGAAATGTGTTGAAAAAATGTGCTCTGTAAAACAGAAAATGGGGAAAAAAATAAACAGGGGGCTAATAATTCAGGGGGGCTAATAGTTCTGACTTCAACTGTATTAAATTTTATGTTAATAAAACATTAATATTATTATGAATAATAATGTTACAGTATTTCACAACAATAATTTTTTTATTGAATTTTGTTAGAATCCAGGCTTGGTGAGCTTAAGAATCTAATCATGAAAAAAATTATTCCATAAAAAAAAGATAAATAAAAAACAAAAGCCTTAATAGCTCAATTTAAAAAAAAAATAAAAAAAATATTTAACTACAAATCCAGGGTTGGTGAGTGCAAGAGACTAATAAAAAAATACTTACCTTCTTACTTACTCCCAGGGCCGTTTTATATTGAAGTTGATATTTATCAACATATTGGTGTTTCATAGCATCTCATTATACGAGGTGGGTCGTTTGCCCAACGTTCAATCCCCAATCTGAAGGACCAGGACATACACACATACACTATGGACAATTTAGCTTACCCAACTCACCTATAGTGCATGTCTTTGGACTTGTGGGGTGACCTTCTTTCTGTGAGGAGACATCACTACCCACTTCGCCACCATGCCACCCAATAAAAAATAGATTAATAAAAATTTTTTATTTATAAATGAAAATAAATACATATTAATAATAATAATAATAGAAATAGTAGGTGCAACATTGCTTAGTGATTTAAAAGAAATGTATGCTGCCTTTATACATGTTCATTGTTTATTATCACTTGATGCTTTTACTATAAAACCAAACATGAATTTATGTAGTACAGATCGGCTAGTTCAGATCGGCTAGTTCATGGTATACACTGAACATTTAACACACGTGTAAGGCACACAAAAGTTAATTTAAGACAAATAAGCGGTGTAAACTAGTGATATAACAGCCCTGTTTAGTTTCAGCACTCAGTCTCTGTAACAGAGGCGATGAGAAAGTGGATTCGATTTCCTTTCAGTGTACAGTGATTGTGCCGCTGGATTGAGTCTTTTGCATTAGCAGGGTCATTATGTAACCTGTCTTCCTCGATCAGTTCAATTCGCATTTGTGAGCATCTGTGTTTGTGTGTGCCAGCCGTACATGCGTAAAACAAACAGATTAGTGACCTCAAACAGATGCCAACCCACCATAACCACGTTTTCAACTAGTATACCTTAAATATTGCCTTTGAAATGAAATGTTTGATTTCTAAAATAAAATAAAAAATACAGTTTTTACTGCAGAATAACCCTGAATGCACATTAGAAGGCTCATTACAGTGATCACAATCTCTCTGAATCACCTTCTTAACCTTTGAAAATGTATTTTTAGTGCTGCAGCGTCTAAAAAACTTGTCCTACTTGCTTTTAACACCATGTCAAGATTTTTTATCTCTTCGAATTTGCTGAACAGGCTTGTGTTTCTCAAAATACATGTAATAACAGTTTGATCATAATGTTATCAGGAGTGTGTTAGATGTAAATAAAGGGCAAACCTGCTCCTGTACCGGTTTTGTTGGAACGAATTATGCCCAAAGGAAGATGCATGTGCAGCGAGGAGCGAAAGAAAACTCCTCGGGGGGCTGTCAGCATGCAGACGGTATAAATCTGCAGAGAACTTCACTGGAATTCCTTCCTACTCTTTAAAGCGGCCAAATATAAAGCCGCATGAGCTCATTTGTCTTGAAACGGCCTTGCAGAAGAGACAGAAGAGCAAACGTTTTGGAAATGAAGTCAGCAAAAACAAAAGGCCTTTCTCATTCTCAGGCTGCGGTGGCAATTGAGAAATTTAGTTGATCATTAGCTCTATTTGGAGAAAGAAAAATACACTGTAAAAAATATATGAACAATGAGTCATGAGAGCATGTGTTTTTACTTCATTGTAACTTATTAAACTCAGTTAATCATGTTCTTAATTTTATAAGTTATGCAAGCTGTTTTAAGATAATATAATTTAATGGAAATATAAGGTTAATTTGATTCAGCTTAATATTTAAGGCAACCAGGATTTTTTTTTACAATTTTACATTAGGAGTTGGTTTATGAATAGATTTCAACTCAAATGAGATGTAATACACTCCTGTTTCAAAAAAGCATATTAGCATGTTGCTAAGCTATGTAACGTGATACATATATCATAAAAACACAGCACACAAATATTAGGTCAAAATATCATCTTTAGTTGTTTTTAAACATTTTAACCAATGCTTCTGAGTGTTTACGTAGTGCATGTGTGAATGTATATTTTTTTAGTGGTGTAATGGATCACAAATCTCACGATTTAGATCACATTAAGGTTTTTAGTCACGGATCGGACCATTTTTGAATCAGACAGAAAGGGGAGGAGAAAAATGTAATTTGCTTTCCATTTGTTACTACTACTGTTGGTGATAATGCAATAATGTAGAAATCTAACAATATAATTTTTACAACCCATATTTATTTTGAGTCTCATTTTCAATAAATGATTCGGTTATTCACACATAAAACTTCTTATTGCTAGATGATCATTTTTGAAGAATTATTCAGTGGCATATTTTTGATGGCTGGTTGGTTAAACAATGTAATTGCTGTCTACATTTTTGAGCATCAAGTAAAATGCAGATGATGGTGATTTTAGTCTTTACCATAAACATCAGTGGTTATATCTAAACTATAAACAGTTATCCTGGTACTTCTGTGTTATTTGACTGTTTGTAACTTCATAACTAACTTAAAATACTAAAGACTGAATGTCTTTCTTGATTTGCATTTTTAGATTTGAATGCAGCGATTCGAAGGATTAATAAACATATGCAAATCGCCATAATTTAGTTTGTTACATGGGTGTTGATTTTTTTATTGATTAATCGTGCAGCTTACACTGAATGCATTGATGCAGGCTAAACAAGTATTGACAGAAAACACCTTTAATGAAACCCACCACATCCCAAATAACCTACCACAACTTTTGTCCTCATTATATTTTACAGGAAAGTCTAAATGCTTTTATCCATGTGATTTAAATGTCACGAGAGGCAATCTCTCTGTGATCGTTAAATTTAGGATTAATCTACCAGTAAAAAAATGTATTAGTCCGTGGTTCACGTGTGTTCCGAACAATGGGTTGTGATCCGTATGATCAACCGTGATCCGTATACCCCTAATATTTTCTTATTTATAAGTTTTTGATCATTTTATTTTGTTATATAGGCAGTTTTATAAGCTGTATTCTTTTGAAAAAGGAATTTCAGATTTTGGTTTTAATTTCAGTAAAGATTGATTGATTGCATGCTGTTGAGCTAAGAGTGAGATTATCAGGGTTATAAAAATAAAACCATAAAGCAATTTCATTACAACTATATATAATGTTTTATTGGGTAAAACATTTTTTTGTTTAGCTGACTATTGAATCAAATTTTGATTTCAGGAAAGGTTGACGTTAGCATGATGCTAAGCTAAGAGAGAAATTATCAGGGTTTTAAAACTAAAACCGTTAAAGCACCTTCATTAAAACTGTAATAGCATACCCACCAGGCACAGAACGTCAACATGATGTCAGATTGATGTTGTACCCCAACGTCGTGGGGACGTTGCATTTTGTTTGGAAATGAAAATGGGGTTGACATCAGAACCCAACGTCAGGACAACGTCAGTGTCCAACGTCTAACCTAAAATCAACCAAAACGTCTAATGATGTTACAGCTTGACGTTGTGTGGACGTTACCACTATGACGTCTGTCAGACATTGGATTTTGGTCGCCAAACCTGATAAATAAATGTCAGTATTTGACGTCAATATGATGTTGGTTAAGGATGTTGGCTTGATCTTAAATTTTTGATCTTAAAAAACCTAAAATCAACCATATCAAGTCGTTATTGGATGTCAAAATAACGTTGTCCTTAGACGTTGCTACCTAAATCTGACTTAATATTAACATCTTATGATGTTGTGCTGGATAAAGTTGAAGTCAGAAGTATTAGCCCCCCCCATTGAATTTTATAAAATTTTCTTATTTTTTCCCCAAATAATGTTTAACAGAGCAAGGATATTTCCACAGTATGTCTGATAATATTTTTTTCTTCTGGAGAAAGTCTTATTTGTTTTATTTCGGCTAGAATAAAAGCAGTTAAATAAAAAAAAAAAGCCAATTTAGGATCAAAATTATTAGCCCCTTTAAGCTATTTTTTTCGATAGTCTACAGAACAAACCATTGTTATACAATAACTTGCCTAATTACCCTAACCTGCCTAGTTAACCTAATTAACCTAGTTAAGCCTTTAAATGTCACTTTAAGCTGTAAGTGTCTTGAAAAATATCTAGTAAAATATTATTTACTGTCATCATGGCAAAGATAAAATAAATAAGTTAATAGAAATGAGTTATTAAAACTATTATGTTTTGAAATGTGTTGAAAAAATCTTCTCTCCGTTAGCATGTTGCTAAGCTAACATACGTTATACTTTATAAAATACAAAAACAAATACTTAGTGAAATACACTTTGGTCAGACTGAATATATTATAGAAATAAAATATTTAAAGTTTCCCTCATTGCATTGTCACATTGGATTCTGCCTTAAAATGTGGCCAAAGTAAAGCGAAAGACATCCTAATTAAGTTGGCTTTGTGTTGAGAAGCCATGTGAGGCCTTTAAATCTTGCCTCAGTTGGCATCACACTAGAATTTGGAACAAACCCATCGTGTTTATAATCATTTTGTTTATACTGCGTCGAAAAGTAAACTTGGCCCTGATTTCCTGTGAGTTTGTTGAGCTCTGTGTTGTGAAGCTTTTTGTAAACCTATGATTTTGGGCCAGGGCTGGGAAAGTAAAGCTGCACAGGCTTTTAAAACCAAGCGAATGGTAAGTGGAAAGTAACTGAATGCAGTGAGTGAGGACAAAAACAGGACAAGTGAACACATGGCCTCCCTCTCCCTCTCTCTTTGTGGCTGGGACGCTCTCCCGGGGTGACTGAGCATGTTTGGGAAGAATTAGCTCTGACGGTGTCGTGTCTGTCAACCATCAATACTTTATTATACAATTTCACTCTCTCCTCTTTCCTTCACCTTCCCTTTCTGCTTCTCCAGCTCGCACATACACTCGCCGTCTTCGTGACTCTTTGTCTTTCGATCACGCTCTCTTTTTTTCCTCATCCGTCACTTTTCTCTTTGACTCTTTCTCTCTGCCCCTTTCCTTTTGTCACACAAGGTCTTTGCTGCAATCAAGTTCTGCTTTCAAACAGCAGATGGACGCTTCACACACATCTTGTTGGTGGCCATTACTTATGAACCTTTAAAGGAAAGATGCAATACAGCCAATATTTGCACTTTTAAAATGGGGAAAATGTTACAGATTAAGAACTATTTTGCAATGTGCAACTTAACTCTGATGTCCTAAACAGTAGATGTTCACGATATGTGTCTTTTTTTTGGTGTGATGTCTCTTCTGTTTCATTTAACTGCCGTATAAAGGACAGGCTGGTCTGTGAGCAGGCGGTATCTTGGATTGTGTCACAGAGTGCGTGGGCTGTGTTTTGTAATTAGCATGGGCTTTGGCATAGATGGTATTTATGGATTTGCTCGGGATGCATAGCCATCCATCAGTCTCTGCAGAGTCATTGTGGTGTCTGATGTTTAAATGATATAATCGATGAAAGCATTTATGACAGAGATGACTTTATCAGCCGCTGAACATTACTGACAGGGGGATCCAAACGTCTGGGGCCATAATTGAAAATACTTTAATGTTTTGCAGTTGTTTCTAGAAAAGTGTTGATTCAATGTTCAAAATATATTGTGATTTATATGGTGGCAGAGAGGACTGAAATGTATAGAAAGTTAGGAAAACAAAAGCAAATAGAAAAATATCAACAAATTGGGAAAATAGCATCAGTTTGACGACATGTGCATGCAAATTCTCACAACCAGGACTTTAAAATAACCAAACAATGCACCTCTCCGATCCCCGACAACATTGCTGACTCTAAAAAGAAAGCCAAGTTCGCAAATTTTTGGGGTGCCCTAACACATTTTTTTTGGGGTCTGTCCTATTTAGGCATGGACGATACTAATTTTCAAGATATACCGCAGTTTGTAAAGGGTTTTAAAATCGACAACATTTTCTGTTATATCATTCCTGGTGTATGTACGATTTTTAAAAATTTCTTTTGTTTGTTTGTTTGTTTTTTAGGACAACAGTATCTCCAGCAGAAAAGATATACAAATATGCCATTTTAAGCTGTAAAGAAATCACTGTTTTTTAAATTAATAAAGACAGCAGAAGTCAATGATTCATTTGAATTATTTAGCCTGTTCCAAAATATAATAAATGTTTCTCAAATATAAAATATTGGCTGCGTCTGACTGCTATTCAGTAGGTACTGCATTTGAATTTGAATTTACTATTCGACCGATAGAAAAGTACATTCTATACAGTATAAATATATGATGCTATGAATAAAGCTCAGACGTACTACATCCGCCATTTTATCATGATCACGTGACACACCCCTTCACTCCCATTCATGAATTCTCTCGCGGTGCATCATGGAATAGCATATCGTCCATCGGATGCGCACTTCAGAATCTCGCTGGAAGTAGTAGGTCATCCGGGTACTTCTCGCATACTGTTTTTTGATTCCGTTACTACTTAACTCGCATACTGTTTTTACCGTACTATATAGTATGGAAGTATGCAATTTCGGACACAACCATGGTTTTTCTATTTGCATATGTTTTCTTAACTTACAGCACATTTCAGGTCTCTCGGCAACTGTAGATTTATTAATTATTTTATTTATATAATTTAACAATAATTTACATTTATTGTTAATGAGATAAAACAAATTCTGTATAACTATGGTTTTGTTGTTGCTGCTTACTAAATACTTTCCTTCTTAAAATCTCTCCTCAGCTCTTTCGAGAGGTGCGGATCATGAAGGGGCTCAACCATCCAAATATTGGTTAGTGTTTTAGATACTTTTAAGTGAACGCTTACTTAGTCATTATTCTATTTAATTATTTATGTTTTATTTTTATGACAATTTTTGTATTTTAATTATATTTACTTTTTTTTTCAAGTTAGTTATGTTTAAAATAAATTAAATGTTTTTGTATTTTCTATGGATTTTAACTTTTCAATTAAATTTATTTATTTATTTATTTAACTATGACTAATATTAATACCAAAATTACTATTATTGTTATTATTATTTAATTATATATCATATGTTTGCCACATCGCTTATTGCTACACAATTTTCGACTATACCTCCATTTAAAAGTATGGGATTGCTACGATTTTTTTTAATGTTGAAATTAAAAGTCTCGTAGTTTATTATTTTATTTTGTTTTATTTTATTTTACTTTACTTTACTTTACTTTACTTTACTTTACTTTACTTTATTTTATTTTATTTTATTTTATTTTATTTTATTTTATTTTATTT
>CAIGQZ010000379.1:7765790-7805183 GCA_903798205.1 Danio tinwini
ATATATATATATATATATATATATATATATATATATATATATCCATCCAGGGCTTGACATCATCAGCCACTGTGGCTAGTAACTTTTCAACATTACTAGGCCCTCACCATTTTCACTAGCCACAATTTTGTTGTTGGGAAAATATATTATATATGCATATATTCGACTTTGGCATGCTAAAATTACTTAATTTATATTTTGTATTATATCCACATGACTACTCATTCATTTAGCTTTTTATGTAAAATATAGCTGTATAAATCCACTTTTTATAAAAAAAAAATCCTTAAAAAAAACTGTTGACATTCTAAAAATGTAAAAAATGCACAATAGTCTGTTCAGCCAGGCTAAAGGTCCCAGATCAGCAGTTAACTATACATAAACAGAGAGTAAAGGCCCGTTTCCACTGAGTGGTACAGTACGGTACGGTATGGTTCGGTACGGGTCACCTTTATCAGGCTTGTGTTACCACTGCCTAAAGGGTACGAATAGTGGCCTTTTGGTGGGTGTGGTGTACAACAGAAAGTTTCAGTCGACGTCATTCTCGCTCAAGGAAATCTCGCTCAAAGTAAAGCTGTACAGGTCATTTACATATCATACAAGGAGCGCTTCTCTCAAAACAGATGCTTTATACACATAAATACTT
The DNA here is from genome assembly GCA_903798205.1 of Danio tinwini. Taxonomy (NCBI): domain Eukaryota; kingdom Metazoa; phylum Chordata; class Actinopteri; order Cypriniformes; family Danionidae; genus Danio; species Danio tinwini. The sequence continues at coordinate 7,766,437 of CAIGQZ010000379.1, forward strand.
GTTTATAAATGTTCATTACTAACTTTTCTATGAACATAATTTGATTATAACTGCAGGTCAATGACAGTGCGAAATAGCCTACTATAACGTCTGCAATTATATAAAATAAATAAATAATTGCAACATATATGAACACATACAGACATGGCAGTTTGTTCATGTTTTAGGTTGCTGAAAGAATCATTCGCTCCTTTGTTTTTTCTTGCTTCTTCTTCACTCTTGCATTTATCTGTTTATGAAAGGATCGGATGTCAGAAGCACTTTAATAATCACGCCCACGTTATCATCATCAGCTCAAGAAGTTTGTTATTTCAAATTTAGACGCGCACGTGAGCGATCGCGAGCTTACTGAAGAAAGTGAAACGGCCATAAAAGCGTACTGAACCACACCGCACTATACCGTACCACTCAGTGGAAACAAGCCATTAATCTTCTATTAAAACAATGTTATTGTAAAGGATGATAATTAAACCAAACTTAAAAAAAACTGTAAGCAAAATAAAGCAGGTAAAAAACATACTGTGTGCTGTAATGAAAGAATGATCACCCGCACAAGGTTTACGTTAGGCCTATTAATAATCTGTTCAAAGAATGACTAAAGTGAAAGCGGCTTCCACTGCTGCTTACAAAATGAAAATCTGCTGCTTTTTTAAAAAGAATCTTGATCTATTGAAAGCAGCATAACTGTGGGTGTGCGAACATCACTTTTTTTTCTATTTCAAAAAGAACTAATCTACTTTAAATTGCATTTCAAGTACGGCTGCTTCGGGCCTTTTAAAACACTCAGGTGCATCACATCACATGTGCGCTTGTCAGTGAATGTCTCGCCATGCACGTGATCATCCTCTTATTCGGTATTCACCTGCTTCCTTTTGCTCATGCGAATACAGTTGTTTTTGTCAGTTATGCTGCTTGTCGATTTTCGAAACCCATCCTTATTGTCGAACCCAGCTTTTAAGAAAACTACAATTTAAAGATTTTTTTTTTACCAGCCAAAATGGCTAATGTGTGTGGTTGTCTAACGCGCCACAGCTTACATCTACTCGCATTTGGCAGGTTGTCAATCAATTATGTAGTTTATTTGCCACATCACTTATTGCCACACAATTTTAGACTATACCTTCATACAAAAGTATGGGGTTGCTATGATTGTTTTATATTGAAATTAAAAGGTTCTTAGTTATTTTATTTATTTATTTATTTATTTATTTATTTATTTATTTAACTATAACTAATATGAATATCACAATCACTATTATTGTTATTATAGTTTAATTATATTTAATTATACAATATTATTAATATGAATTATTATTATTATTATTATTATTAATGTTTGTTAGGTATTAGTTTATGCTGAAAATAAATACATAATATTAATAGAAGTAATAATAAGCAATAATAGAAACTAAATAAAAATATTACCCCGTTTGCACGTTTTTCATACACATATGGTTAAAACTATTTGATAACAATATAGTAAAAAATTAGAAGCAGGACACATGAACCCAGATTGCTCAAGTCTGGTTTAAATCATCTGCTAAACCACTTGCTTGTTTACCAAAATGATTGTTTTCTCTCTGTTCATACAGATGTAATGATAGGAATGGGTTACTCGCGAGATGAAATCAAAGATGCTCTGACCACCCAGAAGTACAATGAGATATTCGCCACGTATCTGCTTTTAGGTCGCAAGAATGAGGTAAGATGGGGATCGCAGTTGACATGAGATCAGCCCGTGTGCTGTCCTGTCGGTATGTAATGTCTCATATGTTGCCCATACAGGATGGCATGGAGTCCCGTTCGAGCAGCAGTCTTTCCCTAGCACGTGTGCGTCCCAGTCCAATTACCAACGGCACCAGCAAACACTCGTCCACCTCCTCGTCCAGCTCCACCTCTGCCTCCAGTCACACTAAACCCCAGCGCAGCGCCTCCACCTACCACCGCCAGAGGAGGCACAGCGACTTCTGTGAGTCCTTTTCTGTTTTAGACATTAAAATCTATAGTGTACAGGCTACTATCCATGATATTACTATGCTGAGAGGAATAGTATTTATAGCTTAATCAGAATTAGATATAAATTATGTTGATGTAAATTATGTGGCTTCTGTTGATGGTAAGAAGTTTAAATATTAAGATCAATTGATATTAACTAAAAAACAGTTTTTTATTATTAAAATGAAGACTAATACTTTAGTATTATTATACATTCATTCATTCATTCATTCATTCGTTTTCTTTTCGACTTAGTCCCTTTATTAATCAGGGGTCGCCACAGCCGAATAAACCGACAACTTATCCAGCATATGTTTTACGCAGCGGATGCCCTTCCAGCCGTAACACAACACTGGGAAACACTCATACACTCTTGCATTCACACACATCCACTACAGACAATTTAGTTTACCCAATTCGCCTATACCGCCTGTCTTTGGACTGTGGGGGAAACCGGAGCACTCTGAGAATTTATATTAATAACAAACATTATTATTTCTATGAATAGTTATAATATCTGATTCTTTTTGTTACTGGGCTTTAACAATGATTCAATATTTAAAATGACAATAATGAATCATATTGATTTCACATTTTATTATTTTTGTTGTTGCTGGTATTATCATTATAATGTTGTTTTATTAATTCTGAAAAATATAAAATTATAGTACCAGTTCATGAGCAATAATAATAGTATTTATAATTATTTTATATGTAATGTATAATTATTAATATTTATATATTGTATTAAATTTTACAGATGGCACTATAATTATAATAATAGTAATAAAACAGTAATAATAATAGTAATGACAATAATAGAATGCCTAAATTGTAAAATTATTTCTATTAACAACAATATTAACAGTATTAAAACAGTAAAAATTGTTTAATCATATTAATATAAATGTATATTATAATAAAAAAGTAACTTTACTGTGACACTGTAATGACACTGATAATTAATCATTCTAAATTTTTAATTAATAATTAATAGTTGTAAAATAATAAGTATTAGTAGTAATGATATTAATTCATATAATAATTTAATAATAAAATTGCTTTTAATATCATATATTACAATATTACAATTAGTTTTATTCTCAATATTTATAATTGAGATTATATGTTTGTCAGGTGGGCCGTCAGTGCCAGTAGCCCATCCAAAGCGCAGCCCCACGAGTACAGGAGAAGGGGATCTGAAAGAGGAGCGTCTGCCCTCGAGGAAGACCAGCAGTAGTGTGGTGGGCAGTCGCAGCATCCCTCCATCCAGCCCTATGGTCAGCACCGCCAACAACCCCAACAAGTCTGAGATACCTGACCGCCGCAAGGACATCAATGCAACAACGGTAATCAAGACCTGCAAATCATCTACATCCTGTTACAGGAAATAGTCAATTATTCACTGTTAATCATTGAAATTTGTTCAAATTTGCTACCATTTTGTTATGTTTGTGGCCTTTTTTGCCCCATTGACTTACATTATAACCACATTTTTTGATTGCAAAGCCATGACACCAAATAATCATGCATTCTTGGTTGTTGATCATCAGTTACAGTGCTACCAACAATCAAGAATGCACGAGTATATGGTGTCATGGCTTTGCAATCAGAAAAATGTTGTTATAATGGAAGTCAATGGGGCAAAAAACAGCCACGAACATTATGAAAGAGCAGTAAATTTGCACAGAGTGTTTTTTTCTAAAGCCCTTTGCCAAAATATATGTCAAAATAAGATTTGTCACCAAAAATCATTCCATTTGCTAAAACACAGAATTAAGCCTCAAAATCACCTCAGAGTAGATGAAAACATCCCCAACAGCACACAAGGGTTAACATTATTTTAAAACAATATAATGAGTATTTTATGAGGATTCGACTGAAATTATAGCCATAAACTGATTTACAGACATGGTCATTTTCATTCTATGGAAAAGGAAAGCTGGACATTTAGCTATAAATAACTCTTTTTGTCTTGCATGGAGGAAAGAAAATAGTGCTTCTTTTTAAAAGGCACAGTGATGGAAGTTTCTGTTTTGCATACACTATTCTGTTTTTAGAGTAAACAATCTAAATGATCCTTGGGACAATTAAAGTGCTGTCCATTAAAATGTTGCATAACGTCCCCCCAAAAAACATCAATAACAACAACAAGTTTCCCCCTGGGATGTAATGGCACATGTTCATCATCTGGATTTTCTGCTCACAAAGTGATGTTCATTTAGTGTGCAAACAGCTTGTTCCTGAAAAAGCTTGTTCGCATTTCTGAGGACAGCGGTGTCATGGAGGCTTTCATTTAAATAAACGTGGTGTCTTGTCTGTTTTCTGTTTTGTGCTTTAGAACAACATTCCTGCCAGTGCCATGACCCGTAGAAACACTTACGTGTGTACGGACCGCACCGGCACTGACAGACACTCCTTACTCCAGAATGGGAAAGAAAACAGGTAAAACATGACTCTGCGTGTAAATGTGCAATAAAGGGATAGTTCACCCCAAAATGAAAACCCTTTCAAACCTTTGTGAGTTTCAATTTTCTGTTGAACACAAAGAAGATATTTTGACAAATGTTTGAAATTGGCAGCCATTGGCGTCCTTACTATGGAGTCAGATCAGTCTCAAAAATAAAACATTTACAAAATATAATTTATACATCCACAACACAATTCACATATACAAAATCCAATTCGTAAGTTCAAAACATGATTTAAAAAATATGAAAATCCAATTTGTAAATGTAAAAAACAATTCAGAAATACAGAAATTCAATTTGTAAATTCAAAACACGATTCAAAAATACACAAATCCAATTTATAAATTCAAAAGATGATTCATAAATACAAAAATCCCATTCATAAATTCAAAACACCTTTCATAAATACAAAAATCCAATTCATAAATTCAAAAGATGATTCATAAATACAAAAATCAAATTCGTTAATTCAAAACTCGATTCATAAACACACAAATTAAATTTGTAAATTTTAGAACACGATTCATAATATACACAAATTCATTTCATATGGTCAAAATATTTATGATTTTTACTTGTGAATTCACAAAATGTGTTGTATTTATGAATTGTGTTTTGAATTTATAAATTAGATTTTGTAAAGGTAAATAATTCTGTGGATGTATAAATTTTTTTTGTCAATTAATTATTTTTGAGACTGATCTAGCTCCATACATACAAAACAAAAACTCCAACATTATTCAAAATATCTTCCTTTGTGTTCAACATATGAAAGAAATTCACAAAGGTTTGAAAATGATGAGTAGGGTAAGTAAATGTTGACAGATTTTTCTTTGTGTGTGTGTGTGTGTGTGTACTATCTATTTGAAGTTTCATAATTGATGTACATGCTGGAGCTGAAACGATTTGTTCCTGTATGCTTGTTTATTGAGATGGATTTGCTCTGTTATGCTTCAGCAGTGGCAGATGGCGACTGCTTAGCTGTCCTTCTATCACCCTCCTCTCTGAGGGCGGTGCAAACACTGGCTGTCATGTGACTTAAAAAGAGCCATAGGAGGCACGTGGATTGTCTGGGTCACAAGGCTGCTTGACTGCTTGACCTAAAGAAGCATCCCTCCCCCGAGCCTTGACATTACAGCACACGTGTCCACACTTGCAAAAAATCACCATCGTTATAATGAGACAAATACCCTGTGAAATAGAAGAACACCATTTAAAAGGTTTTTTTTTTAGAGAGATTTTTTTTCTGCTGGTTTATCATTATAATTCTAGAAGTAAAAATGAAATACATTGTATTTTATTATTATTTTTTTTGTTGTAAGTCAAACAATCAATCTTGCACACTATCAATACATACAGACACATACACACACACACACACACACACACACACACACTTGGTCAGCCACGGTAGTCTTTAAATGCAGAAAATATGGGAAATGAAGGAGTCTGACTGTGCCACAGCCATATCACCCTGCAGCCCAAGACAAGTTACTCACTAAAGCTAAACAGGGCTGAGTCTGGTCACTACCTGGATAGGAGACCACTTGGGAAAACTAGGTTGCTGTTGGAAGTGGTGTTAGTGAGGCAAACACAACTTGAGTCCTAATGCCCCAGTAAAGTGAAGGGGACACTATACTGTCAGTGAGCACCATCTTTCGGATGAGATGTTAAACCGAGGTCCTGACTCTCTGTGGTCATTGAAAATCTCATGGCACTTCTCGTAAAGAGTAGGGGTGTGACCCCGGTGTCCTGGCCAAATTCCTTCCATCATGACCTGCCTCTAGCACTGTCTCTCCACTCCACCAATAGCTAGTGTGCGGTTAGTGCACTGGGGCCGTTGTCCTGTGGCTGCCGTCGCATCATGCAAGTGGATGCTGCACACTGGTGGTGGTACGGAGAGACCCCTCACCCTCATGATTGTGATGTGCTTTGTGTGTATGGCCATACACGATAAATGTGCTACATAAATACATATAAAATTTGAAATTACATTACATGAGTCTTACTGTACATTTGGTTAGTCTGTGTATTGGTATACCTGAGGTCTAAAAGTTTTAACTAGTCTGCACACTTTGACAATTAGTGATTTTTGTTTTCCCCCCTACGTATGTATCATTTCTTCAGCTGTGAACTGATTGCTTTTTTGCAAGCCACATATTAGATTTTTTAAATGCTAAAACTACTAAACAATGTAGTCTTGTAGACCTTGCATATAATACAGTTTTACACTTTAAAATTCTTAAAATTAAATTAGTTTTTTAGTTAAATTGCATACTACTCAAATTTTTGTACAGTCAGACTCCATCTCCCTAATTTTCTGCCTTTAATGACTACAGTGGCTGACCAAGAGTGTGTGTGTGTGTGTTAAACGTCCATCAGTACAGGGTTATTTAGAGCGTTAAGTGAAGTGGCCCCAGGCAAGTGTGCAGACTAAGGGAGCAAGTGAGATCTGTTAGATTTATGCCAGAACTGAGCAAGATGGCAAGGACAGAGGCGGTATGATGTCAAGCGCTGCACATCAGTGACGTGAACCCGTCTGAACTGAAGACTATAAGTGCTGGTTGCTATGGGAAGAATCACTATTTCTATCGCACATAAAAAGAGAATGTTTCTGCTTAGCTGTAACACAGCTCTCTACATTAGGTTAAATATTAGGTTCAATCAGCAATCAAGGAGTCCGTGTTAACCACAAAATCTGCATAACCAGCAAGAAAACTATATAAATTGCCTAACAATGTACAATTAACCACCCAGAACACCAGAACTACATGGCAAGTAACCAATTAGTAAACCATAGCAAGCCATACCAGCCATAACAATTCAATTCATGTTTATTTCTATAGTGCTTTTACAATGTAGATTGTGTCAAAGCAGCTTAACATAGAAGTTCTAGTAAATTGAAACTGCTTCAGTCCAGTTTTCAGAGTTGTATTTCAGTTTAGTTCAGTTCAGTGTAGTTTAAATTTCACTGCCGAAAGTCTAAACACGGACGTCACGGTGGTGCAGTGGGTAGCACGATCGCCTCACAACAAGAAGGTTCGAGCCTCAGCTGGGTCAGTTAGCATTTCTGTTTGGAGTTTGCATTTTCTCACTGTGTTCGTGGGGTTTCCTCTTGGTGCTCAGCAAATCCATCGATGCACTGCTCCACAAGTCCCAAACCAAGCAAGCCTGTGGCAACACTGGCAAGGAACAAACTTTACCAACTGACAAAAGTGAAAGAAAAAAACCTCAAGAGAAACCAGGCTTAGTTGGGCACGACTTTTTCTCTTTTTGTCAAACTTCCTGTGCGAACAACATGGCAGTATCTGGCTATCCAGCCAGAAAAACATAGTAACTACATAGCAACACCTTAGTTACCATCCAGAGTACTATTTCAACTGCATATCAACACAGTAGTAAATACAGAGACAGAGATGCCAGGTCAAAGCTAATTTTCCATCCCAATGATAACTCAAATGAAAAAAAAAGAGCCCAAATATTTACTTTGTCCAATCAGAGTCCACAAAGTGAAGATTTGCCACATCTTGTCTGATGTTTTGGGATACGCATAGATACAGTATAGATGCTGAAGTGCTGACTGACTTTTCGCACACCAAACAACATGATTTGTTATAAGAAATTATTCAGTTTTCATTTTGCGAGAAATCAATATTTTGGTGGTCGCGGCATGTTACGAAAGTAGCCAAAAAAGCCTGCAAAATCAGCCCAATAATGTGGGAAAACTATGACCCTAGCTACACTGTACCATAACACTTGCATAGCAACACCCTATTATCATTTTAGCGGCTATTTCAGAAGTTAATCGCCTTAGTAAGTTTGCATTATCCTTTCATTTGTTCTCTTCGTCTTTCTGTCATTTGTCATTTTATCTCTCCTTTGCCTTGGGTTTGCACTAGTTTAATAAACAGAAAAGGGAAAATGAAGCAATTTCTCTTGTCTCCTTTCTCTGTGTCTCCACTGTCTCTATTGTTCAGATGTGCAGTTGTGTGCAGGCATTTTTCCACCAAGAGTTTAGTTTTAATTTGCCTTAAGTGGCTGTTTCTGAGATGGGAATAGGAACACAAGAGAGCTCATGCCTCAGTGACTCAGCATCCTGCCTCACATTTACGCTCAACTAAATCCACACAGAGCTGCCTCACTAAGCGTCAAGATCTGATATCGCTCTAATCATATAGCTGTAGAGCACTTACTGTGTTTCATTCTTGGACACTGTTTTACGGATTAAGTCCTGCCACCAATGTAGCCTCGAGTTAGGGCCACAATGACTGCAAATGAGCGGCAATAATGAACATACATCATCACTGATTGTCCCTCAAAGCAGCTGTATTTAAAACTAGATTTTTGCATTTTCTGGAGAAGTGTTTGCTCATGCAAATCTCGCTGACATATGCTGGGGGTGTTACAGTGCATTGCAATCATGTTGCTGATGTGTCATACTGTTGATATGGTTGTACTGTTTTTCTGGTGCAGGGGTGGGCAAGTTCAGTCCTGGAGCGCCACACTTTTGCTGTTTTTTCCACTAACCCTAAGCAAACAGGTTCTTCAGGACTATCCATGTTCTAGACGGTTGTAGGCAAGTTGTTGCGCTTAACTTTGGTTTAGGGAATTTAATTTCCATCAATGTTTTTTTTGGTCTTTTTCTTCAGCTCTTTGTCACATCGATTACCTCCAGCTTCCCCGTCCACCCACAGCATTTCTGGTGCCGGGGCCTCCAGCTCTACTTCATCTGAACGTTCTCGTCTGACGAGGGGCTCAACCATCCGCAGCACCTTTCATGGGGGCCAGCTCCGGGACCACAGGCCTCCCACCCACGCACCTCCCACCTCACCCACCCTTTCCCATGAAGCCAGCCCTCTGCCACACTCCCGTAGCCGTGCCACCACAAACCTGTTCACTAAGCTGACCTCTAAACTTACCCGCAGGTAAGAGGAAAGCGACGATTTCTTCTTGTAAGCCTGAGAATAAACTTTAACAGATTATAGGTAAAATAGACTCAAATAAAGTTCCATGTCATCAGTTTACTCTTCTAAAGCTTTTAAGTTTTAGAGCTAGCACAAGGACATTTACGGCATGTTCACACAAAGTATGATAATTGTAGAGATAACTATAACAATATTCACACCAAGAATAATAACATTAAACATAACTACAATGTGAACTATATTGACATCCACTCCAACGGATAAAGATGATTGCAATGATTACTATATCAGCGTACACACCTATAAACAATAATAGATCAGATGAAATGTCACTCGAATCTGCTGCTTCTTACTAATCATCCACCCGCCTGCACATATAATTTTATCTGATATATATATATATGTATATGCACACTAATCGTCACTTATAATTCTAATTCTTTGTTTTAGGCATGATGATAGGTCACCATGGATTGTTCGGTATTACCAGCATATTCCGTGAGCTAATCTGCGCATCTCTGATAGTAAAATAATACGCTAATCATAAACGATTTTAAATAAACATTTATTTAAAAAAACAAAAGTGTGTCTTTAGACAAAATTTTCTTCATTTTCAAATAGATACACGAGGTAAAAATAAGAAATGTGAACTTTTACAGACACAGGAAAAGCAACATAACAAAAACAGTGCCACTTCAGCCTAAACAGCAGCTATGTTATGTTTACTTGGCCTTTTTCTTTGCACTATGCATAAATGCCATTTACTGTGCCTGGATTTGGGCGATTCCGCCTCGCGTCCAAAACGCGGCCAGCTGTACTAAATGAGTGTTCGCTCGCACTGCTTGTTGCAGATATGCACAAGATTTTCCTTGCAATGCGCTGCAGACATGTAAATAAGCGATCTTGTTTCTCCCAGATCGCAGATTTTCCTTTGATGACTCCTCTAACTGAAAGTTTGCACAGAACTTTTGCAGTTTATCCATTATTTTGGCCATCTCATTTCTGCATTCTGCAAAATCCACTCTTTGCTTTTTTGCTGGTCCACTGCCATGTCCCACTACATCCGCCCCTGACCCACCCGCAATTAATTATAATGTAGTATTTTATTACCTGACCCGCCCGACCTGTAAATTATCCGCAGCGCCCACAGATATAATCACCATCCGCTCGTTTCTAGTGGATGCTAATTTTAAAAATAACTATAATAGCATCAACACCAACAGACAATAATTATAATATGATTTTATTCTAATGCATAGCAATAGATGATACCTACAGTGCTAAACGTATTAGCATCCCAGCCAACAAATAACAACTATACTGAAATCTATAATGACGAATATATTAGCATCTATACCAACTAAAAAAGTGGACTCTGATTGACTGCCTTCTGTGTTATTATCATTTTGTTTTGTGTATTTAAAAAGAATTTTTTAAACCTTTACAGTTATGGTTATCATTACCGTTATCGTCTTTTGATGTGAACCACACAAAATTAGAATGACACAGGCTCCACCACTAAAGCCAATCTATTGTTCTGTAGAATCTAAGGGGGTAATGTAGTTAGATATGGGAGTGGAGCCTGTAATGTAATTGAGATGTTCAGTAGCTTATAGGAAAGCTGATGGGGCGCTTTGCTCTTCAGCATCCTTAGTGATATTGTTTATGTGGCTCTCTGGGCCGAAAGCCAAAGAGGATGACTTTTGCAGGGATATGCAACTAGAAGCTCTTTATTAGATTAGAGCAACACTTTCAGCTTTTAAAGGAAACTTCCAGATTACATTAAGCACCTATCTAGGGGTGACATCCAATGTTTAATGTCCTTTTTCTGCAAAAGTTTTTGTATGTACTCTTTGTATTAACTCTGCCTCAAGCCTCCTGTGTTATTAACCGACAGCTTTAGGCTCCTGCTCCTCCACGTGTCCCTCTATCTCTTGGTCTTGGCTGTTATTGGGTGCTCAGTGTTTCTGTTTTGTTTATTTGCTTTATTTTTCCTTGCTGCAATCTTATTTTTCTCTTGATCTCCCTGTTTTCCTTCTTTCTGTCTACAACACTGTCCTTCTCTCTTTTTCCTTCCCCTCATCAACTCTTAGGGTCAATCTTGACCCCTCTAAGCGCCAGAGCTCAAACAAGTCAGTCTCGGGCTGCACTCTGCCACAGGGATCAAAAACAGTTAGTAAGTTTTCTTCCTGTTTGTGGCCTTTTCCCATCTCTCAGTCTGTCGAATTACTCACAGTATCAATGCTCTCCTGCATTGGCGCTGGGTGTCAGAGCAACTCCTTGAGCTTGTGGACATATTTGCTTTAAAAAGGTAAAAGAGAATTTGAATTGACACCATTTTCTCACTCTCATATCATTCCAAACATGTATGGGTTTCTTTCTTTTGTGTGTAGCCACTTCAGGTGTACTTGCTCCGCTCCGAGCAGGTGTGTCTAGCATAGCTAGGGCAGTATGGTTTTACTTGCACAGCTCCTGCTAGTTGTCTTCAGTTACACTCATCTCCTAAACCTTACTTTAATTTGGGTCAGTGGCCACAGCACCAGTATAACAACTCTGCTTCTACTGTTTGTTCTCAAAGTGGTATTTGAACTTAGATTGAACTAGCGTCAGTAGCTAACGTACTTCTTGAAGATGTGAGAGTAATTACTAGTTGTATCATAATTTCTATTGAAGTTATGATACAAATCCATACTTCTCCGGTATGGTCTCAAAGTCTCAAAAATTTACATTTACAAAATATAATTCATACATCCACAACACAATTCACATTTACAAAATCCAATTCGTAAGTTCAAAACACAATTCATAAATACACTAATCCAATTTGTAAATTCACAACACAATTCAAAAATAGACTAATCTAATTCATAAGTTTAAAACACGATTCATAAAAACACAAATCCAATTGCTAAATTCCTAACACAATTCATGAATACATAAATCCGTTTCGTAAATTCAAAACATGATTCCTAAATACACAAATCCAATATGTGAATTCAAAACACGATTCATAAATACACAAATCCGTTTCGTAAATTCAAAACACGATTCATAAATACACAAATCCGTTTCGTAAATTCAAAACACGATTCATAAATACACAAATCCGTTTCGTAAATTTAAAACACGATTCATAAATACGGGCGACGCAGTGGCGCAGTAGGTAGTGCTGTCGCCTCACAGCAAGAACGTCGCTGGTTCGAACCTCGGCTGGGCTGGGTCAATTGGGGTTTCTGTGTGGAGTTTGCATGTTCTCCCTGCGTTCGCGTGGGTTTCCTCCGGGTGCTCCGGTTTCCCCCACAGTCCAAAGACATGCGGTACATGTGAATTGGGTAAGCTAAATTGTCCGTAGTGAATGAGTGTGTGGATGTTTCCCAGAGATGAATTGCGGCTGGAAGGACATCTGCTGTGTAAAATCGTGCTGGATAAGTTGGCGGTTCATTCCGCTGTGGTGACCCCAGATTAATAAAGGGACTAAGCTGACAAGAAAAGTTATGAGTAAATGATTCATAAATACACAAATCCAATTCGTTAATTCAAAACATAATTTATAAATACACAAATTAGTTTCGTAAATTCAAAACACGATTTATAAATCAGAAATTAATTTTGTTAATTTAAATTTAATGTTATTTTTTAAAACTGATCTAGCTCCATGCTCCAGCTCTAGCCCTTCTAAGTGAGACTAGAACTGGCGAATCCGGCATTGGAGCTACTCATGCTAACAAGGACTCTGAAAGCCTATGTCTATTGAGGTCAGGGTAGTTTGTTTTTTACTAGCCCCACCAGTCCAAGCTCATTTGAAAAACATGTCTCAGTCTGCAATTTTTGCTAAATGTAAAATATGTTTCTTCGAATACATTTTCTTGCGTTTCAAATAGCAAATCCACTAGAGGGAGCTAGCCACATTTTTTAAATCTGAAATATGTTTCTTAAAATATGTTTTATAGTAGTTCTCACACATCCTTCTTGTACATGTTAGTAAGAAAGCGGGGCTTGTCATGCAGATCACCTAGCGAACCACTGACCTAAACCCAACTAATAGTGCTTTCAAAAGCAAACGTAAAAGAAAAGTGCACTGTCACCGCATAGTTTTACTTTGATTTGACCTCTTTTGTGAGCCTGAGCACTCTGCATCATGAGTACAACACTGTACGAAGCAAACACATCCACAGCAGAAAAGTTGTTCATATAGAGATAGCAAGGTTGTTCATGTAGAGAAAGAAAGAGGCAGACATTTCTAGTTACAAATCATAAACATTATTAAGTTGTTTTGTGGTGTTCATTTATGTAGTGCTGTGCAAAGAACTGGACAAAAATATTCCTTTATTTGTCATTAATGTGTTCCTTTAAAAATCACTAGCATAAAAAGAAACAAAAGTAGTGGATGTCATGCTGCCCCTTAGCCATGTTTTTACATAAAAACTGCTGTCAGACATATGTTTAAGTGTGTTTGTGTGGTTGTACAAATGTGTACTGTACACCGAGGCGTGTGTGTTCAATGAGCCAGTGTTGCAGCAGAAAGCTCCTACTACTGTTATGCTCACACCATAAGGTTCAATCTCATGCAGGTCATGGTAACAATGTAACCTCTCTAATTTTGCCCATCCCCCTCTAACTGTCTCTAGTATGGGAGATGGCTGTTTTAACAAGAACTTTAAAGACCATCTAGTGTCAGTTGATAGTGCTCACTTTTAGACTAGGGAGTGATGTTTTACCCGCACAGCTTCTACTAGCTGACCTCTGTTACACGTAGAGCGTGGGGGATATTTTGAGAGCTGTCCGGCACCATATAAGTGTCATATGACTTATATGTAATAGAGTACAACAGTTTAGAAGTAAAAATACTCTGATTCATAGAGAAATAGATTTTAACAACTTATAAACCTTTTAAGACAGTCAGAGTAAAACTTAAGTGTTTCATTCCGTAAGTATTGTGGTTTTGAACTGATCATTTGAATCATTGATTTATCCATTATTTATCCTCACTGAGACAGGAGTTTGCCACCAACTAGCAGTTTTTGTGTCATGTTTATTTTTTCACAACAGGGTTATCAATATAAACTTCAACAAATGTTTTCATTATTGTTATCAATTTTTATTATTGTACATTATTGCCCACCTCTACTTGCAGCTGGGTAATTTGTTTTTTCATAGCTTACAATTATTATACAATCACTTTTAAAAATCCTTATGTAAAAAAACACTTCCAGAATCAAGTATCCTGAGAAAGTAGGAAGAATCTGTTGCACTCTATTTCAAATATTCTGAACTACAATATCATAGTAAGGTATTATTTGATGAAAACATTTCTCTTTCTTGTGCCAAAGAAATGAAAAATATTTGGTGCAAGGTCTTTGCATAACATATATATAACTCAAAACTTTTAAAGAGGTTATAGTAAAAAGTAGATTTTTTGTGTACAAGTCATATGAACCAATTTTATGCTGCTTTATTTGTCATTTCTGCAACATGACAGCCTCAATTTGGATTTTATAAAAAATATATATTGTTTGTGATAGGAAGCATTGAATTATACATGTTTGGAAAGGCATGGGGGTGGACAATTTTGACAGAAATGTCATTTTTGAGAGGGATTTTTGCAATAATTTATTGTTATGGATCAAAAAGTGCTTTATTTCTGTTTGCTCAAGGGTTCTTTTACACCATAGCGCCATACATGTATCACATTTTCATGCATTTTTCACACCTTTTACTCATTCACAGGAATATGACTCTTAGCTGGATTCGAGGAATGCCGTGTGTCCTATTCAGATTTGTAGTTATTGAAAAAATACAGAAGAATCTGTGTCAAATGCCCAAATACAAAGCCTAATTTCAGACAAACCAGAGCCGAGCAGGGGCTTCCTCTTTCCTTTTTAAACCTAGATTAGTTATATAACATGCATTTGATCCTCTCATTCCAAATCTCACTCAACGCTGGCCAAGCTCATTTGCTTCACCTGCTAAACCACATGATTTTTCTGTCCAAATATGTTTTATTTGCATATAACCAAGAGCATTTTCACTGTAATGTTTAAGGAAAAGGGCTGTGCACTGTCCCTTTAAGAGGGAATCCACTAACTATCTCATTTGCTACATCATGTGAATGGAAAGTTTCACAAGTGCTCATAAAAGCAGCCTTGAACCTTAGCGCCCTCATGTGGGTCAGCTAGCACTTGCTTGGTTTAATAATTACTAATCTGTCAGGATGTCTCTCATGTAGAATACTAGATTAATAAACTTAAAAATGAGGTATCACACTTACACAATTAATGTTGTATGCTGTTATCAACTGTCAATGTTTCTTTAATTTGTGTTACACTGGCATGAATCAACAAGTGACGTCTCAATTATACAAGATACATTTTAAATACGTAATCCAACTTCTATAAATTCCATCACTGTTGTCAAATTCTTTTGTTGTCAGTGGTGAATTTTTTTCTTTTTGTTTTTGTGGAATGCTTAAGTGACGTCAGTGTAACAGTGCTGTGGTGTTATGGCAAGCCGTTTTGACATTTAATCTATAACCTGTACTATCATCTATTTTCATGTTACTAGTGCTTATTTTTTAGATACTAGTATCTTTTCTATTAAGTACTAGTGTTTGTTCATTAGATACTAGTGCTTATTCATTAGATACTGGTGCCTGTTCTTTAGATACTAGTGTGTTTTAAAAATATACTAGTGCTTACTCATTAAACACTACAGTAGTATTCATTAGATACTAGTATCTATTTAATAGATATAGTGCTTATTAATTTGATACTAGTACTTATAAAAAAGATATTACAACTTATTTAAAAGATACTAGTACATATTTATTAAATACTAGTACTTGTTTGAAATGTTACTAGTGAAAGACTTTATTTTACTAGTAAAATGTTTAATTGAACTCTACTCTTCCATTTGAACTAGTCATAACAGAAGACGAGCAAAAAAGCAGAACTGACTAGTAAAATAAGAAATAGTTACTAGTAAAAATTATAAAAAGATATTGGTGTCTAATAAATAAATGCTACTACTAATGAATAACTACTAGTATCTATTTAATAGTTACTAGAGTATATAATGAATTGGTAACAGTATCTATTTAATAGGTACTAGAATTTATTAAATAGATACTAGTATACTGTATGCTGAATAAGTACTAGTGCCTAATGAATAAGTACTATTCATTCATTCATTCATTTTCTTTTCAGCTTAGTCCCTTCATTAATCTGGGGATGCCACAGCGGAATGAACCGCCAACTTATCCAGCATATGTTTTACGCAGCAGATGCACTTCCAGCTGCAACCCTTCACTGAAAAACACACTATACACAGCCATTCACACTCATACACTACGGACAATTTAGCTTACCCAATCTACCTATACGTCTTTGGACTTGTGGGGGAAACCGGATCATCCGGAGGAAACCCATGCAAACATGGGGAGAACATGCAAATTCCACACAGAAATGCCAACTGACCCAGCCGGGGCTTGAACCAGCAACCTTCTTGCTGTGAGGCGATTGTGCTACTTACTGCGCCACCATGCTGTCTTACATAAGTATAAATATCTATTAATTAGGTACTAGTATCTAATTAATAGATACTAGGATTACACTTTATTTCGATGGTCTGTTTGTAGAATTTAAGTTACCTTGCATCTACATACCAACTGATTTTCATTAGATTATAAGTAGGTTGGGGTTAGGGTTAGAGTTAGTGTAAGTTGACATGTACTTGCAAAGTTTCTTATAGTCAGTTAAATGTCTGTTTAGCAGCAGTATCAACAGATATTAAGCAGACAGTCTACTAATACTCAAATAGACCATCAAATTAAAGTGTTACCAATACTATTGCCTAATGATTAAATACTAGTACATAAAAATATGTACTAGTCCCAGCTGGAATACATACATGACAGATCCCATAGAAATCAATGGAAAAATTATCAATTTGTTACTAGTAACAACATAATAGTTATTAGTCACTATTAAAATAAGTACTAGTATCTAATAAATAAGAACTAGTATCAATTTAATAAGTACTAGTACCTAATGAATAAGTAGTATCTATTAAATATATACTAGTATCAAATACATAAGTACTAGTATCAAATTGTTAGGTACTAGTATTTAATGAATGAGTTCTAGTATTTAATAAAAAGAACTAGTGTGTAATGAGTTAGCACAAGTATATATTTTTTTTAAAAAGCACTAGTATCTAAAGAATAGGCACTAGTATCTAATGAATAAACACTAGTACTTAATGGAAAAGATACTAGTATCTAAAAAAATAAGCACTAGTAACATGAAAATAGATACTAGTATAGGTTATAGATTAAATGTCAAAACGGCTTGCCATAGTGGTGTTAGATGTAAGCTCGTTTGATTGGCTGTTTGAGGAGGGCGGGATAAAAGAATACTGCTAAATGCAGCTCTATTTGCTGATTGATTCCTAACATGAACCTTTTCTTCTTCTTGAGGGTCACAGACGAACCTGAGAGAGTCTGCAGATCTCCGGTCACAAGGTGAGTGTTTTCATGTAGCTTTTAAAATACAAATATGGCTCCTTTTCTTCTTCTTCTTTAAAAAAAACATACAAATAAGTTGGGTAAAACAAAAAAGCTGCCAAAGAAGACAACAAGAAAAACAACTCAAAACGGAGAAAGACAAAAAAACATTACGAAAATTCATCAATGATAGTACAAAGATCATCTAGATAGAGGGAAAAATCATATTCTTAAATTATTTATTCATTTAAAAAGATTAACTTGTTCCTCGCATATTATTTTAACTGTCTGTTACTTCTCCTTAGCTACAGATACAGCTACAAAAAGTCAGGCTAAAAAACACAGGTAATTTCTAGCATGTGCCATTGCAGATCAGAATGTGACTGCTTTTTGTTAATTGTATAGAACCGTGTATTGTTTGTATACTATGTGCATCAAAACTAGTGTAGCAAAATGTACAGTTTGTTTAGATCCGTACTTGTCCTTCCCTTTACCTTATTTTACCCACATTCACAGTATAATCTTTACTGACAGTGGTTGGCTATTGCATTTGAAAGTGGCATTTCAGTTTTATTTATTTTTAACTTGAATGATTTTTCGTGTTTTTTTTTTCTCCTGTGCTACTCCTGTTCAGCTAATCTTAATCAATATTATTGATAGAGGTTGAATTTATTTGGAATGCAGTTTACCTTCAGATTTACATTGAGGGGTAATGTGTATGAGACATAAAGTGTGAAGTGCATGACAGGCGATGTATGGCTGCAGGTTGTACTGGTTTCAGCATTTACACAGCGCTGTATCAAATATACTTTGCTTTATTATATTTTATTTCTCTGTTTATATGTTGTTATACTTTGCCATTCAAAAGTTTGGGGTTGCTGAGATTTTTTATAAATAGACATTATATACTTTTATTCAACAAGGAAACATTAAATTGATGAAAAGTAACAGTAAAATGTGCATAATAATTGCAAAAGATTTTAATGTCAAATGAATTTTGTTCGTTTGGACTTCATATTTCATATTTCAACATTGATAATAATAAACACAAATATTTCTTGAGTATCAAATCATCATATATCATACAATCATGTGAAGCTAAAGACTGAAGTAATACAATAGCAACTCTTAATTATTCTTTGTCACATTGTTACATTTCAAGATACATTTAAATAGAAAACTTTTATTTTAACTAGATACTATTTCACAATATAATAATTTTACAGAACCATTGTAAAATTGGTGTGCATAAAAGACTTTAAAAAAAAGAATCTCACCAGACCCAAATGTTTGAACGGTAGTGTACTTTTAATCACCTTGAAATTAATTGCAGTAACATTTTATTTAGGCCTTGCAAAATGTTCTACAGCTTTTTGTTGTAGAATTTTCCCCATTCAATTTAGATAATGCTCAAATTTTTAACTGGTTTTGAAAATGGTTTTGTTATCCAGAAGAACTCCAGTTTCTCCTGCAAGGTAACAGGTTTTAAAGTTTAAAATGTTTTCTCCCTTTGTATGTTAGAAAGTTTTCAAACATTTTTAGGATGTTACTTTCTAACTATTTCTTTTATTGGTAATACTTTACCATAAGGTTCAGTTATAATTAGCAGATGCCTTATGTTTAATTAAATGACAATGAACATTTAAAGCATTTAATAATTTAAAATATTTTTATATTAATAGGAAATTTAATTTAAAATGAATGTTTGTAAATGATTGTAAAATAAAAATACATTATTGATACAAACTGTACTTTGCAATTAACATTAGTTTTGATGATTAAGGCCCAACCCCAATTCTATTTTTCTACCCATTCCCCTTGGCCCTTGAAACAGAGTGTGAGGTGAAGGGGCTTCAAAATTTACCCCTAAGAAATAAGACACCACTACAACACCTGCACATGTGATCATATGTCATCGCGATTTCTTGCTTCATATGAGATCGACAATCGCGACTGCTGTAGTTATTCCAGTTGTGTTATTTTTTGGGTATTTATCTTCAGGAAATTACTGAAGGCAAGGATATCATGTTATCACAACGATATAATGTGGCAATAAGCTTGTAACTGTACTGTGCATTTACAACATATATAAACCCCAACTATATAAACCCCTCGAAAACAACATTAACATTATACCAGACACTGTAAAAAGCTCATTCCCAGCCACTAGACCTTTCCGACAGAATATTCGAGTGTCATCGAGTGATAGATGTGAAAGTATGTTGTGGGACTGCAGGAGTTATTATTAGGGATTATAGATTTAGCAGTTTTTATTTTAGTTTGCTGTTTTTTTAAAGCATGACGATAAAACACGAATGCCGCTATGAATGTATTAAAACATATGCTTGTTTGTTGTAAAAATTCATAATAATGACAGAAAATACTAATTTGTGCATCTTCTGACTTCCGTGTGCATCCATGCTGCCGTTGTAGATGGTGTATTCTTGGATATTTTTGTACCCCTTGGTTTCGAGTGTGCTCCTGAAAAATGAAAAATCTATCCCTTCCTCTTAGCCCTATGCCTTCAAGCTAAAGAGAATAGGGACACCCATACCCCTTCACGTGAATGCACAAATTGAGGGGTAGAGGTAAGAGGAAGAGTTAAGGGGTAGAACTGAGATTGGGCCTAAAAGTAGTTCTATTTTTTTTGTTTGTTACCCAATGCTCTACTCAGTGTTGACCATCTGAACCTTACTGTAAAGTGTTTCATTTCTATTTACTGATCCATGAAGTTAAAATATAATGACAAAACACTAGTCTACACAGTCTAGTCAGTTTTTATGATTTTTGAATTGTATATATTTCTAATATATTTCTCTCTTGTCCCCCTCTCCACCCCCATCCACCACATGTCATTGCCCACCTTCCATTGTGTCCACCATTTCACTTCCTTCTCCCTCCACAGTCGCTATCTATCTGGGTATCAAAAAGCGACAGAGCCCCGGACCCCCAGATGCAGCTGGGATGTGAGAGTGCGGAGTCCACGGGACCCGGCTGAGGTGGTTCTGGCTCTGCGGGAGGCGGCGCAGGGCTGCGGTTGCCAGGTCCACCAAGCCGGGCCCTTCCTCCTCTCCTGCACCCATGGTGCCGCCGGTTCCCGTGTTGCCTTCGAAGCGGAGGTGTGCCAGCTGCCCAACGGCCCCACCGAGACCAGCGGTGTTCGATTTAAGCGCTTATGGGGGGCACCGCTCGCCTTTCGGGACATCGCCGCCAAAGTGTCCAAAGAACTTGAACTCTGAGGGCGACAGGGGGTGGAGGGCAGGGACAAAAGCAAAGGACAGGACGATGGGATTAGTGAAAGTAGCCCCGCTCACACCCCCGCCCCCTCTAAGCCTACAAAGACTGGCACACACACATTGAAAACTGGGCATCTGCTCACACAAAAGCCCTGCTGAAGGAACTCCTTTTACTGGGTCTGTTTTACCGCTGATTTTACCTGGTATATTAGCCATGTTATTTTTAACACCCATTTTTTGTCACATGGTCACTCTATACATTGTCATTCCTTTTTAACTGCTGCTATTTAACTCATTTTTGATTTCAATTCTTCTGCTACAACGGCAGGGAAGAGTATGTTTTATTTTATCCTTGTTTAAATAACCATTTTCACAAACAAACACCTGTGAACGCCATGCCATTTCCAACCGTAGACTACATGCGGAGCCGCTGATAATGCTAAATGGTGATAGCAATTTCTCAGCAAATTCTTTTTTTTAATGATCTCTGTCCTCATTGGTTGTTTGTTTTAGCCATCAAACTTGCCAGTGGTGCAGGTTGAGTAGGTGATATCTGCTTTCCTGAGCCTCTTTGTTTTTAGATTCATCATATTTACATGGTCACATTGTAGCACTTTAGGGCTGAGTAAGCAACACCACCTGTTTTAAAGCAGTTCTCCCTTCAAATGGTGCAATTTTATCCCCGTTGAGCCAAGTCGAGACACAACGCTCTTTGTGTTGCTCTTGTACGTGTTGTACGCTGATGAGAAACCTCTGTTATTTTGCCAGAAGTGCACTCTGCTGAATGGCCGCAAACAGACTGTTGACTTTGTTTATCTTCGATTTGAATTCATCGTCAAGATTGGAAAATGTCTGAGCTGTGCAATGTGAGAAAATGCAAGAATGATTAATACAACATTTGTCTGAAATCCAGTAAATTGTGCGTCTGTTTATTTAGTAGCATTAAAATAGTCTTTTTAGAGTCCAGTATTTTCAGTGCTAAAATCTGCTAAATTTCCTTTTAAAATGGCCTGTTCTGAATTTAAAATTGTTTGCATCAGGCGTTTAAAAATGTATGGTTGTTTAAACCTTTTTGTGAAGTTTCACAAACTAAAGCCAAAGTCACACTAGAGTTTGAGCTTTGAGTCATACAGCGCTGCGAAAAGGGGCGGGATTAAACAAGATAAATAGACATAAAAAATTGCTCCATTTTTTACATTTCTGTTCAGAGAGGTCATGTTTTGATCCTGGATTGATCTCACACAGTCAAGTGATGCAATTTCGCAGGTCAGAGTTCACCAAGCTTGAACTTTGCACCGCAGCCACCTACGAAACTCCGAGGCATGACCCTGCGTTTCCGGTCTGATGCATTCGCTTGCGTATGAATGGAAGTTTATGGGGCGAAAAGCCCAGTGTGACCGCGGCTTAGTCTTGAGAGGAGCACTTGATATGATTGATCGCGGCTGGTCCCCCATCAGTAATTATTAGCTAGCCAATCGGATCATTCCAAACTAAACATAAATATCCTGCCTAACTTTAACCCCCCACCCCCCATCCACCACTTCTACCTGCTCCTCTTTTCTAGTTTCTAGTTTAATCCAGGATCGGCTGACATGGTGGCTCAGTGGTTAGCACTGCTGCCTCACAGCAAGAAAGTCGCTGGTTCAAGTCCTAGCTGGGCCAGTTGGCATTTCAGTGCAGAGTTTACACATTCTTCCCGTGTTAGTGTGGGTTTTCCCTGGGTACTCCTGTTTAAACAATAGTAACACTCACAAGCACTTTAGTACTATTCTGCTCTACGTGAGTATACACTGGTGTGAATGGCGTTCTATTCCTATAGAGCTGTCCATGTTAACCAAGGAATAGGCCGAACAAATTGGGGGAGCTCTCGAGAACTACCTAATTTCGTACCCACTTATATGCTCATTGACCAGGCGGGAGCCTTGGGTTCATCTATCTTCAAACTCAAGGTTTTCTCCCAAGTATTATCTAAGTGTGAACTCGAAAACAAAGATAGTTGCATAATTTTTTGGCGGGGGTTTATAATTAGTGTTTTTGTATTTATGAAATAAAATGATGCAAAATAATACTCATTTGGTAGTTCTAGAATAGATATACACTGGATCTGTTTGCATTTCTGTGTCTGTTAAAATATTTAAAATGTGTTTCTTTACAGTTGTATTTTGATTTATTTCTCTCTCTCTCTCTCTTTAATTGAGTTGCCTTTGCACCAGCAATTTGTATTAATTGTGTTTTAAGTTCAAATATATTGTTTATGATTTGCAAAATATACTGATATATGTTATAATACAATGAAGCATAATTTAGCTTCATGATCATGCAAAATCCTGCTTGAAATATTCAAGATATATCAATGTTCACAGATTGGTCTAGAGGTACAAAAAAAGGGAATACATAGACTTAAGACAAAGGTTGATTGTTACATGGGGCCGTTTATTAAACTTTGTACAACCAAAAAAAAAAAGTTTAGGTGAATACAACACAGCTAGGGGTTTCTAGCTATGTGGATGTTTGATCCCAGGATGTTACAGGAGGAACAGCAAGATAAGAAGAAAAATTGCTGGAAAAAGAAGACGACAGGAAAGAAAGGAAGGAGAAAAAAGTAGGACAAAAGGGAGCAGGTTGGAGTGTCTTTTGGAAAAGTCATGATGGCACGACTGCATGAACAAATAAAAAAAAAGAAACACTTTTGCCAGTTTACTTCTGGGCAGGGATCATGTCATCGATGGACTCGCCCTTCTCCAGTTTCTTTTCCATTTCAACCATGAGTTTCACACCATCGACCACCAGCTGCACCTGCTGCACCTCAGAGGAGCCCAGACGGTCAGCGTTTGAGATGTCGAACACACCACCGACGGAGGCTGTGTCCACACCACCTGGACAAGAGAGGTAAGGAGAGTTGCTCAAACTAATGATAATAGTCTAACACTTAACAATTACACCTAAAGTTTCAACAAATTCAAGCTCACCTGTGCCACGCTTCTGAAGACGCAGTCTGGTCAGAATCTCCTCAAATTTGGCATGTGTGCTGAGTTTGGGCAGCTTGACATGGACACCACCGCGCAGACCGGTACCCAAGTTAGAGGGGCAGGTCAAGATGAAACCAAGATGCTCGTTCCACATGAAACCGTGGTTGTGCTTCTTAAAAACATCCTCAATCTGCAATATGCAACAAGTTGTTTAACTTCTGGTTGTTTATCTTTACAACTGAATTTCCAAACATTTTAAAGTACTGACTGAATTGGTTGTAAATAAGGGGATTTACCTTCTGCAGGCCAACGCAAAACCTCTTGAAGACCTCCTTCATGTTGCCACCCTTCTGCATAGAGATGACACGAAGGTGATCCTCCTCATTCACCCACACAAGGAAGGTCTTGTTGTCGTTGTGCCAGATACCTCTACCGTCAGGCCAGTCACGGGCCATGCCAGCAGCCAACAGCAGGGGGGACACGGGCTTGTCAAACAGGAAGTGGTCAGCAATGAGCTGCTCCTGCTCCTTGTCAGTCATGTCCTTCAGAGGGTAGTACTTGCCCTTGAACTCACCATCCAGGCTGTTAAGAGCTGTGAGAGGACCATGGTTATTGTCAGTTTAATCTGGCATGTTGTGTGGATATCGGGAGAACATAAGGCTGGTACTTACCCTCAATGGACAGCTTCTCCACAGCTCTGCGCTCACCACGGCTGTTGTGAGGAGGCAGGGTGAATCCCTTGATGCTGCGGCCAGTACGTACGCGGCTGCTTAGAACGTAGTTGGGGTCAAGATCATCACCACCCTGTGCACAGATAAACATCAGCCAGTGTAGAGCAAAACAGCTATGTCCTTGTACAGAACTTTAGCATACCTTCAGGTTCTCCCAGTTCAGATCAGTCAGATGCTTGTCGGTGGGCTTGTAGCCACCATGACGGTCAGAAATTACGGGGTCGAACAGCTCCTTGAAGGCTTCATAGGACTCCTCGTCACCAGCCACACAGCCGACAGTCATGATGAAGGGGTGACCTTGTATTGGAAATAAAGTGTAGTACTTTATATATCATTGCTTGTGCTATCTTAAGAGATTGGCTTGTATAGGGGATTGTAATCAAGTGTTCTGGGGCCTAATGATCAGAGAGTTGGACTTGGGATCCAAAGGTAGCAGGTTCAAGTCTCGGCACCAGTAGGGATTGTAGGTGAGGAGAGTGAATATCCAGCACTCTCACCACCCTCAATACCATGGCTAAGGTAATTCCCTTGGTCAAACAGCTATTTACCAGCCTACAACCCCTGTCTGCTGTTTACTTTGGATAAAATTGTCAGTTAAATGCTTAAATGTTATGCTTACCAGGGTTGTCCACACCAGTCTGAATGCAGTCATCAAGGGTGAATCCACTGGGGGTTGACTTGCTCCTGAGCTTGTTGTAGATGTCCTTGGTGAGGACCTTGGACATGTGGTTGTTGTGCAGGGAGAGGTCAGGAAACTCCTCATCCAGAGCAAACTTCATCTTGTAATCGTTGTTGCAGTTCTTAGTCATGATTGCACTTTTCCGGCAATCTACCAAAAGACAAAGTAAGGCAAGTTGGCACAGAGTCTAGAGAAAAATCTGCAAGTCTTTCTGGCAAGGCCATTGTCAGACTGGACAACCAGTAACATTGTCCTAGGCCTACCCAGGTCCTTTATGGTGTAGCTTAAATTTTTGAGGATAAAAGGGGAACCAGCTGCACCGCTCCCCCTTATTATTATGGCTACCAATCTTTGTTAGTTAAGAATAAGCAGCAATAGTGTCCAGAATAAGATGCCAGACAAGGTTAGTACATACTATATTTTGTCCCAAGTAAACGTCAGTCTCTTAGTAACAGAACATGTTCCCCTGTCTTTGCGGCACCTCATATTTCTACATGGAGTGGTTGTTGCATAGCTTGCATGCTTATATGCATCAGACAGCAGATGATATTTTTAGCGTAGCTGCCAAACTCACTCCTGTCACTTACAGCAAACAGCACATTGACCTCTCTAATTTCTGCAGGGGGTGGAGCATTCACACTCGCCCCATAGTTAGTATTAAATCCACATCAATTTTGCTTTTATGAAAATTTTTATTTAAGCTATTACATCCTTACAGTTGAGGTGTAATAACTCTCTTTTTTAGGCGCTTTTTGCATACAGTTCCATAGAAAAATAATCCAATGTCTGAGGCCTTATGTAGGTGAGGTCTTGTGTAAAATTCATTAGCTGTAAATCCTATCACAAATGACGTGACCTTGCACAGAGGGCAGGTGTCAAGCCCACAGAGAAAACTCCTACCAAAGATGATAAATCTACTTCAGACTGCACTCTTAGCTTTCCCATGCATTATAACTCTCAATTAAAATAATCAGACAAGGACAGTCTTTCTACATATCTAGTATGAACAAAGCAGCTTTGAATATATAAAACATTTTTTATATATTCCAGAAAATAAGATAAACCACAAAAGTCCAGGCTTGTATGAGGTATTCAATCATTAACACAATTATAGTGTGGCTAAATTGAGTGGGGAAGACGTAGATTCGACCAAACTGAAAGCTCCAATAGAAAATGTCCTTTTTGCAGAAGTTTTTCATGTTTCATCAAGTACCCCTTATTACCACCCCTTGTAAAATCTCTTGAGTTTACCTGTATGGGAGAAAAGGTAACAGTCCTTGGGATCAGATCCTGTTCACAAAGCCAATGTAGGGGTTGCCCAACTTTGCAAGACGTCAGACCTTGGTTTATATACTTCAATGTTTGCTGCCCATTGGTTGTCCCGCTCCTGCATGCTTGAACTTCATTGGATAGCTGCACTCCTTGATAGGGGTTTCAGGTTCTAAAAGGAAAGAAGCTACATCACAACACCCGAGAAGGGGAGACAGCTGTCCCCACCCCCACGGTGGCCTGTTCCTCTGTACTCAGTTATGAAATAAACTCGAGGCACTGCTGAAGGTTTATTTCCTCATTTCAATCAACTATATTGGTTATTGATTTAATTGTACTGTTGTGTCAGGCACATTGCAATTTTATCAATATTCTCCAGGAACTACATTTTTAAGTAAGATGAATCAAGATATTCTTAAGTTCTTTTGAATGTATGAGTTCAAATAGCGATTGAAATGTCTACTTTTAATATTAAAAATATTGTTCACTTGTGTAGTAGTTTGTAAGAATGACATTCCTTATTCATCTGCCTTGAAAGACATACAATACTTTCAAGAGTATGCATCGTGTCCCTTGATATGAAGACACTTTGTACTGTACCAAAGTGTTCTCAGTGTCCAGTTGGTGAGCTCTACTGTGTAAAAGCGTTACATATACAATCTGTGACTATGGCAACATTTCAAAGATTTATTTATTGGACCTTAGAGAATATGTGAATATATGATACTTGCGTGGTTTGAATGCCCTCATCTGGTTGGTAGCATATGATATTATATGAACCGATTGAGCAATTTCAAAAGTTCAGCAATTAAAATTAACTTCACCCCAAGAGTCGAATATTTGCTTAGGTCTTGATAAAACTTGAAGACTTAAAAAACTTAAAGGTCTTGATTTTTTTTCCCCGGATGATTTGATGTGATGTCCTGAGGATACATCCTCAACTTTTTTTTCTTTATATGTCATGGATTGACCTTTGTTGTAAATTAGTGAAGTGCCCTTAAGCTTGTAAAAAGTGTATGGCTTAATGGTCTACACCTGAAAAGTGGACATCCACGAATGGAACAAAACTATAAACTGCACAACCCTCTGGAGTTTATTAAAGTAAGTAAACCTCCAGTCTTCATCTACTAGATCTTTGGTGGTTTTGTCCCTGGCAAATGCTTCAGGAGCACATGACCGAGGCTGTGACAGGTGGTCCTAATGCTCAGAAACCCTATGGGGAAAAACACTATAACACCAGTGAAGTCTGTGAAAATGTGAGTACAGTACAGAAAGATGGAAGGGGACAAAACTCAACCCTCCCCCCTACTCTAAATTAAAACCTGGGATCCAGTTTCACAGTTGCACCCTGCCTGTGTGTTCCAATGTGACAAAATTAGTTTAACCATTATCCCCTTCGTGCCTATCTGCCAAATCTTGCCAGATCGTATTTGTATACATATATCGATGTGTTCTCAATTTCTTGTTTTTACAGGTTTATTTTAGGATATGGAAAGTTCCTGAATGAAATTGTTATGCCAAACATCTTACGATGCCAGATCTCTGGGTCTGTATGTTATAAAGCAGGAGACTTTGTATTTGCTGAAAGAGTTAAATGGGGAAAGGGGAAAAAACAAACTCCAAAATTAGCAACTATGCATCCAACACCATAACATGCGTAGCAGTACTAGCCACGAGAGAGTATAAAGGGGAGTTGGGGGTCCCCATGAACAGAGAAAACCCCCTTATCTCATAACAGGCTAAACATATGTCTTTAAGGAATTATTGGTGAGTTAGGGCTGCTGAACATGCAAGTTTCACATTTTGACTGCACATTTCTAAACTTTTGTAAAATATGATATGAAAATTTTCTAAACATTAAACGCACGTATGGTTGTCGACAGCTGTTTGGGATGAAGGTATGTAGAGGGGGTTTATAATGGCACCTTCTTTGGGCCCCGTGTGTAGGGCATGACCTCTGAAAGCCCTGTGTCAAAAATACCGCCAACAAACTTAGCTTAGTCTTTGCCATGGTAGTTTTGTTTGGTACATGCTATTGTACAATCAATGCCTCAGAAATGAGAGCATTATTTTAGTATTTTGCACTTGTCAATACCTGTCCACACATTGTTGTATAACTCAGTCAAAGATAAATTTAGCTGTATGTGTATGATGCTCTCCTGAAACTGATAGCTGTTGTATTTTAGGATTGTACGGTGCATATGCTTTCAAACAAATTTACATGTGACACAAGCATTCAAGTTCTGTTTGGTCTCCACTTCAGGTATTGAAAGTTAAACCCAGCCAACTTAACATTCAATTTAGCCAATAGTGATGATCTGTGAGGCCCAGGCAGATGTAATGAGAGATGTAATTGAGCTACACTCTGGCATTAACTGACAGCTAGTTTAATCCATTTGATCTTAAGTGGTGGAACATGTGTCGTATGAACATGAAAAATGTGTGGGACTGATTATGATCAGTTCTATTAGACGTTTCATTGTCTGTTGGTTATGTTTCCAGCTGGTGTTAAGGTGTTTCCATTGATCAGATCTTAAGCCACCTGCAGCTTCTACACATTGAACGTCCAAGTTCTTCAGCCTTCGGCGCCTAGACAGCAGCTCTGCACAGGACGTTTGGCAAGAGGAGAAATGGTTGTGTCCAACTGAGCCTGGATTCTCTCAAGGTTTTTTTCCTTTCACTTTCGTCAATTGGTGAAGTTTGTTCCTCGCCACTGTTGCCACTGGCTTGCTTGGTTTGGGACTTGTAGAGCTGCACATCAAAGGATTTGCTCTTCAGTGTTTGGACATTCAGCAGTGAAAATTAAACCACACTGAACTGAACTAAACTGAACTTCGGACTAGACTGACACAGTTTCAATTTACTAGATCTTCTATGTTAAGCTGCTTTGACACAATCTACATTGTAAAAATGCTATAGAAATAAACATGAATTGAATTGAATTGAAAAAGTGATCAGCTGAGACTTTTATTCTGTTAGATCTTCTGTGGGAGCACTCATTGCAATACACAAGTACTGTTGAATGAACAAAACCAACTTTGGACTAAGCTAAAAAAGCCAGTGAATGAAAAAAGTATATGACTGGCAAATATCATTTTAATTGCAATACTTTTCTTTTGGTACAATGTAGCAAAGAAAGAGTAGCACGTGTTTGGTCAGTAGGTGGAGAGTAGGTGGCCCTTCATGGATGTTGGAATGATTTAGACCACAGGAGTGTTTACATTAGCAAGGCACTTCGGTCCAATGTGTTTATGACTTTGACAGTGATCAAAATGCTTTAGATCCTGTTTATATCTGTTATGTCTTCATAACTCCGCAACTACTATGGGGGTAAACAGCAATATATAAAAACAGAGAACAATCTATGATTTCCTAAATATCCTATTTGTTGTTATTCTACAAAGAGTAGCTTTAAGCAAATTACAGAAGTTAAACTGAAAAAAAGCACTGATCAAAATTAGAGAACAGCAACAAGCGTAGCATGAAGGAAGATTGAAATTAAACGTTTTGAAGGTTACAACAGTAAAAAAACAGGCCCTTGTTTTAAATGACTTGAGCACATATGCAGCCACAGGACATCACTAGTCTAACACTTTATCTGTTCTTCGCTCTCTTCTGCAAAATTCATTCATTTATTTTCTTTTTGGCTTAGTCCCTTTATTAATCTGGTATGAACTGCCAACTTGTACAGCATATGTTTTAGACAGCGGATGCCCTTCCCAGTGTTGGGTTGTGGCTGGAAACACCCATACACACTCTTTCACATACACTATGGCCAATTTAGCTTGTTCAAAGCGGAGCACCCGGAGGAACATGCAAACTCCACACAGAAATGCCAACTGACCCAACCGGGGCTCGAACCAGCGAACTTCTTGCTGTGAGGTGAGCATGCTACCCACTGCGCCACCATGACGCCCTCTTCTGTAATATACTGACTGTAATATGTCTTAGCCCTAATTCTGTTGCCATGAAGTTTTCAATCAGGTTTAGATCAGGACTCTGGGCTGTCCTTTCATTATTTGAAAGTTTTCAGCTGCTTTATCTATTTTGGTGTGTGACAGTGATCATTTTCCTGCATGAACAATTCTAGCACATTGAACTGTAAGTTGTTGAAGGAGCTTCTAACATACGTTTGCATACACTCTTCCATATAGCTGTTTAAGAGACCCAGCTCATACAGCCTCCTATCCTGGCCTCTAATGCACTTGTCTTTTTGGGTTTCCCTCAGGTGCTCTGGTTTCCCCCACACTCTAAAGACATGCGGTATAAATGGAGGAACTAAATTGCCCATAGTGTGTGTGTGTGTGTGTGTATGTGTATGTGTGTGTGAATAAGAAAGTGTGTGGGTGTTTCCTAGTACTGGGTTGCAGCTGGAAAGCCATCCACTGTGTAAGACATATGTCAGCGTAGTTGGCGGTTCATTCCGCTGTGGCGACCCCTGATATATCAGAAACTAAGCTGAAGGAATATTAATGAAAAATAGAGCTACAGGGGTTGCCCTTGTTGTAGCAAATTCCCTTTATATTGCTGATCATATGCGCAAGTTGTCCAGACTCTTTTACTGTCAGACACATTGCTTTATTCATAATTAATGCAATATTAAATTTTTTTTTTGTTTTTAAGTCACATGATTTATTGCTAAGGTGCCAGGTATACTCTTTTTTTACTGTCAGCATAATGGTCACGTTAATTATTTAATAAAAAGTAGTTTTAAACAAGTGGTTGTGAACTCACAGTGCATGCACATCCGCAGCAACCTTTTCCCTTGAAATCAGAGTTGGTCAGCTGGCTTACGCTACAGGCACTATGTTTAGTGCTAGGTTGCAAGGCTGTCTCTTTCCCCATGCCATCTCACCAGATTGAATTGCACTGACTCAGATATGAGTCCCTCTGTGTGTCTGTTCCACCCTATGCCTGTCCGTTAACCTCTGCCCTTAGACCTCAGACCAAAATGCACTTATACACATAAAATGCTAGTTTGATGCTCACCGTGTGGTGTGTTTTTATAGTGCTGCAATGGGGATCTCCACATCTTTGTGAAAAGTTTGGTTACATCATTGTGAAATATTGCTGGATAGCATTGATGAGTCACATGTTTTAGCGCTAAGGTGCCAGATATGTTCTCACTTTGCTTTCGCTGTCAGTGAAAAGGTCAATGAACATTTGATTAATATACTGACACTTCGCTTGCTCTGTATAGCGTTACGTCTTCCACACCTATACAATCAGTCAATACAATTAACCATCTCAACAATTGAAGTGGATCAAAATGTCTTTTAAAAATTGTCCTAAGACAAAAATGGGTCACTGGGTCAAAAGCATAGGTTTTGATTCAATTCGAATGTTGACAACTGTACACCTCATGCATTGCTTCAGAAGTCCTTCCTGAAAGCGCTGGTATAACATCTAGAATTAACAGCTGCTCTTTGCGTCACCTGTGGTATGAAGGGGCTTCATGCAGACGTTCGTTGCATTCTCTCTGCTTCACACTGTTCTTCCATACCCAGATAGCAAAATTCATGTGGCTCAAATCCGGCATAAACCAGACACTTACATCTGGCCCACATACCGCATGGAATGATGGTGGTCCGCTCCTGTTTGCCAGATCCACAATTAAGCCATTGCAATATCACATATCAGCCAGAATTCTACCAAATAAACCAGAACTGACCCTATTCTGGGCCACAGTTTGCTTTTATTCTGGCCCAGATCCGGCCCACACCAGATGCTTACATCTGGACCACATACCGCATGGAATGATGGCAAGTGGGTGGTCCGCTCCTGTTTGGTTTTATTCTGGCTCAGATCTGGCCTACACCTTACACTTGGTGGGTGTGGCAAAGTACAAAAATCCCAGCATGCATTGCAGTATGAATACATTCTATAGCTTATTAATGCTACAATTTTCATTATTTGCTTTTGATTCTGCTGTTTAGGTTGACGTTGTTGATTTTGTCACTTTTAGTCTCCTGTTTGTGATGTTTATGAGTTTTGTTCATTTTGTTAATTGTCACCGTTGTTGAGGTTCATACGCGGATTATTGATGTCTCTCTGAGCAGAAGTTGAACCATAGGAATTTTTGTTTGCTTATAAACCTTCATAATTCTGTGGCATGTGCAAGCATGTTATTACGTTACTTCTAATAATGGATGAAACATTGGTTAACATCATATTATTTTATCACAGGTTGTGCCTCACTTGAATGTTTTTTTTTACTTTGCTTGTTTGCTGTAACGAATAAACTTTTCAAGCAAAGTTCTTAAAACTTACAGCAGCCCAAAAGAAAATTTATTTTAAGAGGTTCAGGGCTATGAGCCCAACTAAAGCAAACACTTTTCTCCTAGATGGTGACTTTAATCTACGTGGTCTACATATGTTTTACGATAACTGGGCCACATTTGCCATATCCTCTCTGGGCCGCTTTAGGCTCACAGCCATATTAGCCAGAGTTAACTGTGCCAAATATTTGACAAAAGTGTCCCACATTTGTTTTAGGATAACTAGGCCACATTTGCCATATCTTCTCTTGGCCACTATAGGCTGAAATCCACATTGACCATAGCATTTGGTGCCGAATATTTGCCAAAAGTGGCCCACAAATGTTTTAAGATAACTGGCCAAAATTTTCCATATCTTCTCTGGGCCACTATAGACTAACGGCTGCATTAGCCTCAGTTTACTGTGCCGAATGTTTGCCAAACTGGCCCACATTTGTTTTAAAATAACTGGGCCACATTTGCCATATTTTCTCTGGGCCACATTAGGCTCACAGCCACAATAGCCAGAGCTTGCTGTGCCTAATATTTGCCAAAAGTGGCACATATATGTATTAAGATAAGTGGGCCAAATTTGCATGTACACGTGTGAGCCACTTTAGGTTTAGACCCAGATTACCCTTAAATGACTATGCCACATTTGTTGCTAACTGTGGCCCACATTTGTCCTCCATCATTTGGGCCAAATTTTTATTTTCCACATGGGCCACATTAGGCTCACATTTAGAGTACATTTTGCCGTAAGTGCCAAATCTTTGCCTTAAATGGCCCATGTATGAATTTGAATCTTTGGCCCCCCTTTGCCATTGTACAGGTGGGCCACTTCAGGCTCACATTCATTTTGTCTGGGCCAAAGGAATACCATCAGTGCCACATAACTGCCTCAAGTGGCCCATCTTTGGTATGCTATCTGGGTAGTCTCTCATCTGGGTAGGCTTAACCCAAAACCTCTTCACTTCAAATCATCTTCAGTCATTTATTCTTTAATGTGTTGTATAAACCCCAAAACCCCTTATTTTAGGAAACATATTTGCCATTTATAGTCCTCAGAATAATTAATATCAAAGCAGGAATATGTGACCCTGGACCACAGAATCATATGTAAGGGCCACTTTTATGTAAATTGAGCATTATATATCTATAGATTATATCTGAAAGTTAAATAAGCTTTCCATTGATGTATGGATTTTTAAGATATGACCATGTTGGCCAATATTTAACTATTTGAAATCTGAGGGTTCAAAAAGTGAAAATTTTCTTTAAAGTTGTCCAAATTTAGTTCTTACGATACACATTACTTGTAAAATTAAAAATTGCTTTTAATATATTTACAGTAGAAATTGTAGAAAAAAATTTTCATATAAGATTACCCTTCCAAATCTTATAGTGATTTCTGGAAACAAAATAGAATTTTGACCCATAGATTGTAATTTTTACTATTACCACAATAAAACCTGTGCAATATAAGACTAGTTTTGTGCTTCTGGGTCACATATTTGTATTAATTAACAATACATTTCAATTAATAGACAGATGGAATTTATAGATACAAGTCCTGCACAGTGGCCAGAGGGATTTTGAGCCATTCTTCTTGCAGAATAGATGCCAGGTCACTACGTGATGCTGGTGGAGAAAAACATTTCCTGACTTACTCCTCCAAAACACCCCACAGTGGCTCAATAATATTTGAATCTGGTGACTGTGCAAGCCATGGGAGATTTTCAGCTTTACTTTCATGTCCATCAAACCACTCTGTCACCAGTCCTGCTGTGTGTGTTGATGCATTTTCATCCTGATACACGGCACAGCCTTCAGGATACAATGTTTGAACCATTGGGTGCACATGGTCCTCCAGAATGGTTCGGTAGAACTTGGCAGTGACGTGCTCATCTAGCACAAGTATTGGACCTAGGGAATGCTATGATATTGCAGCCCAAATCATCACATGCTTCACTCTGGGCATCTTTGGAGCTTCTCCACATTGTAACTCTCTGGGATGTGTGAAAGATAGTGAAGGTGGATTCATTGTATGTGGTTCGTCCTTCTTGCTGTCTTGGTCACAGATGCACCAGCAAGGCGCACACCAACAGTTTGTCCTCTTTTGAACTCCGATTATGTTGTGTGTCTTACTCCCATAATGTTGTGTGCATTGAAATATGTTAAGCAAGGCTGTGCTCTTACTCTGCTAATTAAACCTTCACACTCTGCTCTCACTGGTGGAATGTGCAATCAATAAAGATTGGCCACCAGACTGGTCAAATTTAGCCAAGAAACCTCCAACACTAAATTGGCCAGTGTTTCAGTTTCATTGTCCAACCCCTGTATGTAAATATATGCATTTTTTTATTCTGCACATCTTTTTCAGTCATGTTATGCTATATTTCCTTCCTTTACAAAATCATGGTTGACCCTTTTTTGTAGTATTGTCTATAGTAAACAGTATATAATCAGTTTGTCTATAGTTAACAATCAACCTACAAATGTAAGCCAAGATTCGGGTTTGTTCATATAGGACTCAATATTTATTTTGATTGTGGGTTAAAGCTCAAAAAACTGCAATGGGTAAAATTTGGACAAACCAATTGGGTTCGTTTTTTACCCAAAATATGTTCTTTCAAAGTTTAGTTTTGTCCATATTTCACCCCAAGTTGTATTAAAACCACTCATCATTTTATAGTAATATTTGGCCAATCACAATTAGGGAGGGTGTTTTAATAAACAGCTCACTGGATTTGTTATACATCATGAATTTGTATTTTGCTAACAGTTTCGACCGGGAGTGTCCTCACATACAGAGTCGTGCCATATAAATGTAAAGTGTGGTTAACCAGACACAACACAGAGGGCAAGAGAGAGATAAAAGTGTTTTAGTGGTTTTTGTATTCACTTGGCCTCATCACATTTGGAGCTATAGATTAACTCTCTGCCTGGTTGAGAACACTAAACTGGCCCAGCCAAGCTGCCCTTATTGGGAGTAGATCTGCCCTCAGCTCAGCTCCTCTAGCAGCTGAACCATTAATCACTCAAGTCTCATATATCTGCTTGCAGTTGCTCCATCTCCTTCCACTTCATATCCCACCACTCATTTGTCTTCCTGGATCACACAGTTTTTTACTCTCTCTGTGTGCTATTATTACTATTATCCTTTAGTTGATGCATTCTGAACTCCTTCCTTACTCTCAGCTCTACAGGCTGTGATTCAACAGAAGTTCAACTGAAGACGATTCCTAGATGTATCCTGATCTGCAGAGTGCCTGTGGTTGAGTTAAGTCTGTCTGATGGGACCGAGGCTAATGCTACTTATTTTACACACCCAGACAACACCCCCTCCCTCTCACCCCAACTCACCCTAAGCGGCTTTATTGAAACTATGCCAGTGTGGCGTCACACAGAGACTCCTCCTTCTGCATAGCCTCTCTGGACTGATTTGTGACTGTCTGATGTAACAAACAGATTTACTGTGCGTTTGCTGTAAGTCTTTGTAATGTTTAATATACAACTAATTTTTAACAGCTTGTTGTCGTTATTGCATATAATGACTAAAAATGCTATCTGCAGGAAACTCTTTTCCCCACCCAATGTTTTAAATTAGTGGTCTGCCTCATATTTGTATCCATTAGTGAAATAATCAAGCAATTACACAATAGTTGCACTGTCATAACTCAAATGTACCTTCATTTAATTACACAAATTTTTATTTTTAGACATTACGAGTATAATAAAGCAGACTGTCTCTTACTCAGACATCATATGTCTATTTTAAAGACATCATCAGGTCAGAGTTGCACACATAATCATGATATTAATGCAATAAGCATTACCTAAAAGCATTAATTAAATGTGACACAAAGCATCCCAATATAATAACAAAACATAAAAGAAACAAAACTAGTGAAATAAAATATAGTCATATGCATGATGGTATTAATTGTATGGTAATTTAGCTTTCTTTCTTACAAAATCCATGAATACATTTTATTTGGACATATAATAAATGCTGGTGATGCAGTGAAGCAGTGGGTAGCGCTGTTGCCTCGCTGGTTCGAGCCTCTGCTGGGTCAGTTGGCATTTCTGTGTGGAGTTTGCATGTTCTCCCCGTGTTCGCGTGGGTTTCCTCCAGGTGCTCCGGTTTCCCCCACAAATCTAAAGACATGTGGTATAGGTGAATTGGGTAAGTTAAATAGTCCATAGTTTTACTAGTGTATGAGAGTAGAAATGAGTGTGTATGGATGTTTCCCAGTGATGGACTGCAGCTGGAAGTGAAACATATGCTGGATAAATTGCCAGTTCATTCCACTGTGGCGACCCCAGATTAATAAAGGGACTAAGCTGAAACGAAAATGAATCAATCAATAAATGAATAATAAATTCTTTTATTTTGACTTTTTATTTTTACTCAATTTTGGCAAAAGATATTTGTTAATTATTTGGAACATTAAATTGATAATATAACTGCTAAAATGATAGCCAACATTAAAAAATTCAATGAAATGTAAAATATTGAATGTTAAATGTAATTTAAATGTTCAAATTAAATGTTTAATTATTCATTGTACAAAGGTTCTTTACTGGCATTGATGGTTTCACGTAGAAATGTTATCATGCCTGGAAGCATTTCATTCATCAACAAAATAGAGAGAGCCTGTCCTGACTCGTGTTTGCCGCAGTTCTGCTTGTCGCCGTTAGGTGGCCTATAGTGTCGCGCAGCCGCCGTAAATAGTGTGAACTGACGGATCAGGTAAGAGCTGTTAATTCATCCTGTCTGCGACACAACAGCAGGTGAATGAATGACCGCAACCGAGGCTTTACTTGGTTGTTTTACGCCCATTGTTGACTTCTACATCATGGAATTAAAGATGCGATGTGGAATATTCCAATCGGAATTCTCCGCTTGAGTTTTGACGCGTCGCAGACTCTTGTCTGACTTACAGAAGGTAAATAAATATCATCTGTTGACAGTCACTGGCAGATAGTCTCTTTATACGAGCTGGCAGAATTTACAGCTTTACTGTGTGCTTTAATAGACTATAACTCTCGTTCATGGCCAGTGTTTGTTTTCCTGAATTAGCCCTCGTTTCGTTACTAACTGCTAATCTGGTAAAGTCAGTATAAGTCCATTTATCATCTCTAAAAGGGTATTTTATGGTGTCTGATCATCTTGCTTATAAAAAGGAAATTTTCATTTAATTTGTGCAATTTAGACTGTATGTAGAATACAGTGCTCAGCAGAATTGAGTACACCCCATTTTGAAAATAAATATTTTGATCTATTTCTCAGTGAATATATGCAATGTATTTTGGTGCATTTAAACAAAAAAAAATTATTAAAATAATATTTTAGTCATTAAACATATTTAGAAATTGAAAGATAATACAATTAAAATCAAGCAAAATATTGCAAAAAAATGTCAACCTACAAAATTTGAACTAAATAAAAAAATGGCTTCTCTTAATTTTTCCCCTTTTTAAAAATTAGTATTTAATAATTCTCTATAACATAAATTTGGGTGTACTTTGGACCATTATCGTAAGTTATTTTCTTAGATAAGCTTTAGATTTGGCTTCAGTACTGACTACAATCTAATGTATACACAAATATAATATTGTATAGCTTCCTATTTAAAAAAATAATTTAAAAGATAGATTTGTGAGGGGTGTATTTATAAATGCTGAGCACTGTATATGTAGTATATATAT
>CAIGQZ010000379.1:7805583-7824662 GCA_903798205.1 Danio tinwini
TTTTTTTTTTTTTCTACACACACCCTCCTTACAACCCAAACTTTCACGACTTTTTTCCTTTCATGATATTTAACCCTTTTATTTTAATTAGACTTAGCTGTTATTTTACAATTCTACTCTGTTTTACAAGTTCCATTCTATTCTATTCTGTTTTAGTCTATTCTATTAGATAAGTTTTGTATTCCAAGTGCTCTGAAGCAATGCAATATAATATACTGAAATTTAGGTTGCTGATATTATGAATAAGTAACTAGTAATATTTGGGGTTTTTTTGTCAGCAAACTTCATTTTTATGATGCTTTTCCATCTCTTTTTAACCTTCAGATGAGTTCATGATTAGATTTTTTTTTGCTTTGATGTTTAAACTGGAGCTATTAAATCAAAGTATTTCATGTAATTTCCAAAAGCTTTTCCAGCAGAAACAACAGCCAAAACAGAGAAATATAACCCAATTATAAAAAACATGCAGGTTAGCCATTAGTGTGCTCCACCCTTTAAACACGTCAAACTGGTATCTAAATTTATTTATCTCTGTTGTTGTTAAATTACTCGATTAATTAAACTTAAAAGCATGTATCTCATGTTTGATGACCTCATCGGCCTGGCGTAAACATTAGCTCAGTCCTTTACCTCCCCAGAGTGATGTCTGTTCCTACCTGTAAACTGATGCTTACTTAGCAACCCTTACATAGCAAATGTTTTCCTCTACTGGGACGGAAGAGAAGGTTTACTTCACTTTCAAGGCTGAAGGCAGTTGCTGCTTATACTCTTAAAGAGACATTTCACCCAAAACTAAAAATGATGTCATCATTTACTCATCATTTATTTGTTTATAACCTGTTTGATTATCTATTGTTGAATGCAAAAGAAGATATACTGTTCAAAGCTACAGGGAGTGCAGAATTATTGGGCAAGTTGTATTTTTGAGGATTAATTTTAACAACCATGTTCTCAATGAACCCAAAAAACTCATTAATATCAATGCTGAATATTTTTGGAAGTAGTTTTTAGTTTGTTTTTAGTTTTAGCTATTTTAGGAGGATATCTGTGTGTGCAGGTGACTATTACTGTGCATAATTATTTGGCAACTTAACAAAAAACAAATATATACCCATTTCAATTATTTATTTTCACCAGTGAAACCAATATAACATCTCAACATTCACAAATATACATTTCTGACATTTAAAAACAAAACAATAACAAATCTATAGCCATCTTTCTTTGCAAGGACACTCAAAAGCCTGCCATCCATGAATTCTGTCAGTGTTTTGATCTGTTCACCATCAACATTGCGTGCAGCAGCAACCACAGCCTCCCATCCTCAACCCGAAAAGGCCCCACAAGCTCATCTTTGATGATACCAGCCCAAACCAGTACTCTACCTCCACCTTGCTGGCGTCTGAGTCGGACTGGAGCTCT
The DNA here is from genome assembly GCA_903798205.1 of Danio tinwini. Taxonomy (NCBI): domain Eukaryota; kingdom Metazoa; phylum Chordata; class Actinopteri; order Cypriniformes; family Danionidae; genus Danio; species Danio tinwini. Next base: position 7,807,006 of record CAIGQZ010000379.1, read on the forward strand.
CTACCCTTTACCGATCCAGCCACGGGCCCATCCATTTGGCCCATCAAGACTCACTCTCATTTCATCAGTCCATAAAACCTTAGAAAAATCAGTTTTGAGATATTTCTTGGCCCAGTCTTGATGTTTCAGCTTGTGTGTCTTGTTCAGTGGTGGTCGTTTTTCAGCCTTTCTTACCTTGGCCATGTCTCTGAGTATTGCACACCTTGTGCTTTTGGGCACTCCAGTGATGTTGCAGCTCTGAAATATGGCAAAACTGGTGGCAAGTGGCATCTTGGCAGCTGCACGCTTGACTTTTCTCAGTTCAGTTATTTTGCGCTTTGGTTTTTCAACACGCTTCTTGCGACCCTGTTGACTATTTTGAATGAAACGCTTGATTGTTTGATGATCACGCTTCAGAAGCTTGGCAATTTTAAGAGTGCTGCATCCCTCTGTAAGATATCTCACTATTTTTGACTTTTCGGAGCCTGTCAAGTCCTTCTTTTGACCCATTTTGCCAAAGGAAAGGAAGTTGCCTAATAATTATGCACACCTGATATAGGGTGTTGATGTCATTAGACCACACCCCATCTCATTACAGAGATGCACATCACCTAATATGCTTAATTGGTAGTAGGCTTTCGAGCCTATACAGCTTGGACTAGGACAACATGCATAAAGAGGATGATGTGGTCAAAATACTTATTTGACCAATAATTCTGCACTCCCTTGTAGAAACCTGCAACCATTGACTTCCAAAGTGTTTGTTTTTACTATGGAAGTCAGTGGTTACTGGTTTTTCACATTCTTCAAAATATCTTCTTAAGTATTTAACGAAATAAAGAAAGGTTTGGAACCACTTCAAAGTGAGCAAATAGTGAGTCGATTTTTTTATTTTGGTGTGAACTATCCATTTAAAAGTAAAATGGTTATTTGCAGAGCACTGTGTGCACTTCTTTGATCAACATGTGTATCGCTGATATGAACATGTCAAACAAATGTTGTTGTTCTTTGTCATCCCATCAGAGAATGCATCTTGATTATTATGTTTTCTTTCTTTGCAGCTTTGCACTTTTATTGTGGATAAAGGTCAGTTTTTGATATTCTATGCTGTTTGTGATGTAATGTTACGTGTGAAGTTGTCTGCACATTTGTCCCCCATTTTCTTGCTGACTTATTACCTGTGAAAACTCTTAAAAGTGGGCGTCTTCTTGCCTCACAGCAAGAAGGTCACTGATTAGAGCCCCAGCTGGGTCAGTTGGCATTTCTGTGTGGAGTTTGTATGTTCTCCTTATGTTTTTTCCGGGTAGTCCGGTTTCCTCCACAGTCCCAAGACATTCGCTATAGGTGCATTGAATAAGCTGAATTGTCCGTAGTGGATGTGTGTGAATGCAAGAATGTATGGGTGTTTTCCAGTGTTGGGTTGCGACTGGAAGGGCATCCACTGCGTAAAACACATGCTGGATAAGTTGGCAGTGACACCCACACACACACACACACACACACACACACACACGCACGCACACACAATCACACACACACACACAAAAGAAAATGAATGAATGTATGAGTGAAAATGATTGATTTTCCGTTTATCCCAAAAATCATGTGAATATTAAATAAAAGTCATGTTCCATGTAGACATTTTGTTAGTCACACTGAAATTATTTTAAAAATAAATTTTTGATCAGTGATATGCATTGCTAAGCACTTAATTTAGACAACTTTACAGGTGATTTTTCCAGTATTTTTTTCTAACCCTCAGGATTTTAAATAGTTGTATCTTGGCAAATTGTTGTACTAACAAAAAGTGCATTAATGGAAAATTTATTTATTTAGCTTTTAGATGATGTACAAATCTCAAGTTTAGTAAAATCAACACCTATGACTGGTTTTGTGGTCCAGGGTCACATGTAATATCCCAGACACATGTAATATCCCATATCCCAGTCAGTGTTTATGTGTTTTTAATCACAGCTGCACATCAGAAATACTTGCTGCGTCCCAATTTGCATACTATCCGTCCTAAATTGTATTTGAAAATAGAATTAGTATGTCCCAAATCGTAGTATGTTGAAAAGAGTATGTGGTAAAAATATCTGTAAACATTTTAAGTGTAGAACTGTCCATACTCTAACCGCTGATTTTGGCCAAAGTACATTGCGCATTGGGCGTACAAACGTGGGTGAAAAGTGTAAAAAAAAACTACAAACATGATGGAAATCAGTGGAGAGGCTTCGGTAAAAATATTTGCATGACTGTTAATTAATATCTAGCCATATCTTTATATGTTATAATATCTTTCTGTGTTATATTTCATCTGCAACAAAAATGCTCATCTTATATAGACATGTTTGGACATTAACGTCTGAATGCAAACTTATCCAAAGACCTAAGGAGATTTCCTTGCATGAAAACTCACAAAAAAAGTTCACATTTTTAGGTCGTAGTATAAGTATGTGAATTGGGACGCAGCGACTGTTAGCGTATAATGCTCTCTTGCATGCTGTGCGACTTAATTTCCACATTAATTACACAATAACACCACATGTATATCTGTCCAGGGTCTGAGTGTCAGACATGCTGTCAGGGGAGGAGATCTTATGCAGCACCCAGCAGGTGATTGCAGGGCTGGAGGCTCTGCGTGGAGAGAACCGCACACTTCTGGACAGCCTGCAGGAAACACTCCAGAGCCAGACGTCCAGCGAGAGCGGCAGCCTGGAGCAGGAGAAGTCCAGCATCATTCTAGAGTCTCTGGAGAGGATCGAGCTAGGCTTAGGAGAGGCGCAAGTAAGCAGCGCACTTATCTTTATTCACATTAAGACAGTCCCTTCAAAAATTAAGAGAAAATCTGAGAAACTAGCTGGGGTTTTTTACGTCATGTGATGTTGTCACTATTATCATTCAGCCAAAGTCCACTTGAAGATTGTGTTTAATTGATTACTACACTTCTTGTTGCTTCACCTATGCATCTGTCAGTTTCTGATAGTACTTCTCAGTTTTGTTTTTGTGTTCAAATATTTGTCAAACAATACAGAATCCTATTCATCTAACTTTTAGTGGCCCATATGATGTATATTAAAAATACGAAAAAAAAACAAGAGTACTGGCTCAAACTGGGCAAAAATAGCTTTTAAAAATAGACATTTTGTTGCTATTGACATTTATGACCACAAATGTAGAACATTATTGTTTTCTTAAAAAGTGCTACATACTACTTCAAAAATGTACATAGATATAATTTGTTGATCTAAAGCATAGGTTGCAATCTCCAAATAATTGAGGTGTTCAAAAGAGTCATGAACACCTTCATTAGCCAGCTGTGTTTGATCAGGGTTGGAGCAAAACTGTGCAGAGCTGCAGCCCTCCAGGAATTGAGTCTGAGACCTATGATTAGGGCCAGGCAGGATCTGCAAATATTTTTGACTATTTCTGCTGAGAATTTTGTAAAAAAATCTGTAGATATGTGCAGAATTATTTTGGGAGTATCATAAATTAAAACCTAATATGTGAAATATAAAAATACTACCTTTTTAACTTTTATTTAATGTTTACAATGCAAATCCATCTAGATCTATTTATTTAGCAAACAAAGCAAGTCTCTTATATAATATATCTACTAAAAGACTACTTAAAACCTATATTGTATATAAATCATATGAACACTTTCATATTAGTCAATAATATTACTGAAATTAATTTAAAAACTAAATAAAAATACATTTACACACATTTACATAAGTTAATAAATAGACTCGATGGGATAAAAAGCTGCGCAAATCTGTGGATTTCTGTGCGTGCATATTCCGTGTGGGCCTACCTATGATCTAAAGTCTTTAGAAAGATAGTAAGACAGTTTAAGTGATAGTTCACCCAAACATTTCCTTACCATTTCCTCATCTTCAAGTGGTTTTAAATATTTATGAATTTCTTTCCTATGTTGAACACAAAATAAGATGTTCTGAACAGTGTTTAAAAAACAATTGACATCCATAGTAGGAACAAAAAATACTATGGACATCAGTGGCTGTTTTTTCCCAACCACCTTTCTTTGTGTTCAACAGAAAAAAGAAAGTCAAACAGATTTAGATCAAGTAGTGGTCATCATGGCAAAATTAAAATGTGTTGATGAACTATCCCTTTAAATGCTTTGTTTTAAAGTGAAAGCACTGCAGTTTTGATAGTGGTGGACAAACATTTTTATGCAGTCATATGCTATTTGATAAATGTATTTTAGCATGGTTTTGTGTTACTACTGATTTAGCTAAAGTAGAAGAGATAATTCCACGTTTATTTTTATTCATAGCATTTAGAGTCCTTTGTGTATGAAATATGATACAGAAAGGTTTTAGGGTGAATGATCCCACTAATAAATTCAGTGAGAGATGCTATTTACACCAAGTAAAAAGAGCAGTATTTTCTTACAATTATTTTACCTACACTAAATTCGAATAGTGTGTGGAGTCAATCTAGGGCCATTTATACTGGCAAAATAAAAGAAAGATTTGCAAACAAATTATAAAATATTGAGCAAAAAATAAATAAATAAATGCAAATCCCAAAAAATCGCTAATCGAAAAGGTATTTTTTAAAAATATAAAGAATATTTTGCTAACAAAAAAGAACTATTGCAATTATTGCAAATAAAAATCAAGCAGTGCGTTTACGGCAGGCCCGGACCTGCCGTAAACGACCAAGTTCCCTTGACCCCACTTCCTTGTGAAATCAAGGCCACAAAGTGAAACGGGAAGAAACGTGAAGTGCAAAGTAAAAACAGCATCGCAAACTCACGATTGACTAAAAAGCAAATCAAAATGAGCCTTGCAATTGACTGGACGGGTTTTGTAAAGGCAATGAGATCAAAAATGTTTTGCAAATATATATAGTTTTTTTTTTATTGCAAATATATATATATTTTTTTGCACTGCTTGATTTTTATTTGCAGTTCTTTTTTGTTTGCAAATTTTATTTTTATTTCTCAAAACTTAATTTTCCCTTTGCAATTCTTTATTTTTGTTAGCAAAATAAATTTTTATTTCTCAAAAAAAAAATTAGGTTTGCAATTTTTGGAGATTTGCATACTTTTTATAAAAAATTTTTGCTCAATTTTTGTTTGCAAAACTTTCTTTTATTTTGAAAGTATATATGGCTCTAGATTGACTCCATGGAAGTGTATTCTAATAACACTGAATGTAAAATAATATTTTCATTAAGTAAAAAAGTACTGGCAAATATTTGCAGCTCAGTATTACGGATACGTTATGAAACAGTATGCAACAATATCATATTGAGTGTAAATGAGAATATTTATCAACTTAATGCTGCCATATTGGGACAATAAAGCCATTCCTACATTTACTCCTAACTGTAAACATTAACACCATAAATACACATTAGGAAATGTTATTCATTTTTATTTAAACTTCATGCCACTGTGATCTGACTTGTGTTGAGATGAGAAACAAACACAAGTAACATTCCTGCAAGATTTGAGAAAATCCACTACAAAATCAGTCAAATCAAGCCATAAAAATCAGAGAAATTATGAGCTCCTGAAGGCACTAATAAGAGCCTGTCTGTCTGTCTGTCTGTCTGTCTGTGTCCTGTTCCTGCAGGTGATGATGGCACTGTCAGCACACCTAGGCTCTTTAGAGGCCGAGAAGCAGAAGCTGCGTGCTCAGGTGCGGAGGCTGTGCCAGGAGAACCAGTGGCTGCGGGACGAACTGACCCGAGCACAGCAGCAGCTGCAGGAGCGAGAGCAGGAGGTGGTGACTTTAGAGGAGCAGAACAGACACCTGCAGTTCATGAGCAGCATCCGCAAGTACGACCATGAAGAGACATCTCTGGTAAGCATTCAGTTAAGTTCTATGGTGCTCTTTTGCTCTAAACAAGATTCATGGTTCAGCAGTTGTGTGCTAAATCATGAAAATACAAAAAATAAACTCTTATAAAATAAACACTTTTGTTGTGTCATTTCAGTTACATCTCAAATTCTGCATTGTTTAAATGGCATTAAATGGGGAGCGGTGGTTTAATGTTTTAAAAATAACACCACACCATTAAGACAGTTGTAGTTTTCTTCAAATGTCTAGTTTTGACAGATTCATCATGAAATTTGTGATATGTTTTGGTGTTTGTTTTAATGCTGTTTTTGGAGTTTGATAATTATAAATGAAAAAATTCATAAAAAATGAGTTAATAAAATTAACTGGGCAACTGCTGAGTAAAACTTTCTCATATAATTTCACCATCACAGATTTTTATGCATGCTTCTTACTGTATTTACAGGAAGATAAAGATTCTACTTCAGGAAAGGAGTCCCTTGATGATCTCTTTCCTACAGAAGAAGAGGAGCAGACTCACAGTATGACCCTCCTCACACTTCTATTCCTTTACCACTTTTTTATCTGCTTTTTAACTCAGTTATTTTTAGAGTTTTGCCGTGTCAGTTGTTGGATTAGACCAGGGGTGCCCAAACCTTTTCTTATAAAGGGCCAAAAACCAAACCAGATTGAGGCTAGTGGGCAAAGATAAATATAGCTGCCATGGGTACTTCCTAACTTGTTTAAGAATATTTAAAAATAACTAGAACACATTGCTTTGTATTAACTAATGAAGTATACATTTTTCTTACGTTTTTAATGAACTTATTACAGTTGTTTGGCTTGATTTGTCGCAGATGTCTTCTCGCAGATCTCTGCTCGCAGATTTTACAAAGTATTTATTTACGTATTTACAAGTAACATTTAAATGAAACATTTAATTTCAGTTGGCTTTTTTGTAGCTCAGCAATAAAACAAACAACCAACTAGAACTAGAAATGACAATCTCTGTTAAAATCATTCGCTCCAACCCTGCTCATAATTCATAGACCTTTCTTAGATGGGATGGTGGGCCAAATCAAAGGTTATAACGGGCCATCGAAGGTTACAACGGGCCAACCTGGTTTGGGCATCTCTGGATTAGACACTGGGTAAAGGGTGGTGTTATGTTTCAACCACACGTTTACGACACTCACAACTAGCATTTTAAAATCTTAAAAGATTGTTTTATAGCCATTTATATTGGGAAAAGAGTGTTGGCCAGGAAAGTGAGACATGTATCTGATCTCACGATGACCACAGCTCACTTATCAGCTCTTGTATTTGCAGTGTCTCAGCCACACAGTAGTGCTGCCGCTGCTGCCCAGCAGGGAGGATATGAGATCCCTGCACGACTGCGAACGCTCCACAACCTAGTGATCCAGTACGCCTCTCAGGGACGATACGAGGTGGCCGTGCCGCTCTGCAAACAAGCTTTAGAGGACCTGGAGAAATCCTCAGGCCACAGCCATCCGGATGTTGCCACCATGCTCAATATCCTGGCTTTAGTGTACAGGTCAGTTCTGTTGATCTGTTAATCTTGTTGACTATTTTTGCATAGATTACGTCAACAAATTTTTTTTTTCAAAGACAAAGCGGATAATAAATCAATAAAAAAAATTAAAGTTTAAAATGAATCTCTATAGTTATTAGAACATGTCCTATATAGTTTAAATTTTACGTAAATTTTATTGGACCACTAAGAGACTGTTTAGAGCAGGTTTTAACAATAATTCAGAATGTTGGAGATGCCAGGAAGAAAAGGGTGATTATTTCATGTATTGTGACAATGCCTAGATGTCCAATATGACAATATGGGTGCATGACTATCTGGTAATGATATTGCAGATCCAATATGATGGCCAAGTTTATACAATTATACAAACTCTGTGAACCCTGTCCCATAATCCCATTAACAAAACTACATCACAGTGGATACAGAACTATATCATGTTAGGCAGACGAGGGATTGTCAAAAACAGGAAATCTTTTTAATTTCGAGTATCTTAAGTGTTCTGTTTTGGTTCGTTTTTTTATTAATTTACATTTGTTATTTAATATGCATATACATTTATATGACATTATTTGCCTTTTACCATTTTGTTTATATGTTGTGAAATAAAAAAAAATATGTTGTGAAAGAAAAAAATAATAATAAAAGATTCCAATCATAAAAATAAAATATTTTAAGTGACAAACTACTATGTGAATGATGAGATGTGCATCAGTATTTTGTATCTATCCATTTGGGAAATAAAGTGTCAGCAGACTAATACACCTTAGAAAACGTTATGCTTCACAGAGATCAGAACAAATACAAAGAAGCTGCCAGTCTCCTGAATGATGCATTGGCCATCCGTGAGAAGACACTAGGCATGGACCATCCAGCAGTATGTACTATGTGCGACTGTTATGTTTTGCTTAACACGTTGAGTTGTTTTTTGCCTCGTATCCCATCTGTGCAAATCCCTTTTCTTGAGTGTGTGTGCGTTTGTGTTTGTAGGTGGCAGCTACTCTGAATAATCTGGCTGTATTGTATGGAAAAAGGGGGAAGTACAAAGAGGCAGAGCCATTGTGTAAAAGAGCTCTGGAGATCAGAGAAAAGGTAATGACACAGAAGAGGAATTATACAGTAGCATATAGTTTATATTTTTGAAAATAAATAAATAAGCAAGGCAAGTTAAGTTTGTTTATATAGCACATTACATACACAATGGTAATTCAAAGTGCTTTACATAAGCAAGAATAAAAGAAACAAGTATAAGAAATAAAAACAACAAAGAATAAAAATTATTAAAGGATTCATTAAAAAGTGACAAATTACATTGTTACGAAGAGTTATGTTTTTAAATAAATGCTTATTTTCAAGGAAGAATACTGAAAAAACAATGTGCTGTAACTTTTATTTTTTTGAGTTTTGAATACTCAGATTGAAATAATTACAATTGTAATAATTGTAAGAAATAATAAAATTGTAATACAATTTCAGGATACTGAATATCTAATCAATTCCAATAAAAAAATGTCAGGAGAGAGTTTTTTCAATGTCAAAAACTTTAGTAATTTATTGAATACAAATAAAAAAAATTGATTCACAGAATTCTGTTATCCTTAATGCAATGCAAGAATTACATTCAGGAGGTGGGCAACAACTTTTATTTCCTGACTTCATTTTTTATAGGCAGCTGATATTAACAGGTGGAGTTTAATGAAATTCGTCACTTGTCAATCATTCTCAAGTGCTTCATTGGCCGCACCCATACATACGTCCTCTTTTTCTACAAATTCTCTGCACAGCATTAAAAATATAAGACTTCTCATCTGCACATATTCTGTGTTCAGTTTCAACACATTTCTGCTCACAGGAAGTTTCGCTGCAGAGCTCAAGTTAATTTTAGACAATCAGGCCTTTGCATTTCTATCAGTTTCATCTACTTCTTCAAAAATGATTCATTAATATGCAAGGCATATCACACTCAACAGAAGAAGTTTAGTTAATATATCACCTTTAAGCAATACAAATACAATTGTTTAATGAAAAGGAAAAGAGACAAAAATAAATGAAAATACATTCCTTTTTCACAACAACATTCAGATTTCAGTCAAATCAAATAAAGTAGTGATTGAAAATGATTTAAAAAAGCAAACTTTTGAAAGCTAGTGTACATTACATTGCAAAACATAATGTGTCTTGACTTCACTATTTTAAATGTACTTCTTGTTTACATATTTAAAAAATCTGAAGAAGACGCTAAATATATTCTGATCGAAGACTTTGAATACTGTTTTATACAAAAAGGGGTCTTGAAGACAAAAAGGTTGAGAAGCACTGGTCAAATCTAAAACTCTAGTATACATTTATCTGTCTGCAGGTTCTTGGGACGGATCATCCCGATGTAGCGAAGCAGCTGAATAACTTGGCCCTGCTGTGCCAGAACCAGGGCAAGTACCAGGAGGTGGAGCAGTACTATGAACGAGCTCTGCATATTTACCAGAGCCAGCTCGGCCCTGATGATGCCAACGTGGCCAAGACCAAGAACAACCTGGTGAGAGATGCTTCCCTGCAGGCACAGTTCATCAACATGATGTCATATTGTTGTGGGGACGTTGGATTTTGTTTGGAAATGAAATACGGGTTGACACTAGAAACCCAGCGTCAGGCTGACGTCAATGTCCAACGTCCAACCTAAAAATCTTCCTAAAATTGACCAAATATTAACATCTAATCATGTTACACCTTAACGTTGTGTGGATGTTACCACTATGACATCTATCAGACATTGGATTTTGGTTACTTATCAACACAACCTAAAATCAACCAAATATCAATGTAATTTGACGTCGTTATTGGATGACAAAATAACATTGTCCTTAGACGCTGGCTAGACATTGGATTTTGGTCACCTGACGTTATGACCTAAAGCTAACCTAATATTAATTGTGTGCCTGCTGGGTTGTGTTTGAGTATTGCTAGCAGAAGTGTGTAATGTGGATTATATACTGGTGCATGTGCTCCTCAGGCATCCTGCTACCTCAAGCAGGGAAAATACAGGCAAGCTGAGGCTCTTTATAAAGAGATTCTTACTCGAGCTCATGAGAAAGAGTTTGGCTCAGTGGAGGGTAAAACCACTTATACATTTACACTCTATGCACAAAGTTTTGAGCTATCAAACATATATATCCAATGGTAAAGTAATGTTTTTGTGTCTATAAAGGAGATGGACGGCCGGTCTGGATACATACAGAAGAGGGAAGCGCTAGACCGGTATGTTTCCAATCCAGATATACAGTGTCTAATCAACCAAACTTTAGAACGTTCTATGTTTTGTGGAATTTATTTTTAACTATTAGCACATTTATACTCTATTTGCCATAGAGTGCATTGATTCTATAAGTTAAATTGTTCTCTGAAATACATAGTATGTTTGTGGCTTTGGTATATTAAAATAAATTCTAGAAAAGGTTTCATAGGCTAATTTATAATCAGAGGAATTACCCTTAGAAACAAAGGCACAATTTTGACTAAGTCTACTAGTCTATTGCGCTTCTTAGTTGTGTATAGTGAATAAAATATAGGCTAAATTATAAATACACCTGACAAAAAGGACAGACAGAATTTTGAAGCTTTAACGTATATGAAAACACAGGCAGGAATTTATATCAACCTACAAATAAACAGATGCTCCAGAAAAATCACAGAAAAAGTGGTATGTGATATGTGGTATGTGATATGACATCATGCATCAGCAGTTTACATTTGTTTGTTGCCTAATTACAAACATACTTGGCAAATTCAACTGTATACATGTTAAACTAACGAAAGATACATTTAAACAGACCTTATGCCTCTTTATGGTGGTGCTGAATGCATTTATAATCTGTATATCCTGCATTTTGCATTCTGACAAGCTATAACAGATGAGAGGCATGGCTGCCTGTTTTCAAAAAATAAAGTCCACATATACACTCACTGGCCACTTTATTAGGTACACCTTTCCAACTGCACGTTAACTCTAATTTCTAATCAGCCAATCACATGGCAGCAACCCAATGCATTTAGGCATGTAGACATGGTCAAGACGATCTGCTGCAGTTCAAACTGAGCATCAGAATGGGGAAGAAAGGTGATGTAAGTGACTTACTTACATCACTGAGTATTTCAGAAACTGCTGATCTACTGGCATTTACATGCACAACCATCTCTAGGGTTTACAGAGAATGGTCAGAAAAAGAGAAAATATCCAGTGAGTGGCAGTTCTGTGGGTGTAAAGGCCTTGTTGATGCCAAAGGTCAAAGGAGAATGGCCAGACTGGTTACAGCTGATAGAAAGGCAACAGTAACTCAAATAACCACTCGTTAGCAGAAGAGCATCTCTGAACACACAACACGTCGAACCTTGAGGCGGATGGGCTACAGCAGCAGATGACCACACCGGGTGCCACTCCTGTCAGCTAAGAACAGGAAACTGAGGCTACAATTCACACAGGCTCACCAAAATTGGACAACAGAAGATTGGAAAAACGTTGCCTGATCTGATGAGTCTCGATATCTGCTTGACATTTGAATGTCAGAATTTGGCATCAACAACACGAAAGCATGGATCCATCCTGCCTTGTATCAATGGTTCAGGCTTGTGGTGATAGTGTAATGGTGTGAGAGAATTTCTTGGCACACTTTTGGCCCATAAGTACCAGTTGAGCATCGTATCAACGCCACAGCCTATCAGAGTATTGTTGTTGATAATGTCCATCCCTTGGACATGCCCACAGTGTACCCATCTTCTGATGGCTACTTCCAGCAGGATAATGCACCATGTTATAAAGCGTGAATAATCTCAGACTGGTTTCTTGAACATGACAATGTTCACTGTACTGAAATGACCTCCACAGTCACCAGAACTCAATCCAATAGAGCATCTTTGAGATGTGATGGAATGGGAGATTCACATCATGGATGTGCAGCTGACAAATCTGCAGCAACTGCGTGATGCTTTCATGTCAATATGGACCAAAATCTCTGAGGAATATTTCCAGTACCTCATTGAATCTATGCCACGAAGGATTAAGGCAGTTTTGAAGGCAAAAGGGGGTCCAACCCCATACTAGTAAGGTGTACCTAATAAAGTGTATACTCACAGGATTTACATCAGAAGGTGTAAACAATGGTGTTATGGGTATGGGAATTTTCATTCTATGGCACCTTTAAAATGGCTAAAATTCAACAATGTGGTCACAGTTTCATCGCAATTTAGCTATGGGAGTGAACTAAGTGAACTATGTTTTGCTTTAAACATGTAGATTATTAAAGAAATGTTTAGATATTGTTGTTTTAAAGAAATATGACATATTTGGGATTTTTTTGTATCAAAATCTTAAATCTGGATATGAATTACAGGCATATAAACTTCAAGGAAAAAACAAAGACAAACTCCTTTCCATTTTTGAAAGTTTGGACGTTTTTGGAAGTCTAGAAAACAATAGATCTATGTTTCAGTAATGTTCCATGACATTGAATATTTTGACATATACCACTATTCATGTCTGTTTTCTTTAGAAAATATATAGATATATTAGCTAAGGACTTCTGGTTGAGTTGACACAGAATGACTGTGTTGTTCTAAAAATAAGTAACTATAAAATCACAACAAAATTGCTTTGTTGAGAGAAACACTGAACATTTGCATTAGTATGTAAGTCACATTGTAACACTTACACATTGTAAGTACATTTCATTAACAAATAATGTGAAATTGCCTTCTGGTAGTCCTAATATAACATTTAGCCATGACGTCTATTACAAACAATACAATACTATTATAAACATATTTTAAGTTCCCCTCAATCCACAACAAATCCTCTACAATTAACAGTATTGAACAAGCAAAACAAAATGTATGCGTAGTTACTATAAATATTTACACTACAGTCTACACTAATTGGCTTGTGCAGTGTGCTATACAAATATTTGTGTGTTTCTCTCATTCATAGACTCTATCATTATCCAAGTTCTATGGAATATTAGTCATATCATGTTTCATATAATAAAACGCAAGTCATGTTCTGTAAAATATGGTACATACTGTATATTCTATAATAGCTTTTTCTAAGTTATTTTGCACTGTGTATGCACTGTAGGATGGTCTGGGAAACCTGAAGCGCAGCGGATCATTTACTAAACTCCGAGAATCCATACGACGAAGCAGCGAAAAGCTCGTTCGGAAGCTGAAAGGAGTCGGAACGCAAGAAACAACCCCTCGAGCTGTTGGGTAATCCTACTCCACTTAATATTTAGCTGTTTTTATGCAGAAATGAACGCAATGTTTAATTGTGCTCCTTTATCTGTTAATAGGATGAAGAGAGCCAATTCTCTCAATGTGCTTAATGTGGGTGTCAAAGACAATCAAGAAGCTGCAATGGCAAGTGTTTTCTTTAAAAAAAAAACATTTAATCATACCCACATGAAACAAATACTATAGTAATTTATAGTAAATAAACTATGGATGTTTTAAAGCCATATTACAGTAAAAGTGTGTATACATTATAGTATGCACAACACTTTGTTAATGAATGATACAGCATACTGTATAAATAACTATAGTGAACTGATAAAACTAATAAATAATGTAGTATACTACATTATAATATAGTTTTTACTACAGGATATTGTTGTGTAGTACCTGTACATGTTAAAGTACAGTGTTGGGTAATTAGATATTACTAGAGCATATTTGTTGTATTACTTTAGCAATTATAGAATTACCACAACAGATTAATTTAAGTTCTTTACTATAGTATGTTCCAAAAACGCTATTGTATTTACTATAAATTACTATTGGCCCGGTCACTACCTGGATGGGAGACCAAATGGGAAAGCTAGGTTGCTGCTGGAAGTGGTGTTAGTGAGACCGGCAGGGGACGCTCAACCTGCGGTCTGTGTGTCCTAACACCCCAGTATATTGATGGGGACTCTACTGCTCAGTGAATGCCGTCTTTCGGATAAGACGTTAAATCGAGGTCCCGACTCTCTGTGGTCTTAAAAAAATCCCAGGATCCTTCCAAAAAGAGTAGGGGTCAACCTGCCAACCTGGCCAATTTTGCCCACTGGCCTCTGTCCATCATGGCCTCCTAACCATCCCCATGTCATAATTGGCTTCATCACTCTGTCTCATCTCCACCAATCAGCTGGTGTATGGTGTGCAGTCTGGCGCAATATGGCTGCTGTCGCGTCATCCAGGTGGATGCTGCACGCTGGTGGTGGATGAGGTTGAGGATGAGAATCCCCCCAACAATGTGGAAAGCGCTTTGCAGTACTATCGCATTTGCAACTGGGTAAACAGCCATCGTGCCGCCCTCACGGTGTTCATGTCGCCCTTTCGCGTATGGAAATGAAGAATGGGGGGAGGGGGGTGTCGGTGATGAAAATAAAGAGGCCGCCCCTAGCAATATGCTGCCCTGGCCGATCGTCCATATTGCCCATCCCTAAATCTTGGTGTGTCCAGAAAAGCGCTTTGTGTCCAGAAAAACGCTATATAAAAATGTAAGGAATTATTATTATTATTATTATAGTTTTTTCATGTGGGTTATTCGCTTTCTTCTTTAAAATCATTGTAAAATGCTGATTTGATGTACAACAATCATTTCGAAATTTTGATAAAGTTTGATGACAGCATAATTTGTGGAAATTTTGAGAAATTGTGGAAATTGTGAAATAGTTTTTTTTCAGAAGGCTTTGATGAATAGAACAGCATTCATTTGAAAACAGAAATATTAATATTAATTCATGTATTTTTACTCC
The DNA here is from genome assembly GCA_903798205.1 of Danio tinwini. Classification (NCBI taxonomy): domain Eukaryota; kingdom Metazoa; phylum Chordata; class Actinopteri; order Cypriniformes; family Danionidae; genus Danio; species Danio tinwini. Next base: position 7,822,137 of record CAIGQZ010000379.1, read on the forward strand.
TGAATCTCTTTCTAACGTAAAATAATAATTTTAACATTAAAATGAAAATGAATGAAAATTAAGATGTTTTTATCTTTTCAGATGCCCAAGAGGCTGACAGACGCTCGGGGTCTGAGTTCCAGCACACAGAGTTTGGCCCGTCGAGCGTCTCTGACTGGAGACAGTTAACCTTCACCCACATCAGCTTCAAGATCAACCACATCAGACTGGTCTGTAATGACTGCACAGAGCATATTTGATAATGATATGAGAAACAGTGTGTGTGATCACTTCAGAACTCCCTGAAACACACATTTAATTGCACACTTTGGCATATTTCAAAAAAGAAAAGATTTTTTACTTGGTTAAAATAATTTTCAATACATTTGATTACTTATTTTTTAAAGCCATTTGCAATATAAAGTTTCACAAAATGATAAGCTTTTACATTCAAGATCAATCAGACTACTTAATAGGACCTAATATTTATGTGTTTTTTTTACAAGAACAGGATTGAGATGTAGTTTTTGTCATGGTGTGGTCGCATTTATTTTTGCTTGACAAATGCTGCGTACCAATTCGCATACTATCCGTCCTAAACAGTATTTGAAAGTAGAATTAGTATGTCCCAAATCAAAGTGTGTTGAAAAGAGTATGCCAAAGGTTCCTGGATTTTAAGTGTAGAAGCGTCCATACTCTAACTTCTGATATTGCCCACAGTACACTGCATGTTGGATGTGAATTCGAACTACAAACATGGGTGAAAAGTGTAAATAAATTACAAACATGGTGGACGAGTGAGATCAGCTGTCAAGTAGAGAGAGGCTTCGGTAAAGATGTTTGTATGACTGTTAATTAATATCTAGCCAACTAGAAAATATATAAATTGTGTTTTCTGTGTTACATTTTATCTGCAACAACAATACTGAACTTCAGTCTGAATGCAGAATTATCCAAAGACCTGAGGAGATTTCCCTGCATGGAAGACTCGTGAAGGGCAGATTGACCTGCTGCTGCTTCTCCAATAAGGTAGAGAAATCAAATAGGATTGACAGGGCTCATAAATAAGCAACACAACGATCTGTTAAGAAGGAAGTAGTATGTCCCAAAGCTTGAAAACTCTTTTGTTTTTGTCTTGAAAACACTTAAAAGTATATATTTTTTGCTTCACAAAAAAGTGCATACTTTTAGGGCATAGTATAAGTATGCAAAGTGGGACGCAGCATTTCAATAAGAATCATGCGATTAGAGTTCTATGTGAGGACATGAAATTCCCCATAAACATTCAGCTTTTTTTTAACTTTTTTATTCATTTTATTTTTGTCACAAAAACTCAGAGACCAATACAGAATATTAAACTCTATAACATTTGAGAATGTACTTTCCCAGCCATTATTTAACAAAAAAAATTACAGCTAAAAACAAAACCAATTGTAATTAGTTATCTTTCCATAGAATTCCATTTTATCCATCTGTTTACAAAGGATCTGAAAGGGGACCACATATTTTTTTAAAGCCTCTGATTACACGTCTTGTTTTTTAATTTGCATTAACTGTACTGACCTACTTAAAGGATAAGTATGTAATAAATAAAGGAATATTTCCTCCAGTCATTTCACAGTCCACACCAAAGCACATCCTTCCAAAATATGGCTTAAATGTTTGTTAGCAGCGCAAATTTGTAACATTGACCAACAGAACATGACTTCTGTGTGAGTAATGATAACTGATGCGACCACATCTTGACACTGCTTACTTTGAGCATTAAAGAAGGATGTGACATACATTCCTCATGCCATCAACGTGATTAAATCACTTAAGTCTCGCAATTGCTATTAAATGCACCTCAATCCCAACATTTCCAAATGCTAACATGATATTACATAACAAGATGAGTTCAGTTAGTTCATTCCTGAGCTCATCAAACAACTTTTGCCTATAAAATAAGGGATTTTCTTTTTATTTCAAGCACATATTGTGTATATATTGTGTTTTAGTACTCAATAGGACGGATTTTATATATGTATATAAGCAGGACTACGGATTACAAGAATAATGTACAGTATGTAACTCCATGTAATGGAAGTAGTAGTTATTGAGAGGTGTTTTTGCACCTAGAAATCAATTGGCTGCTACACCATCTAATCAGTTGTACATTTATATATGGTTGTTACATATTCATGAGCTTTGAGACTATATTTATGTACTAATTGTTGCTGATAAACCAAATAAAATTCTACTACCTCTGTTAAAATCAAAAAGTCTAAAGTGCATTCAGATGTGACAGCTACTCTAATATTCGCAGAATTCTATTCAAATTCAGCACTCAAATTTGTGCATGCACACTTTTATAAATGTTGGATTCTAGCCATATTATGTCAAAATCCATTCAAACATTCAGATTTCTAAAAAAGATTTTGTGTCAGAATCACCGATTGGAGAGGTGTTGTTTAGTTATTGAATTTGTTTCTCTGAATTACACAGTTGAACATTTGAGAAATGTTCTTTGATTAAATACAGGATTGCTTCTATGCAACATTTTATAAA
>CAIGQZ010000379.1:7825129-7849645 GCA_903798205.1 Danio tinwini
TCTGTCTGTCTGTCTGTCTGTCTGTCTGTCTGTCTGTCTGTCTGTCTTCTTACACCTTTTCCAACTTCGAATTCCAGCACTTTTCAAGCACTTTCAATGCGTTTTTTTATGCTTTTCCAGCACCTAACAACCACAGTAAATTATGTTTACTGTATATATGCTGTATGTACTTTTTCACATTTAAATCCATCGTGCTATTTAAAAAAAAAACACAATATGACATTTCAACTTAAAGTGTCGAAAAATTAGCTTACAGTCAGATTGTGTTTGGATGTAGTACCAAACTTTCATAACCAGTCGTTAATGAGATTTCATGTGCATCGCTATTCAAAATTCATGTAACAAAATTAAATCCTTATGAGTCTGAGAATATTCAACAATTTGCACTCGCACAAATGCTCCTAAATATAGCTTGCATAGCTAAAATTTTGCCCGCATATGCAACCAAAATGGTTGCAATTTCGAGCTCTGCAATTTTGAATTCAAGCAGGTTCAAGCACTTTGTCCAAAATCCAAGCACTTTCTAACCTTGAAAACACTATTAAAAATCAAGCGTTTTCCAGGATTTCCAGCACCCGTACGAACCCTGGTGTGTGTGTTCACACTTTAACTTTCACCCTTTTTACAAATTAATTTTTCAATAACTATTGTGTATTTTGGGTTTAATATTATTATTTAATATATTAAAATTAAGTCTTTAATAAATGATTTATTGCAATGTTAACATTTACTTTATTAAATTATTCATAATCAACTGTTAAACTATCAAGTTAGATTAAACTATTAAGTTACATGTATTAGCAGTTTAAGCCCGAGCTAATGTGCATTTCGCTGCTTTACAGAGTTCAATTTTGGTGACCTATAAATGTAACAAGTGATTATATTTGGTCATTAGGTGGCACCCTTTTGGTTTAATTCTGCAAAATTGTAGTGTTGCAGTAAAGTGCAGTATACTGAAAATTTGAACATTTTGGACGCACAATATGTTGAATTAAATATGTTTTTTAAGTCTGCCGAATTCCATTAATCTGTGAAAATGAAATAGTTGTTATTAGTCATCTTAATTCAGAAAGTATCTAAATGCGAGCATTGTGAATGAAGGCCACTCAGCATGACAGGTTTGGATAAGCGAGCGGCTGATCCATAGAGGCTGAGGAAGGTTAATGTGGTCATGTTACCCGTCTGAAAGGCTGTGCCATCTGTCGCAGGAAGTGTTTGGATAACTGCACCGTCTCATCGATGGTCAGATTTAGGCTTCCATCCGTAAGGTGTTCCTGGATCCAGCGGGGCAGCTTTCCTCGCTTATCCGCTCGTGCGTAGCGCTGAGAAAAACAATTGTTAACCATCTAAGGAAAACAAATCATCATTTTAATGCTCCTTTTCCCTTAGGATTATATACCTTATCCGCAAAGATCATCAGGCCATAGTCAGTTTTTCCTCGGATGGCTCTGCCTACACATTGAGCTGCGTGGCGCATGGCATCAAATGTCAGAAAGTCATTCTCCCGGATCTGAAACTGGTCTCTGAGGTACTCCAGTCGTGCCTGATTCAAAGCAGACACGTCTCAGTTTCATAATGTATTACTGTAATGTGTGAAAAACAACTTGACAAACCTTGAGGATTCGGCTCTGAGTGTAAACATATGGCACTCCAAACATGATAACAGCACGGCCAAAATGATGAACTGGGGAACAGAACAGAACCTTTTATTTAACTTACTCGTTTACTTAAAAGTTAGAAATTCTCAGAACTGTTTAAAGGACTAGTATTTACCAAAGTCAATCCCCTCTGACACCTTCCCTCGTGCCACCGAGAGCAGAATTGCTCCTCTGCCATTCTCACAGGCCTAAAAATGAAAGATAACCTTTAATACAGGACACTTAAAATAAAGTTAACATTACACAACCTGATTAATGCAAAATAGGATTAGGGAGCATTAAAAACCCAATAATTACTGACCTCCTGATACTTTTCCAGAGCCATGCTGGTCTCTGCTGCGTCCTGGGTTTCTATGAAAATGAGCTTATTCCTTTGGATGTTTTCAAGGATCCCCTACAAATCCAGCAGGAGAATTGTTATATGTGGTCATCATAACAGCACTTCAAATGAACAGAGAAGGAATTAGAAGTTGCTTCTTCATACCTGTTCATACCATGAGGCCACAATGTTCTCCATGTAAATGTAACTTGTGAAGAAGGCCACAATTCCATCTGGGACAACAGCGGACATTTCCAGCAGCAGGTTTCCATAATTACGGATCACAGCTAAGGGATGTATGAAACTGCTTATTATTCAGCTTCAAAATTAAGTCAGTATTACAAAGAAAATCTACAAAGCAACTTACCAAAGTCTTCTCTGGTCTCAAACTTGGAAGTCATCGCCACCTGATCATTCCCTCGACCAACAATCTGAAAAAACGGGGAGTGGGGGACAATTCAAAAAACATTTAATGAAGTAGTTTTCAGAAAGAGGATAAGGACCACTAGGGGCTTTCAGGGTATATACAGAAATCAGAGAGTAAAAATCTATATATTTTAAGACCTTTTTTAAGATTCTTTTCATACATTTTTAAGACCTCATCACCACTTTAGGTCTGAATCAGAAACATTGGTAACATTTTTAAATATATTCACTAAATACTGATTGTAAAATCCTTAACTAAAACATTTTTATATACTTTATAAAAATGTTAATCCAGAAGGTGTCGCCTATAGAACAACAGAAATAATGGTGCTGCCTTGGTAAACAATGCAGTGTGACATGAAATATAGTAGGATTTTATAAACTACACATCATCCCAAAACTTCAAACTTTAGCATACAACTATAATTATACAACTGTAAAATCAAAAATGGTGCAAATGTAATACCTTGTAACAGCATTTAAGACTTTTTAAAGGCCTTAAATTTTTCTAAATTGATTTATCAACTTTTAATACTTTAAGACCCCGCAGACACTCTGGCTTTATCAAACTTTCATTTTAAAATATATAAAAATTAATTAATTATTAATTTACTAAAACAAAATTATATTCTATTAAAAATTTTTAAAAAGTCACAGACGCGGCACATCTTAAATTAAAATGTTTAATTAAACAGCATATAATTTGACAAATTAGCTTCTTTAAATGGTAAACTACACTTACGTGGAGAACATCAAAATTTCAGACCTTGCAATATCCGACATTTTGAGGTCACTGCTTTGTCCTATTTAAATTTAATAAGTAATAAATATATACATATGTTATGTGTTACGTATATTCTGAATCACAGCATAAAAGCGTAGTTATTTGAACCACTTTCAGATGCTCAGTTATTAGTGTTAATCTGCACCTGATGGGAATTTCCTTAATTATCTGTCAAACCCTGTTTAACTGGTTGCTGAATCTTGGTTTTACCGACTGGGCTAGATGGAGAGATGTTCTCTAAAGTGACCAAAACCCTCAGACAGCAGATTCTCCAGATGAACGCCAAAGGTACGAGCCTTTCAGCCATAGAATGAGAAGTCATGAACTGGAAAGGGTTGTTCTGCTACTACTTATGTGTATTTGCCATTTGAAACCAAAAATAAGTCTCTTGTGATTGAAAACACTGATCATTTGTGACGTATGACAACAAAGAAAGAAGAAAGTTCTCCCTTAAAATTAATGTGCACAACCCCCCCCCAACCAGATTGGTTAACAAGCACCAGTTTTGCCCTCAAAATATGAAGGCCCAAATCAAAATGTGCAACCAACTTTCTGTGATAAAGTAATTGCCCCGTGTGCCATTCTACTATGCTGCTGAGGAGTAGATGATGTTTGCAGCACAGAATGATGATGCAGGTCACTCAAAGAATATGTAAAAGTCACAGGAAATCCTACATAACCATTCGGTCACATTGCAAAACATCAGATCTGTGTCTGATTTAATACTACATATGAAAGTGGCACAAATCTGAATTAATTCCATGCGGTTTGGGCTGTTCACACTGTCAAGACAAAAAAAGAAGTCACATGTGGGCAAAAAATATCAGATTCGGGCCACATTTGCCTGCAGTGCAAATGTAGGCGATGTCTCTCTGCATATGTTGTCTATGCATTTACAAGAATTTGCACTAATCTGTGAAAAAACCTCTCATTAGCAGTAATGTTGAGTGGGCAAAATCAAGTGTTTCTAAATGCTTCACGAATTTTGATCTCCACGGTGCATTTTGGTGGCACTGCAACAGTCATAACTCACAAGTGGGCACAAGCAGGTTCGTGCCAGTGTCATGGTGAAGGATGCCATGGTAACAGGGCGGAAATCAAGGATGCGTGGGTAGATGTCCAGCGGAGAGAGTGTCTATTAAGAGACAATCATAAAAACATGTTAAAACAAAAGTTGCTAACAGGATAGTGAAGCTTGTAAATAAATATCTAAAGTTGTAGATGTTCTGCATTAGATACTGTATAGACTACTGATGTTGGATGAAAGGAAAACCAATTTAGCAAGCCAATAAAAAAAATAAATACAAATTTGAAAGTGAAGACTGTCTTACACAGATGGTATGTAGAGATTAGCGAGCAGTGTGTGTGTGTGTGTGTGTGTGTGTTAAATCTCATATTTAACAAAGACATGGACACATGGGTGGAGAAGCACAGCTTACCCCTGATGTGATGATGACTGTCTGAAAACGGCCAAACACTGGCTTTATGGCGATAGAAGGGTCCATACAACTGTAGACAAAGGATCAAAGTAAGAGACAAAGCTAATAAACCTACCTCAATAGACATTCAGTAAAAATGCATGACAAACTGCATTGCGGCAGACCTGAAGTGAAGAACAGGATTTGCTATTGTCGGCGTTTTGTCCTCAAAGGGCTCTATGATGATGGTGAAGCCTAAAAAAAGAATGAAAACTCATAAAACTTGCAGGAAGTCATTAGTAAAGGGGAATTTGTGAGGAGCTTTGGGCCATGTTTCCACTTGGTATTATTTATTTCTCTGTGACATGTTACAATGAAGAATAACTGTCTTTAGAGAACAGTAATGTGTCGTTACGGCGCATTGTATTCTGGGTTTTTAGGACCAGGAAACCTGATTCCCATTGATCTCTATTGATTTATTGTATCACATATACACTCATCAGCAGTAAGCCGTAAGCGTTTAACTATAAATAATGAAGAAAATTATCTCTGGAACTGATTTCTTGCAGAAGCTCATAGATACCCTGTCAGTTACGGATAAACTGATTCATTTGTTTGATCCGCCTCCTCTGCGTCTGTGCTCAGCTTCTCTAGTTACACTTCACTGCTGGAGACCAAATGTTATCAAATACATATTATTAGCTTCTCGGACACACAAAGAGCATTTATAAAGGTATCTACATGTTTGACCATTTTATTCTGATTGTTTGTAAGTTTTTTTTTTAAAGATAATACTATATATCTGTTGGCTTATTCTGTTATGATTTCCATTGGTTTACATCTTCTGCATTTGTCTGCCAACATGGCCATCCGTAACTCGCTGTGACGTCGATTCCCGAGCTCTATAGACTAATTACCATGTTTGTAAACATTCAGGATGCGTGCGCAGGGAGGTGGCAGAAAAAAAACAGGAGCGCTAGCATTTACAGTGAGGGAATGACATCCATGCAGTACAGCATGGATGAATGTGTGAATATAAAACCAACTTTACCTTAATAACTTACACGTTCACGTTTAATTCTTAGCATTCAGTGTCCGCAGTTTAATTAACCATATGTAACTGTTTTGCTGAAATCATTGCTGCAATCAAAAACGAGTAATGTGTATGATTCAGCATAGCATGAACTTACCTGATATAACATGAGAACTGCAGAGTCCAGCATTTATAATTAGGTCGTCACTTTATTCAGCTCGTAATTGGCATCCTACCGCACAACACCACATGTTTGCTATTGCAGCTGGTCTTTTTTTGCAACCGGGGACCCATGTAACGTAGGTTGGTAATTTGTCTATTGGTTCTATTTTGATGAATTCGACCACATCAATCACTTACACCGCGAAAGCAATTCGGTTAAGGATGTAACTTTCACTCGATTCGAAGATACTGAATTTGTAGTATTTTTTCATGATTTTTCTCGTGGCAATTTAAAAATAAACCAAATGCATTTTTAAAACAAATTATAAATAAAATAAAATTATCTATAATACAAATAAATACAATCTTTACTGATCTTTATCTTATCAAACTAAGATTTTGAATGTTTTTCTTAAGCTTGATATTTTTTAAAGAAACATCATAAAGCTGAGCTCTATGTACATTTACAGTCCTCTGACGGTGAAAAAAAAACAACAACAAAAAAACATTGTAATACTGGGTGTAAACTGGGCCTTTGTTACCTTTGCTGTAGGTGCTGACAAGTGTGGCAAAGTGTGATATCAGAGTAATGGGTGAGAAGTCTGCAATGTCTGCAATCTCCAGCGTCCGCAGCAGTGACCGTAACCTTTCTGCACAAAATCTGGAAATGCAATAAATATACATTTATGCTGGGTCCATCGCTTAATAATGACCGTCAGTACTTCTAAAAAGGGTGTCAACTGACCTTAGGGGTTTGCGGTCAATGCAGACCTTCTCGTATATGTCTTTGAGGAACTGAGGAGCACTTTCCTGCACCACATGATGGATCCGCAAACGGGCCTTCAGATACTCAAGGAATCGCTTCATAAAGCCTACAAAGTGCTCTGCAGTGCGGATGCTGCCGGGAACAGCCTCTGTAGTAGTAGTTACATGTGCTATGATTTAACTTTTATTAAACACTTTACAAACACATTTTATAGAAGAAAAAAGCTTAAAAAGTACCTCTTTCAAACATACTTATACACTTAAGCTAAATGTATGAATGTCTTTATAGATCAAATTTTCAAAACAAGTGGTATTCAAAGGAATATACTGAATACTTTACAAAAATGTTTTGTTTCATATGTTAGAATAGATGGCAGCATGGTGGCTCAGTGGTTAGCACTGTCATCTCAAAGCAAGAAAGTCGCTGGTTCGAGTTCCAGCTGGGTCAGTTAGCATTTCTGTGTGAAGTTTGCATGTTCTCCCTGTGTTCGTGTAGGTTTCCTCCGAGTGCTCTGGTTTACCTCACAGTCCAAAGACATGCGCTTTTGGTGAATGGAGTATATGCACACAGACTTTTAATTTCAGTCAGCCAGCCCCAGGGCTTTCGGTTAATTGTCATCCCATACAAAATCGCTGTGTTTAGGATTTGATTTCTTAAAATCCAGCGTTCTTCACTGCCTGGCTGAGATATGAAATAAAGTAGGTATCGAGCCAAATAAGAAGCACTGCATTGAATTTTTCCACGCCATGTCTTTAAAATATGGAAATAAGTTACCCCAGTATTTTCAATAGAATTTCTGTGCTGGCCTGCAGCTACTGACGGCGCGGCATTTAAATGGTCTTTCATCTTTTTTTACGCTTCAACAACCAAATGAATACTTAAGTCTATTTAACTGATTATATTTGAATTACATTATAACATCGATGCTGAAAAAGGAACCGTATGAAATTGAAAATAGTCACATAAAGCTCTAACCAGAAGTTCAACATTGGCTGAAAAACACTAGCTGTGCATATAGCCCATTGAATAAACTAAATTGGCTGTAGTGCATGTATGTAAATGTGAGTGTGTATGGGTGTTTCCCAGTACTGGGTTGCAGCTGAAAGGGCATCCACTGCGTAAAACATATGTTGGATAAGTTGGCCGTTCATTCGGCTGATTAGTAAAGGGACTAAGCCGAAGGGAATGAATGAATAAATGTCAGAATAGATATTGTATATTTATTGTTCAAAATCATAAACCAAAACATCATCATATATCAACTAAAGTTGGGAGTCTTTGGGAGAAGTCCATTACAAAAATGCCTAAAATCTTAAGGTAATGAAGAGAAATATGACAGTTGTGTGGAGATGACACTCAATTTATTTAGTTGTACATTTTTTTAGGTTGAAATGTTGTTATTGTAATTGGAGTTTATTCATTTTCCTTTCACTTACTCCTTTATTTATCAGGGGTCGCCACAGCGGAATGAACCGCCATATATTCCAGCATATGTTTGAACCCAGTACTGGGAAATGTAACTGGAGTTGTTATAAATAATAAAATCTGACCTTGGAGGATTTCATCAGGCAGAACTGGATTGGACAGATAAATGTCAGTTTCTCTGGCAACATTAGCTTCTTTAAGACCCTCGACTAATCTTCTGTATTCTTCTCGAAGTTTGGCAGCATCTGTTTCTTTAATTCTTTAAAAGACAACAAGCAGAATGCAGTAAATTAAACACATCAAAGGCAGGGAGGAATAGATAAGTTGCTTAATAATTCCCACTCTTTAGTCACACCTGCTAATGGTGTTTTGAAGGGTTTCCACATTGGTCTGACAGCGATCCAGTGTCCTCCGGGTAATGTTGACGCTCATGGAATCAATGCACACATTATCTAGAAGGAAAACAATGTGAGCTCAAATATCAATAATTAGTCCACATGATATGAATCACAGCGATAAATACTCACCAATGTTGTGAGCCTCATCGAACACGACAACTGATTTCTTGGCGAGCTCTTTTGAGACCAGGTCTGCGATTTTTGGATCTAGTAAGTAATGGTAGCTGTACACTACTATGTTTGCATGAAGAAGCTGAATTAGGGAACATGTGAGAGAGTGAAATCAATTACATGCCCAACAATAGCACATTATATTAACCTTAGCAAAGTACTCACTGCGTAACGTGCCAGGAAGTAAGGACACCAGCCTTTTCTACGGCCAAAGTCTTTCAGATCATCCAAATTATATATACCAGGGGGAATGGGCACCTGTCTGCCTACATTATCAAATTCCTGCAAACGGGAATCAATTTCAAACTATTATAAATGTGTTTTTACTTTAAATGTGTTTATTATTCCTTTTTTAAAACGTTAAAATATGCAATTTCATTTATTAATTTTAAACAAAAAAATAGAAAGAAAAAAGACACTATGCACTGGAAAAATAAAAAATAAACTTGACTGAAACAAACTGTGTCAGGATTGTATATGCTTAGGAAATGTGTCCCACCTCATAAAACTGGCAGACAGGCTGATTTGGGTTACTGTGATGCTGCGCTCGAATATACGAGGCTGTCAGACTGTGACATTTTCCATCTACTTCTTTTCCAAAGCGCAGAGAGCTCACCTGTAATCACACATTCAGTGCTATTTAATAAGTTCACTGTGCAGCCTTTACTGAAACCACAGACAAATCTGCCCATTCAGCGGCCTCTACCTCAGGATGAATGCACAGGTTTTTCCTCGAGGAAAGTGCCAGTGCGAGGAAGTCGTTTTTTACTCCTGTTTGCTTTGAGTAATAATCCATCAGTTTCCTTAGCTCCTCCACAACCTGCAGGGAAAACAAAAGATGCATAAAAAGATGAACTTATAAAATGTGTATTAAGAAAGCAAAAATTTGTTATGAAGGTAATGATATAAAGTCAGTCGACAAAATACCTTCTCTATCTCAGGCACTGTGCGAGAGCAGTACACAAGCTTGGTGACTTCTAATGGGTAAGTCTGTAGGAGATCAAAGATATATAGAAATCAGGGATATTTGTAAAGATATCAGACTGTCATTTAATAAAGTATCCAAAAATATTTAACCGTCGATAGAAATCAGTCACCTTCTGGTAAGCAACGATGAGGGAAAGAAGAGAAATAGTTTTCCCTGTTCCAGAGGGCATCTCCAGAACTCCATGACCCTTTACACACATAATAAAAATTAAATGGGAAACAACTATAGATAAGACAAACACTTGTGTTTAGGGTCTTTTAATTACTTTTCACTTTCACCAAGTTGTTGGCTCTTTTTAAGGGGCAAATACACAAACACAAATATCCCATCTTACATCTCAAATAATGCGAGATTACAAAAACTGCGTTCATAATCACTGAAGAGTAAAGTTGGTTTTATATCCACACATTCTGTCTTTCTCCCTAATAATATGTTTTCAGAAAAATATTCTTTGCAAATTCTAAATAGGGTATGGGTGTTTCCCAGTGATGGGTTGCAGCTGGATGGGCATCCGCTGTGTAAAACATATGCTGGATAAGTTGGTGGTTCATTGCGCTGTGGCGACCCCAGATTAATAAGGGACTAAGCCGAAAAGAAAATGAATAAATGAATTAATTCTAAATGGGGAAATCATATTAGCAACCAATAACTATCAAAGTACAACATTTTTGTTCCCACTTTATATTAAGTGGCCTTAACTAGCATGTACTTACACTGAAATTAATTATTCGTTACACTGTACTTATTGAGTAAATACATGATTTTACATTGTACTTATGCTTGATTAAATACCTGCATGTAATTACATCAGTAATTAATTTCTGTAAGTACATTTATAATTACACTTTTGACCTGAACCCACTCCTAAACCTACCCATACCAGCAAACCTTTTCCCAACCAAAGGTGTTCAGCAATACATTATGAACACAGTAAGTAGAGTACATAGTAGTTAAGGCCACCTAATATAAAGTGGGACCACATTTTTCACAGTCCAAAAAAAGATCGCTAATGTTGTTTTGAGGTCATACTTGCATAGGATTTCAGACCAAATATATCAAATACTATGGTAAACAATAAAGGGAGCAGGTCACTGAACGAATTTGTGAATATAAAACCAACTTTACCTCAATAAAAATATCGGGGTAAAGTTGGTTTTATATCTACACATTCAGTCTTTCTTCCTAATATGTGGCTCTTTTTGGATTTTCAGAAACTATGGAAATGAAAAATGTAAAACAGGAAATACACTGGGACCATTGTTTTTGTTTACATCCCTCAAAATGGTCAATATTGTTACATAATATAAAATTAGTTTGATGTATGGGTATGTGTAAACACAAACCTTTGCATCCAGCGTCCTTTTCAGCTCAAGCATGTACGAGTATTGTTCGGGATAAATGTAGTCATACGGAAAGTAGACTAATAACCCGTCTATATTCAGCCTAATGAGATAAAATAGGCATTAGAGGAAAAACAAGACTTGTGTTATATGAATAGCGGTGTGGACCATTACCAGTCTGCAGATTTGCAGCAATGCTGCCAGATAAATTTGACCGTTTACTTACTTCATGTTTGCTGGTACTGTTTCTCTGCAGCACTTGGATGTTTCTCGTTTTCAGTTTTGTATATTTTCACACATGAATATGTCTGTCCATATAACTGTCATGAACGTATTACACAAAAAGACTTCTATCGAATTACTCAAGCGATCGCAGTGGCACAAAACGATGTCGCAGTAAAAACGCGTAATGTATTTTGCTTCATCGATTGGTTGTTTGCTTCAAAACCCGCCCCATTCTATCAGCTCATTGGATAATATGCATGTCAATTCAATCTCTTGGCGGAAGTACATTTATCACCATTGGGGTTAGATCCAAAAAAAAGAAAAGAAGTCCGCACTGAACTTTCGCTAAAAGTCTGTATTGTACTTTTCTGTCATCACCAAAGATATTTAGAGTAAATTTTCAAAACAACAAACAACAGTATTTTTTTAATCAAATGTAAAATTTGATCAATAAAAATATAGCCAATCACAGACTACACTAAACTATACTGTAGTTAAATAAACAAAGAAAACCGAATGAAAATAAACTAAGAAAAAAAGCAAGTAAAAGTAGAGTGCACTAAAATTACATTTTAAATAAACAAGAATAAAATGGAAAAAAATCAAAGAAAAAAAGAAAAGGAAGTAGAGTACAGTAAAATTACATTTATTCATTCATTTTCCTTCAACTTAACTTAGTCTCTTTATTCATCAGAGGTAACCACAGTGAAATGAATTAAAGATCTGAACTTCCCATCACTACTGTAACCTCAGGAGCAGCCTTGCACACATATTTTACTTAAGGCTGCTATCTTGTGGGCTGTTGTATTTGAATTTGAGGATGGGTAGATGGTAGTGACAGATGATAGTGGTCATGTGTCCTCTGAATACATGTTTCAAAAGATTTATGGTTAAGTTTTTACTTCAAAATATTTATTCTGATGATTTTGAATCTTGCACCTAACAAATATCCTAATTTACAAAAATAAAAAGTAAAACTAACACTGAAACTAATAAAAACTAAACTAAATCTAAGAAATTTTAAAATACAGAAACTAGTAAATCTACCCCTAAAAGCTCTTTAAAACTAACTGAATTTCAAAACAAAAAGTCAAAGCAAAATGCCAACTGGGGCATTGAGCTGGGACTCAAACCAGCGACCTTCTTGCTGTGAGGTGACAGTGTTAACTACTGAGCCACTATGTGACCCTACTAAAATGACATTTTAAATAAAGATGAGGAAAAAAAGAAAGACAAAGAACCAAAGAAAGGAGAAATTTTTTCATTATTAAAACAGGGACAATATTTATATAATAATTTTTATTTACATCAACATTTTTATATATTACAATGCAATAAAATATACAGTATTTCACCCTAACAAAGATTCATCTTCATGAAGTTATTTCCTTTGTACTCATAGGCTGGGTAAAGACCACAGTTTAGACATATTAAAATATTTGCATGAATCCATTTTGGGTCATTCTTTGACAATATTCACCTAGACTGAATAAAACTATACTTTCTCAACTTTTATGACAAACTTCCTGAAATAACCATAGAGCCAAAATCCCAATTCCCTTCCCTGTAAAACAAAGCTTAATAAGTAACATCAAATATAAAAACAAACAAATTTTATTTAACATCTCCAGTTGGGTCAAAATGACCAAAGCATCACATCACTGCTCTTGTGATGCCATCCAAAGTTATAGCATTACTGTTCATCATGCTGTTCATTACTGTCATGACCTCTTCACCTTATGCAAACTAACTAATCATTGTATTTTTACAATGACAGAGTTGAAGCAGTAAAGTTTATTGCATGTTTTAAATAATTGCATGTGGATAAAACTCTACTGGCACAACCAGATGTTTGTCTTACATCCTAATCCATTCAATGTCCTTTAAAACAGGAATATCAAGATGGCTGACACCAAGATTATGAGAAGTTTCTGGATACAGACACAATACAATCTCAGACATATGCAAACTGAGCTAGATGCAATGCTTTTAAAGCACACACCTAACCTCCTCACAGTGACGTTACTAGCTCCATTAAGTGCATTGTCTGAGATTGCATGTCTGAGATTGCATGTCTCAGCTTGCATATGCAAGTCTGCAGTTAGAAACTATTGAATATTAAAGCATCTGAAGAATTCCCCTTATATCTCATGTCTCTCCTCCACGCTCTTATAACGGTCCATGATCCTAAGAACATCCTCCAAAATGGATGGCCCCAAATCCAGGTCCAAACCCATTAGAGACTCTGAGCGGGACATGCTGGGAGAGACCGCCGGAGACTCGCAGTGTTCACTCCGCAGGTCCTCATTGCTAAGTCCCGCATCAGAGTCCAGACTTAAGCCTCGCTTGGGATCTAGCGGACCACAGCCTTCAGACATGGAGTCGTCTGATGAAGCCTCAGATAAGGAGCCTGTGGAAGGCATCATGTGCGGCAGAACTGGGATCGAGGCAGACAGAGTGAGCTCGTGACATTTCCCAATCCCATCCTCACACACAGACATGGAGCGCTGCTGCTGCTGTGGACTGTAATGGTGGTTCTGCTGCTGGTGGTGAACAGGAGATGGCTGCTCATCTAAATGCAGACGTGGAGGTTTAGGAGGAGGCTGCACGGGTGCCATAAACACTGGCATGGAGATGGTGGTTTTGAGGAGTGAGTTATGGTGGCCTCGATGGTAATTGTGACTTTTGCCGCTCACCTCGAAGATCTCATCCATTTTTCTGTCGATGCTGTGAGAACGAGAGCCGGGCGCTTGATTAAGGCCTGGAAGCATGTCCAGTTTGCCTTGCAAGAACCCAACATCACCAAACATGTCCCCTTCTCCATCCGGCCCAACATGGGCACTGTGGCGCACATCACCCAGCGGTGGGCTTATCATGTCGCCTGATAAAACGTCACGTATTTTGGGCTTCTTCCCTCGCTTTGGTGTGGATGTCTTTAAGTAGATGGGTGTCTTTGCTGGCATTCTGTTTCCCAGTATTCGGGGTCAAACGCCTGTGCTGGTGTTTGTAGTCGAAATGAAGAGGAACTAAGTCCTCAGTCTGATATTAGCTCTGTCATACGTTACGGTTGGTTTGTGTCCTTTATTTTACTTTCAAATCTTTCAATTGTAGATGGAAGTGGCCTGCTTTATGTCCAAAGCTCTTCAGGAGTCTCAGGAATGTTTCATCACAACAGTGGATCTAAGGAACAAACAAGGAGAGGAAAGATTTACAACCTGTGAATGTTAAGAGAGCGTCTAGAATTTCCAAAAAAGATCAAAAACACAAGAAAGCGACTTTTCTTTCTTTTCCCCCGAGTGGTGATTTATGTACAGCTATTTGCCTGTATATTACAACTCCTGAGACATTTCACTTGTTCCAAAACATGACTTTCATAAAAATATAATAACATAGACAAAGTGTTTATTTGTATGCATGCATGCTTTTATAAGTACTTTATGAAACTGCCCCAGAACATTACTGGCAGTGCAGAATGAGATTAGAAATCCACAGGTCAGTTCTCCTTTAAACTCTAGCCACCAAATTACATCCACACTGACGTATGCTATTGTGTTGAACATTTTAATGTAGAGATTGCACAACTTTTTGGAAAGCTTCCCTGAACTGAACACAACAGAATAACAGCACAGTTTTATTATTTACTCAAAGTGTCTCTGATATATAAACATATTTATCGCTTCTGAATAACAATTTCTTACATTTACAATACAGCGCTAAAAGACTATTAAACCATATACACTGTTTATTATGTAAAATCTTAAAAGGGTTATATAAAACAATACAATTTTAGGTAGGGTTGCACAATATTAAACAAAACTGACATTGCCATCTTTAATTTTTCTACTATATATATTCATTCATTCATTCATTTTCTTTTCCGCTTAGTCTCTTTATTAATCCGGGGGCGCCACAGAGGAATTAACCGCCAACTTATCCAACATATGTTTTACGCAGCGGATGCTCTTCCACCTGCAACCCAACACTGGGAAACACCTATACACACTCATTCACACTCATACACTACAGACAATTTAGCTTACACAATTCACCTATAGCGCATGTCTTTGGACTGTAGGGAAAACCGGAGGAAACCCGTGCGAACTTGGGGAGAACATGCAAACTCGAACCAGCGACCTTCTTGCTGTGAGGCGATCATGCTACCCACTATGTCACCGTGACGCCCCTACTATATATATTGTGATATCAAATATAAAATTTCACCAGATAAAATATGTATATTTGAAAATAATTCATAATTTTCAATAAATTGGGATGATTTTGTAAGGGAGTGCATCTATATAAACTATTATAAACCAATCACAAACATTGAGAAATATAGTACAGCAACAACACTGTTCAAACTAAATATACAATGCTATATGATTGTATGAAAGTCTAGCAATATTTAGATGCACACATTTAATAATTAAATGTAAATATTTAATAATTAAATGCACAATATAGTATTTACAGTGCTCAGCATATATGAGTACACCCCTCACAAATCACTCATTTAAATTAATATTTTCTATAGGATGCTTTACAATATTTTAGACCCTTTTCACATTTCCGGGTTTCTCAGTAGCGGAAGTCGTCATAGTTTGGAAAACTTTGAGCGCAGTGAATGGGAGAGTACAACAAATAATTTTTTACAATCTTATTTGCTCAAATAATAAAAGAAAAACTTTATGACGATGTTATAAAGACTTTCAGAAAAAGGAAAAAAAATTGTGTGTGACTGATGACGGCAGCCAGATGGGAGAATAACGTCTATTTTACTGACCTGTTCCATAGACGCTGCATTAAAAACACCTCGCATAAGCGATAATTAGTTTTTTTGTAATTTAAAGCAAAGACAATATAATACCTACAGAAATGCATATAAATGTTTATACGCCACAGCCATATCACCCTGCAGCCCAAGACCGGTTACTCACTGAAGCGAAGCAGGGCTGAGCCTGGTCAGTACCTGGATGGGAGACCACATAGGAAAACTAGGTTGCTGTTGGAAGTGGTGTTAGTGAGGCCAGCAGGGGGTGCTCAACCTGCAGTCTGTGTGAGTCCTAATGCCCCAGTAAAAGTGAAGGGGACACTATACTGTCAGTGCTATACTGGTGTCCTGGCCAAAGTCCCTTAATCGGCCCTTACGATCATGGCCTCCCAATCATCCCCATCCACCAAATTGGCTCTATCACTGTCTCTCTACTCCACCAGTAGTGTGGAGTAGTACTGGTGCCGTTGTCCTGTGGCTGCCGTCGCATCATCCAAGTAGAGAGACTACTAATTTTTTTGCAATATTGTGCATGATTTTAAATGTATTATCTTTCCATTTTTAAAGATGTTCTGTGACTAAAATATTAATTTAATAAATACATCTGTTTAATAAATCTGTTTTGTTCAAATGCACCAATATATATTACCCATATTCACTGAGAAATGGATAAAAATACATTCTGAGCACTGCATATACATAAATGCAATTAATTTTCAAAGCTAAAAATGTAATTTTGTTTGCCTGAATACTTTTAAACTGAATTAAATGATTAAAAACACACAATAAATGTTTTGGTAACTTCATGGTTTAATGTTGCAAAAACTCCACAAATCATGAGTGTCTTCCAAAAATCTGGTTAATAATAATACAGATTCAACATTGCAGATCGTGCGATGTGACTATTGTAGAAGTGCATGTTGCGATCTCGATGCTGAAACGATATATTGTGCAGCCCTAATTATAGGTGCAGTTTTTTTCTCCTGTTCATCAGAATGTGTCCTGTTTAGACTATATTTTATGTACCAAATAGAAAGATTATTTACAGCAATAATTATTTGATGACATATTAAAATACATTCTAATGAATCCCAGTGTAGCAGCAAAATGTGAATTAATTATGCTTGATGTTCTTCACAAAATGTATTCAGAAATGTATTCAGTATTCAGTGACACTTAAATTGTATTTAATATATTCTCTTTGTATATAAAAATAACTTTTGTAAATTGCTTCTCCCAGCAGACTGAATTTAATTATGCCGTTAATTATGCCATTGCTGGCAGAGGATGCATTAAAAACAAGCACAATTCTGTTATTGTTCCTCTATGAGAGCCATATGTTTTTTTTTACCATTCGACTGTTCACAGTTTGTTGCTGAGATTTATTGGCAAGTGACGCAATTGTAGAAACATGCTTGTAAAAAGAAAGACAACTATATAAAACGAATGTTTCAAAGATGTGTGTTCTGTCAGACAACTAATGTACATCTCTTATATGACACCATCAGTCCTCATGACCTTCACAAAATCTCTTGGACCAGTTACAGTAACACACTCCTATTATGTAATGCTTAAACACAGTTAGTCCTTGAGATCAGCCAATTCCCGGATTTCCCTAGTAAACCACATGGTGTCATTGCTTTAACACTGCTGAGACTTCAGTCTACACCCAACATGGTGTTAAAAAAAACTAGTTATTTTTATACGTTTATTTATTAAGTGCACAGTTTGGACCATATTTGCTAGATGAGACAATAATTTAGATAAAGTTTAATAATTAATGTTTCTGACAGTCATCAAGACCCTGATTTGTGTAATGCCAAAGCAATATGACAGTACAGTTATAGTGCATTTTCAGAAACACAGTAAACAAGGTGTTCATCATTATGTAATAATATTTTTCTTAGTTTTTTAATTACATTTACAAATATTTATGTTATTTCTATTTGATTCTAGTAGTTTTAGACTATAGTTTTTTTAGTTCAATCATTATAAATTAAAAGAAAAGTCATTAAAGTGTTTTATATTACTTTTAACAATAAAAGTAGCCAAGTTAATAGATTTTCCAATCGTACCACTGACAGTGTAGATTCAGCCAATTTCAACTCAATTTGAGACAGTAAAAAAATCTCAGTTTAACAAAGTGAGACTTAAAACACTACATTCAACACTTCAGGTGAAAGTATCTGTACTTGCCTTTGATATCTGCGATGAAACCCTCGATTGTTCTTGTAGGTTATTCCTGGATGTAAGTGGATAAGCTGTTCTCTGTGCGCGCTCTCGGAAGGGTTGTTATAAACCTCTTAAGCGCGCGCTGAAGCCGAGAGTGACGAGCGGCAGAAGGGCAGGACGGGGGCGTGTGCGCGCAACATGCTCGTGAAAGAGGAAAAGAGGACGACCCAGTCATTGCCATTGGGACGAACTAAGTGAGTTTGCACCGGTTTGCACACATTGTATGGCGATTATCTTTTTAAAGTTCCATTAAAGTGCGCACTTATGTAAGCGCGGTTTGTCCACATTTCCCCCTTCAGTTATTCATTGTATTTAAAGGGACAGTTCACTCCAAAAAAGCCAAAAAAATATTATTTTTTTAGTGTTTGGTTGAACACAACAGGCATTATATACAGTTTAATGTCTAAACTGCTCTTTTCCAAACAGTTGAAGTAGTCTGATCACCCACATAGACGTTATTTATGACATACATGTTCAAATTAGAATTTCACATATAAATATGACATATATTCAACAGATATTTGCAAATATTGCTAAACAAATTTATGTTTTGTAGATATTAGTTAAAATATTCATTCATTCATTTTCGGCTTAGTCCCTTTATTAATCTGGGGTCGCCACAGCAGAATGAACCGCCAACTTATCCAGCATGTGTTTTATGCAGCGGATGCCCTTCCAGCCACAACCCATCTCTGGGAAACATTCACACACAGTCATTCACACTCATACACTACAGACAATTTTAGTCTACCCAATTCACCTATACCCACAGGAACGCAGGGAGAACATCCAAACTCCACACAGAAACGCCAACTGACCAAGCCAAGGTTCAAACCTGCGACCCAGCGACCTTCTTGCTGTGAGGCGACAGCACTACCTACTGCGCCACTGCATCACCCTAGTTAAAATATATTAGATATAATGTTATATATGTGTTAATATATAATTATATCTATATTTAAACATATACAGACATGGACAGAATTGTTTGTAACCTTCCTTAGTTTGCCTTTTTTTAATGCTTCTGATGTTGAACCACAATTCAAAAGCAGTATCTGATTTTCAGTAGTTTATTTTCAGTCATTTTTGATTAATCGTTACTTTTTACACTTTCAAGTTACTACAGTGACTACTCAAGTTTTTCTTTCTTCAATTGAAGTGTATACCAACACTTTTGTCCATGTCTGTAAGTACATATTTTAATAAAAAAAAGAAAAAAAGAAATGGTTATTTTTGCAATAATTGGAAATATATATTGAATATATAAAATGTAATTTATATATGTGAAATCAAAATATGAACTTGTATATGATCTATGTCATTTGCATATATTTTCATGTATCAGATTTGTATATGGGCAGAGGTCAAGCACAAGACTGCTTGTTAGTCTGTTTCTCACACAATGCCATCATATGATCTCTAATTACTTTGAACTTTGTGACAACGTTTATGATATTTTTATGGTGTTTTGTTGTCTTTTTTATGCTTGCCAGTTCAGTGTAACTATAGTCAGAGAAGTGCAGCTCCAACATTCTGTTAAATGTTTCCCATTCTGTTAAAATGTGTTTTAAGCTAAAATCAGGTGTTGGGAATTGTGACAGAAGTTTCATTTAGTGATGAACTATGGCTGTTCAGACCACACAGGATTGCAAGTGCTTTTCTCCCAAGCTGATTCTGCATTGACTCATAGGATAGACGAGCTCTACCCTGTCTGTTTCATAAATAAGTCTTAAAACGCAGCAAAACTGATTGCATAATAACAGAAACAGAGTTGTAATATCCTGTATACTGGTAACAAAACCTGAAAAAAATGTTGTCATTTATATTTCTCTTTTTTTTTTTGTTGCATAAAATAACAAAAATCTGCTATATATTCGGACTTTTATCCATTATTGGGTAACAAAATACCAGTGTGTTTGCTTCAAGAGTTATCAATATTTGGTGGAATAACCCTAATATTCAATCACAGCAAATGAAAACTTTTTAATTTTATATACAGTTGAAATCAAAATTATTAGCCCCTTTTTGAAATGTTCTTTTTTTTTTTTAAATATTTCCCAAATAATGTTTAACGGAGCAAGGAAATTTTCACAGTATGTCTGATAATATTTTTTCTTTCTAAAAAAGTCTTATTTGTTTTATTTTGGCTAGGAAAAAAAAGCTGTTTTAATTTTTTAAGAACCATTTTAAGGTCAAAATTATTAGCCCCTTTAAGCTAACGTTTTTTCGATAGTCTACAGAACAAACCATCATTATATAATAACCTGCCTAATTACCCTAACCTGCCTAGTTAACCTAATTAACCTAATTAAGCCTTTAAATGTCACTTTAAGCTGTATAGAAGTGTCTTGAACAATATCTAGTCAAATATTATTTACTGTCATCATGGCAAAGATCAAATAAATCAGCTAATAATTCTGGGGGGCTAATAATTTTGACTTCAACTGTATATGTTTTTTAATTAGAAAATAAATGTGATCAGATCATTATAGATTAAAACAAATATTAACATTTTAATCAAACCCATATCCAATAAATCCAGAGAAACTGACAATTGTCAAGTGGTCTCCTATAATGTCAGTGATAACCGATTACATGTAATTATGACGTGTTGAAATAAACTGATTACAAAAATTAAGCACTTGTAATTAGTTTATATTACCTTACAATGCTCATAATTATATTACAGTTACTTATTATGGATAACATTTATTTTTTATGGATAACATGATTTACTTATTTTTTATTTGAGAAAAAAAATAATTTCTAAAGTTTTACCTCGTAGTGTTGACAAGACTTATTATATTTTCTTCCCATTTTTAAAATCTTAATTTTTCCTCTTTTTAAAATTTTATTTCATATTTTTATCTAACATATCTAACATAATATATTATATTTAGTTAGATTAGTTCCAGATTTGGCTTTGGTACTGACTAATCTAATGTATATGAACAAAAATAATATTGTATACTGTATTATCCTATACAAAAATACATTTAAAAGAGAGATCTGTGAAGGATGAACTCATGCTGGGCACTTTATGTACAGTACGGACAGCAAAGTGTATATATATATTACTTATTGCTGTGTTAAAAGCATTCATTCATTAATTTTCCTTTGGCTTAGTCCCTTATTCATCAGGGGTCGCCGCAGCGGAATGAACCGCCAACTATTCCGGCATATGTTTTACGCAGCAGATGCCCTTTCAGCCGCAACACTGAAGCCAATTTTGCTTTTACCGAATTCACCTATAGCACATGTCTTTGAACTGTTGGGAAACTGGAGCTCCCGGAGGAAACCCACACAAACACAGGGAGAACATGCAAACTCCACACAGAAATGCCATCTGGCCCAGCCAGGATTTGAACCAGAGACCTACTTGCTGTGAGGTGACAGTGCTAACCACTAAGCCACCATGCCACCCTGAGTTAAAAACAGTTTACAATAAACATTTTCCTTGTTTTGAAAGGCTTTTGTAATGACAGAATGTTCCAGAATGTAGATAAGTGAATGTGACATGTTTTTAGTTTAAAACAGAGATGAGTGTTTTTGAATACTGACTGCTGGATCATAAGTGCACATAAAGACATGCTGATGTGTGTACCTATAAAGAGGTTGAAAACAGCAAAGAAAGCCCACTTTTATTAAATGAATTTTCTCCAAATTGGAAACATTTGTTTAACACCGTCCAAACAGTTTCAGTAAGACTGTACTGGGCCAAACTGATCTCAGACTACAAATATGCACACAAGGCCCTCTCAAACCATCCTTTAAAACAGGTCTCTGTTTTATGGCTCTGTGGGTTTAAACTCCAGTTAATGTTCACATCAACGACTACCTCTGGAATTATTATCAGACTTCTAAACATTCACAGCACTGATGATTATAATATGGAGCAAGATCAGTCTCAAAAATAATACATCTACAAAACATAATTCATACATCCACAACACAGTTCCCATTTATAAATAAATCCAATTTGTAAATTAAAAACACGATTCATAGATAGGGAGTTATGGTGACGCAGTGGACAGAATGATCACCTCACAGCAAAAAGGTTACTGGTTCGCGCCCCGGCTGGGTCAGTTGGCTTTTTTTATGTGGAATTTGCATGTTCTCCCTGTGTTTGTGTGGGTTTCCTCTGGGTGCTCCGGTTTTCCCCACAGTCCAAAGACATGCGCTAAAGGTGAATTGAATAAACTACGTTTGCCGCAGTGTTTGTGTGTAAATGCAAGAGTGTATGGGTGTTTCCCAGTGTTGGGTTGTGACTGGACTGATAATTGGCAGTTAATTCCGCTGTGGCAACACCAGATTAATAAAGAGACTAAGCCAAAAAGAAAATGAATGAACAAATGATTCATAGATACACCAATCCACTTCATAAATTCAAAACACAATTCAAAAATAAACAAATATAATTCATAAGCTCAAAACACGATAAAAAATATACAAATCCAATTTATAAACTTAAAACAGGATTCATAAATACACAAATTCAATTCATAAATTCAAAACACGATTTATAAATACACAAATCCAATTTATAAATTCAAAACAAGATTAAAAAATACACAACCCCAATTCATAAATTTATACACGATTCATAGATATACAAATCCAATTAGCAAACTCAAAACACAATTTAAAATATACAAATCCAATTCATAAATTCAAAACGAGATTCATAGATACACAAATCTAATTTATAAATTCAAAACAAGATAAAAAAATACACAACCCCAATTCATAAATTTATACACGATTCATAGATACACAAATCCAATTCGTAAATTCAAAACACGATTCAAAAATACACAAATCCAATTTATAAATTCAAAACAAGATTCAAAAATACACAAATCCAATTCGTAAATTCAAAACACGATTCAAAAATACACAACCCAATTCATAAATTCATACACGATTCATAGATACACAAATCCAATTCATAAATTCAAAATACAATTCAAGTATACACAAATCCAATTCGTAAACTCAAAACACGATTCACAAATACACAAATCCAATTCGTAAATTCAAAGCATGATTCATAAACAAATCCAATTCATTTAGTAAAAATAATTATGATTTTTACTTGTAAATTCACAAATGTTTGTGTTGTTTTTATGAATTGTGTTTTGAATTTACAAATTGGTGTACATGTATGAATTTTATTTCATAAATATATTACTTTTGAGACTGATCTAGCTCCATATTATAACTTTCACACGCATTCAACACGTTTCTTTTTCACAGTGTCATACGTGTTTAAATAAGTCTTCCAAGTTTTGGAATATGAATATACCCATATGAATATACTATGACAAATACTATTACCTAATATCTCATTTTCTGAGTGAAGACGTTCCTAATGATTCATTGACCTAGAAATTTCCCTTGCTCCTCTGACAGACAAAATATACTGGCATAAATGCTTCTGTGACATTTTGAGTCTTTAATAAGGTCACATTCATCCGTTACAACACCCAATTCACAGATTACTGCAGAAACCATGTGAGAATCAAGAGCATTTTCCTACACATCAGTTTTTTTGAGGATCTAATGTCTGTTCTGGTTGAAATAATCACTTGAGGGTTCAGTTGCTGGTCATCTCTGACGCAGAGGGCCAGAATGAACGCCCCGGGTCAACCAGCGGAGTCGTCAATCCTTCAAAGATGTTACTGTGTGTATTAAATGAATGGGCAGTAAATGGGGAATGCTGAACGAGAGACCTATTTTGCAGGACAATTGACGGCTGAGCGACCCTACTAGTGGGAATTCTGGGAATTTTGAGATATGACATGTGGTTTGCATTAGTGCTCGGAGTGTTTTCGCAGTGTTCAGGCCTGTCAGAAGGCATACTGGGAGGATGACACACTAAGCCGAGATGGAAAAAGAGCTGTTATTCTGCTATGAAATCACTCTGGACTCTAGACTATTGTGGCTTGTGATAGAGCTGCACGATTTATCAGTCATTGAACGCAACCTTGATTCAAAGACAACTATGTGGTGTTATATTCTTAATGACAATGATTTTGTTATGTCTATTAAAGCTTTGATACAAACACAGCAAACATTCAAATCTGTTTTTAACAGATAGAGAACAGTTGTTATTCTGTATACAATAGTTATCAAACTGAGTACATTTTAAACAATTTTTTTTTACTTTGAAAGGTATACATGATGGTTTACAGGTATAAATAATGGTAAAAATCGATACATTTTTATATGAGGATGGAAATTACATTTGTATGCTCACAGATATGTATATATAGATGGCACATTTGACCACACTAAACGTTAATTTAAACCAGGGGTTTAAACCAGGGTGCAAAATATAGGGGGTTTTGACGGGGATTGACCGCATTAATTAATGCTTAATACCCCCTGAAAGACATCA
>CAIGQZ010000379.1:7849745-7883626 GCA_903798205.1 Danio tinwini
CGTCTAAATACTGAGGAACAGTTTGCTCTGATTTGTATCTTAAATACTAACATTACTAATTTAAATAATAGATAAATATACACTTGACCACTCCTATGATGGATTATGCCGTTGTGAATTCATAATTTTGTCAACCAGTTTACACCGGTAGACATAGGTAGCATTTACAAGGCACTTTTCATGTTTGTTTCTACACATAGCCTAAAAGTAAAGTAAAATTTGATGCATATTTTGTATAGTTTGACCTACTAATCAGAGAATGTTGTTGGTTAGAATACACAAAAATATGTCGTTTAAATAAGTTCATTTGATTCACTGAAGGATGTATTACACAAAATAACATTACAGAAAAAGTTGACCCCCCTGATCGGCAATGTATAATTTGCACCCTATTTTAAACACATGTTGTGAGGCTACAATGTGTGAATATAGTCAGCCTATAGTCTAATGGTAAAAATTTATTATTTATACATTTTTTATAATGACACTTGAAGAAACACTTTGATTGACATTTTTCCTTTGTATGTGTCATCAGAAAGTGAAAGCCCTGCCCATTAGTGACACTCTCTCCCTCGTTAGTATAAATAGCCAATATAGTTTTGAATATGCCGCTATGCTGACACACAGGCATTTGTAGGTCTGCCCTCTTTTGAAAAGAGCACAATCTCATTTGAATTTAAAGCAACAGTCACCAAAATTGCACAATTTGGATCAAAGCCTAAAAGTGGCAAAAAGCTAAAACTTCACATACACACACTAGGGACATCAGAGATCTTGTATAAAGAGGCATAATAGGTCTCCTTTATAAAATTTGTTCAGGAATGTTGATTTATCAAGTAATGAAACAAGTGAAGTCTTTGTACATTATTGAATCAAGAGATTCATTCAAAAATACTTGCATTTAAAAGAGCAATACTGGATCAATAATTTGACAAACCTGCTGATTTATGAAACAAGTGAAGCCTTTATAAGTGAGTTAATAAATCGTTCATTCAATAGATTAATTTTAAAAAGCTGCTTCATCAGGTAATGTAAGAAGTAAAGTATTTAAAATAGCGTTACTGGATCTGGACCTGCTAATTTATAAAGCAAGTGAAGCCTTTATAAGTGAATCATTATTCATTTAAGAGATTATTTTAAAGACTTTATAAGTGAAGTGAAGTATTTTTAAGTGAATTATTGAGCTATTTAATCAGGAGATTTATTTTAAAACTCTTTTTAAGTGAGTAATTTGATTACTGAATCATTAATTCAAGAGACACATTCAAAACAATGTTTCTTAGTAATGAAACAAGTTAAGTTTTCATACAGTGTCACTGAATTTATGACATTGTTTTAAAAAGGTTGATGTGTCAAATAAAGTTTTTAAACACGAGTCACTGAATCATTTATTCAATAGATTGACTCAAAACCTTGCTTCATCAGAAAGTAAAGTGAAGTCTTGCGTTATTAAATAATTAAATGAAGAAAATCATTTGTAAGCACTGATTATCAAGTAATAAAACAGATTAAGGCTTTATAAATGAGTTATTAAATAACTAATTCAATAGATTAATTCAAAAACATTGATTTATCAAGTAATTAAATATGTGACATTTTTATAAGTGAGTTATTGAATCACTGAATCAAGAGATGATGGTAGTTTATCAGGTGATTAAATAATACAAAAAATTATAATAATAAAATTATAAAAAAATATATTAAAAAAATTATTAAAAAAATAATAAATTTGATGTATTTTTTTATGGAATTGTCAGAGACTTTGTGCAGTTGTTCAATATTGAAATTGAATTGATTTATTTAAAAGGGACATGCACAAAAATTGTCACTTTGGAATTATAAGATTTTATCTGACATTTTTGTCAAAATTGAGTTATTCACATATTCTTATTAAATGGCAACTAATTTACATTATGTGATGTTTTCTTATAAGTTGTTTACATTTTAAGACTTTTCATTTAAAAAACAAAAAGGTTTTATCTACGAAGTCAAACTCTAGCTTGGCTCTATAAGGTTCTTTCTGTGAGCCAATCAGCATTTCGAATTGGTTGACAGCAGGAAAGACCAGAAAGAAACACAAAATCAGAGTCGACTAAATAATGCTGCACCACACAAAATTGAGAAGAAACTTGAAACTGAAAAGATGTGTGTAAATGTGATGATTGGAAGCATTTTTTGACATTGAGATGAAATGTTTAATTTTACATTGTTGAAAAATACAAATAAAATAATTTTTATAAACAATAACAAATTTAATAATTTACATAATAATAATAATAATAATAATAATAATAAAATTGCAATTTAAAACATACAGACTCAATTCAGAAATCCAATCATAAATCTTAGTTTATCCGGAATCATGCAATATATTGTGTGGCATATTTTGGACATACTTCTCATGCTGTTTATATAACAGTGCTAATTTTGTTCTGTCTACAGAATAATTAAATAAGCTTATGTACAGACTTATCTGTAGTTTGAAATGTTGAAGAATGTTGTAAAAGATCGCATGCCATAAACAACTGGACAAAATTGAAGCCATTTTTAAACTATTAGCTAATTAGTCACACTACATGTTTCCATTGATGGTCTATTTAGTCTCTGCTCTTCATGAGGACATGTTGCTTCTTGTGTGAGTTGTGTAAATATACAGTATAACATATAAAAAAAATAAGACTGAAATAAAATAACAAATTATATATTAGTTCAGAAAGAGCTTAACACTTCAGTTTCCGTGGCATGTCAGAAAACTGGTGTGATTTACTACAGCAATTTTATGAGATCAGACTTGGGAAAAGGCACAGCTCAGCAGGAAAAGAAATAAACAGAGCTTATATGACCCATTTAGTGCAGATCATTCCCAGAGGGCTGTGGGGCTGCTGTGGGAACTCAGTGGTCTCTGTCTGATTTCACCACAGTCATTATCATTAAACGGCTCTTTCAAATTGGCAGTTGCTTAATTGGTTGAAGTGTCATTGAGCATGAGTGAGTACTGTATTTTTATTTTGTTTACATTTGGGTTTTTTTTTTTAATACTTTTATACTTTTAATTCATTTTTCTTAATTAAATATGTAGCTTTTATTTATTATTATTTTACTTTTAAATAAAATTCAAATTAAACTAAATCAAAATATTAAATATTTACTAGACATTATTTTAGTTTTCTGGTTTGACGATTACAGAAACAGATCTACTGGGATTTCCACGCACAACCATCTCTAGGGTTTACAGAGAACAATCAGAAAAAGAGAAAATATCTAGTGAGTGACAGTTCTGTGGGCGCAAATGCCTTGTTGATGTCAGAGGAGAATGACCAGACTGGTTCCAGCTGATAGAAAGACAATAGTAACTCAAATAACCACTCGTTACAACCTAGGTATGCAGAAAAGCATCTCTGAATGCACAAGCAGGAAAACACGTTATGTCATAAAGCGCGAATCATCTCAGACTGGTTTCTTGAACATGACAATGAGTTCACTGTACTCAAATGGCCTGCACAGTCACCAGAACTCAATCCAATATGGCACATTTGGGATGTGATGGAAGGGAAAATTCACAACATGGATGTGCAGCCGACAAATCTGCAGCAACTGTGTGATGCTGTGTGATGCTATTAAAATCTCTGAGGAATATTTCCAGTATCTCCAGTATCTACCTAATAAAGTGGCTGGTGAGTGTATATAAACATTTTTGCATTTAATATTGTATGAGTATTATTATTTTTTTTATTAGTATATTAGTACCTTTTAATTGATTACAAGACCTCACAATAAAACAGATCGATACAATACCACAGAAAAAATGTCTGCAGTTAAACTGCCTTTGATAACTGTAGTCTTTTTTTTTTGTCATAATACTTTTACGCAAAGAGCTTTGAATATTCCAGGCTATTTTTGTCACAACCGGCACATTATTTTACATAACAATCTATTTTGAAATGTTATTTCCCCTTGATCCCCACCAGTGGAATAGGAAGAAAGTGTTTTGAATGAAAAGGAAGGCTCCACTCATGAAGTGACTGAATTTCCCTGTCTGTTTTTTTCCAAAGGAAGCCAGTTTTGTTTTTGAGGTCTCTTAAGCAGACATCTCGTTCCTGCTGCAGAGCCTGGCTCAGATCAGTCGTCCCAAGAAAAATGAGCACTGGGTGGAATTCCTCAAACAGGGCAGGAAATAGGGTGGAGGGACCAAAGAGAAGGTTGTATTTGTGACCACATGGGAATCACAAACATGATTGCTTTAGAAATTTGGCATGACGTTTCTGACAAATCCAGAGAAAGCAAACCTAAAAATAAGCTTATAGTAAAACGTTTTCTACATTTTTCCACTGTAAACATTTAAATAAATGGGGAATGAAATTGCTGAGACCTTCACATACTGACATTTAAAGCTTTAAACTGTTTTTGCAAAATACTCATCTTATATTAAAAGATTACTGAATATACTGAGTTTTTGTTGTAACTTGTTGTAAGGAAAGTAAATTAAAATTCTGTCTTCCTTTACTCACCCTCCACTTGATCCACTTTTTTTTCTTTTCAGTTTTCTTTTTCACTACAGATAACAATGACTACTGGTTTCCAACATTTTTTCAAAATATCTTCCTTTGTGTTGAACAGGAAAAAGCAAATCACAAGAATTGGGCGGGTGAATGAATAGTGACTGTCATTTTTGATGAACTATCCTCATAGCATTTTAACTTTTACATAATTCAAAAAGTGTTGATGGCGTCTGTGACAAACAGCTGTAGTTTTTTTCCGAGAGCAGCTTTGCATTCTGCTTTAAACAAAGGAGTAGGGTTAAATTAAGCTACTTTATAAGCACATTACGCAAAATTAGCCTGTTTAATCAAGGCCAGTTTCTCCACCAAAGCAAATCAACACACTTGCAACTGCAGTTATAAAAACAGCAGGGTGTGTCAATACCCTGTATAGAAAGTGTTTACAGTGCACTAAATTTAAAAACATAGTCAAACAGTTTTATTTTTCAGTGGATCCTCCTTTCAGGGTTTAACTTAGCGGCAGTTTTACAATTTTACCTTCTCCAGTTGATAACAGGGAGAATCTTGAGTTTGAAGTGCCATAAAGGTCATCAATGACTGTTCACATGGACATCAGTAATCTAATTATTTTCCTTAATCTGAATAAGGCAATAATATGATTAAGGTGTTTACATGAGTTTCTTTTTGATAGTTCCTTTCATGATCCCATCCTACATGTTATAGCACATAATTCGATACACACCATTGCGCCACCATGCTATCCGCATTTACTCTGAAGTCTTATGCAGTTTCAGGTGTTTTATTTTTAATTTGTCGACTTTATCTGTAGTTTGGCACTTTTACTTTCATTCAGGAACATTTCATGCATGCATGCAGCTAAAATCCTACAAGACTGTAATAGTTTAAGGTGTATACATGTCTGTACTGCACTTCAGTAATGCGACTTAAAATCACTGTTTACATGCTAGACTCTTAATCAGAGTATTGTCTTAATCGTATATCAGATTATTGGTGTCCATGTAAACGTACTCGCTTATTCAGCAACATATTTCACTTTATTGTCATGAAGAACATTGAAGATGTAAAAAAAACTTTCTATTTCACAAAGGTTTATTTTACAGTGAAAAAAAGTTGTCGGGAATATTAAAATGTTCTTCGTAATGAGTAACAAATTGTTATATTAAGAACCATTCAACTCAAGTTTATGGAACCCAATATCAATATTTAGTTGTACAAAATATGACAAGTCGACATGTTTTTATGCTACTTTATTAAAATCAGTTAACCATGTTTCAACTCTCAAAATAGCATTTTTTTTCTATTAAAAAAAAAGATCAATTCAATGATTTATTTAGCATTTTATTTATATTCCATATTCTGTCTTCTCATTGTATTTGTTATTTTCAATATCCCCAGGAGTACATGAATAGTTTAATATCTTTATACAAATGTTTAAATATGTAATATATGATGATTAGAATTATTTTTGGCTTAGTTTTTTTTCCATAAAACTACTTTTTTCATTTTCATAAATTCACTATTTGTAATGTTCACCGTTTATAAAAATTTGTCTAAGAATCTAGAATCCAATCAAGAACTGATCTTAATCAAAAAATAAAAGCTTGCAAATCAGAATGATTCAAATCAGGATTTGAATATATACCCTTCCCAAGATATGAATTTGTTACATGGGAAAATAAATTGATTGGTCTTACCTTTCTACATGCCTACTTCAGATATAAGAATGTTGAAGACCTGGAATTTAGAGGAAATGACTCATATGATTCTCACACTCGTACGGGAGAATCAACCATGACAAAACTACCGCCACCACTTATTCACCCATAGTTTGAGGCCCTGCTCCTTTTTAATCTGGTATTGCGTTTATTAAATACTTCACAACTTCACCTACAATGAATGGTTACAAAATGTTACCTTTTTGTCAAATATGGACACTTCTTAATTTACAAAGCCGTCATTTTGAAGAGAGGCAACCCAAAAAAAAACAAAACTCAGGAAAATTCAGAGCAGTCATTGAGACATACCACCTGTTTCAGAAAAAGCGTGACAGAACTGCGAGAGAACTAAAGAAATGACATGATATATTTTACCATCAACATCAGCTGTTGCACAATTCCAAGTTAATTTACAAACCAGATGGGAAGAATATGTACTATACACATGTATATATATTTATATTTTATGTATATATATACATTCATAAAATGAATCAATGTGACAGCCACGTTACAAAGAAAACAAAAAGAGCAGACCGCTTAAGTATAAAAAATAAATTAAAATGATTTCACATGTCAAACATACAATGGTAGGTCTCATCCATGGAGTGGCATCAACACACTAAACACAAATATGTAGCAATGGGAATATAAGGATTGTTCATACAGACATGAAAAAGGAGCAAACTAGTCTAAGCAGAGCGGAAACAGAGCTAAAACTTCTTAAAAGGATCTAAATAATTGATGGGAAGCAAATGAAACGTGCCGCTAAACAATAGGAACTAGTTCAGTTCCTCCACAGGACGCAGAGGGAGTGGCAGTAAATGAAGTCTCCCTGCTGTGCTGTCAGTCAGCCGGCAAACTCAAGCAGGATGGTCATTATCCAACTAACCTGTTTGGTATATGCTGTTGAAATTAACTGTCTTTTATAATGCCAAAATGTATGCAATTCTGTGTCTTCTGATCTACACACCACCCATAAAGGTCCTTAAAATGAACATTTATTTAAACTTTCTCATTTGGTTTTAAAATAGACATTTAATTTTTATCTTTCCATCACTTGTACAGACATAATCCCTCCCTATCCCAACCGTCCAATAGAAATCTTTACGTGAATACTGTGGTGTGAAACCTGGCATGGGAGGTTATCTATATACCGTCTATCTGTGAAGCAGCACACCTAAAAGTCCAAAAAGCAGTGCACAACACAGTCATTTCACTGGCAAAACGGTGACGCTGTGGGGTCAAAGCCTTTGAAAACGTCTTTTAAAGAAGCATTGTCCTGTTCAGCCGTATCAGGCTGTGCTGGGCTACTGCCGCCAAATGGGCTACCAGTGCCGCTTGGCTTGTTGACCTGCTTTACCATGGTGAACAGTGTGGATACAGGTAGATTGTGGACCGCTGCGGGTTGCTCTGCAGAAGCGGTAGTGCCTTGACCAGCTGTGGATGGACCACCTGTAGCTGCTGTCGCTGCGGCAGTCGCTGCATTGGGTGAGGGTGAAGGTTTGGGTCGGGGGCGGTTGTAGCTGTTGTAGCGATCTGTAGTCTGCTCAGTCGAGCTCTTCTCTGGTTCTGGCTGGTCCAGTGCAGACTTGCGCACAAACAGCGGCTCTTTAGACTTGGGTTTAGCTAAAGCAGTTGTACTTTCGCTTGATTTGGGCTCAGGAGGAGGACTAGTGTTTCTAGTAGCCAATGAACCCTCTGTCTTGTCTGAGCCTTGACTCCGAGGGTCGTATAAACTAATGCCGCTCAGCACACTGGTGCCACCACCGCTACTAACTACACTGGCAGATCCCACACTTCGAACCGAGCCTCCTGCTGATAGCAGCCGAGGGTCATAGGGTGCAATGGTGGGACTAGAGGAAGGTGGAGATAAGGAGCTAGTAGGGGGAGATCCTTGAGGAACAAGTGGCTCTGAGGTGGACTTAAGGGCAGATTTTTGAGGTTGTAATCGGGGGTCGGCAGGGGCTTTCCTTGCCATACGAGGGTCAATGGGTTTTTCAGATGAGACGGACGGAGGTGACGAGATTCCTGTAGAAGCGCCTTGAACGGGGCTTGATGAAGAGGCGTTAACAGTTTTGAGGATGCGGGAGAGCAGCTCAAAGTCTGGTAGGGAAGAGGAGGACTGATTCGACTGCTCAACAGGAGCAGGAGGAGGAACAACAGTAGGTGGGAGAATAGAGGAGTGATGAGGGGGCTGTGTGCGGGACAGACGGGGATCCATGGCAGTGACTGGTGGGATGCCAGGGGGTAGTGGGAGCAAGTCTTGTTTAGGAATGGGGATAGGGATGAGGTCTTCTGGACTCCACAGCACTGCCTTAGAAAACGAAGGCTTTTGCAGAACTACATCCTTTTTGATGTGGCTGAACTGCTGTAGTTGTGAGCGGGGATCGCGTAAAGCCATGCCCATTAAAGGGTCAAGAGGGATGGGCACAGGCTTGTCCCTCAGCATCCTTTCGCCCTCCTCTTCCTCATTGCTGGCTGGAGCGGTCAAAGGTGGCGGTTTGTACACAAGTGGTGGATCGGGTTTAGATGCATGTGCAGCTGCATGTCGGGCAAGACGGGGGTCAGAAGGAGTAGGAGACAGGGAAGATGAAGCCTCGGGTGCCTGAGAAGAGTCTGTGTTGCGGGATAGACGTGGATCCCGTGCCAACCTGGGGTCTGCTGGTCTGCTAGGTGCTGGTGTAGGCTGAGATTTTTGTAGACGAGGGTCACTGGGAGCTCCATCAGGCTTCACAGGGCCTTGGTTTTGGGTTTGTTGTCGTAGTGTTTTCAGAATTGAAGTGACGCTGCCACCACCATCCTCATCTTCACTGGAATACCAGTTTGCTGAATCTCCTGTAAGTAAATAGAAGTGAAAAGATTCAGAGTTCAGTCTGTTTTCTTCACTGGTAGTCTATAATCTTAAACATCAGCCTGTGTAAATTTCAATCAGTGATCGAAAGCACCATCTAGTGGAGGGACATGATTATTTTCTGGCAAAATTGCACAAGCCCAGGCCAGAGGATGTTTACAGTATTATGAGGTCCTGGGCAGGGTCAAGCTCTGAGCAGAGTCCTTGAGAGGTTTCCTTCCCAGAAATAGCTTTGGCAGCATATACATTTGAAGTCAGCTTTTTCAAAAACTAATCTATCTGCATAACAAAAATGTTATAAAAACAAAAAAAAACTTCCTCAAGGCAATTTGATATACATTACTGTTTTAATGCTAAACTTGCTGTTTTAACTAAACTAATATATAATGTTTTGTTAAACAGTTCCAACACATGGACTTGTAGAGTATTACCTCCTTCATTCTCCCTCTCAGTTCCTCCTCCATCAGCTAGCCTCCTGGCTCTCTCCTCATCCTCCTGCTGCTTCTGCTGGAGTCTCATAAAAAGCACCCGCTGTGCTGGAGGCAGGAAATCAGGCACTGCCATTCCAGTCTGATTTGACGGGCCTACATTAGCTACACCCTCCATACTTCCAGAGTTGTGGTTCCCAGGTGATTGATCATTGAAGTTTCCACTACCCATGCCTTGAAAGTTGTCACCTGTACAGTGAGGCAAAGAATGGGATTGAATACTAATGTTTTAGAAAGAAAACAGTATAGGACAATAAAATAGCTCACATCACTGGTTCACAATAAAATTAGTTCAACTTTCAAGAATGCATATGCAGTTCTTAAATGTATTTAATTAGTATAAGACCAAATGGTTAAATTACTATTAAAATGAAACATTAACTCACAGTCTCTTCCACTTCCATCTATCGACATTGCTTGCTGTTGCTGGTAGAAGTTATCATAGAAGTTGTTACCAGAAGATCCACCACCTGGAGACATCATGCCTGGGTTTGGTGGTCCTTCTCCCTGGGCAAAGTTCTGCATCATTGGTGGTCCTGCACCCATTGATGGAGGGCCTTGATTCATATTAGATGGCCCCATAGGAGGCCTATCATGAGGACCACATAGACCCATGTGACCTGGTGGTGGGGGAAAACGAGGTGGAGGTGCACCTGGGGGACCTGGAGGTGGTCCTTGAGGTCCTGCAGTACCTGCAGAAGCATTGGCAGGAACTGGTCCTCTGTAAAGATAGGATCTGTGTCATTATATTCTGCATACAGCTGGTAAATAAACATTACCTCAAAAAAGAGGAATAACTAACCTGACACCCAGTTTTTGTGCAAGCTGTCCTGTGGGCTTCACAACAATTTCAAACAAGGAGGGGATCTTCTTTCCTGCATTTCCTCCACAAACAGGTGGTGGGCCCATAGGGGGTGGAGGGCCAGTTGGAGGAGGCCCTTGGAAGGTGCCTCCATCTGGGCAGGGAGGAAGGGGGCCTGGGCAGGGCCCAACTCCAGGACCAGGACCAGGTCCAGGAACAGGCCCAGCACCAGGGCCTGGGGCCGGTGGACCACTTGGAGGGATGTTACCATGTGGGGCACTAGGCATTCCAAACTCCATGGGCGTTGAAGAATCCCCTGGGGAAGGTCTTGGTGGAGTTGGGAGAAGACCAACACCAGGGGGTGGTTTAGGAAGAGGGTTAATGCCTTGCTTTTTCAGTTCCTCAACCTCTTTCTCATCTTCTGCACCAGCTTCTGCATCCTCTGCCAGCATCTTCATTAAAAAAAATGTAATAAAATTTTTATATAACACACACACAGACACACACAGACACACACAGACACACACACACACACACATATATATATACATATCATTATACACACACACCAGTGGAGTTACTCAAGATGTACAGAAACAACAATTACAAAGCTTCAGCTATATGTTTCAACATATATGTGAAGATTACCTTATCGAGCAGCTCTTGAGTATCTTCTGTTAGGGAGTCATGGGAGAACATGCACTCATCACCATTCACACAGTTCCCTGTGGTATGAAACAGCTTGCAAGGGAAATCACGTTCAGTGGAGTCAAGGACTTATTAACACATTTGGAAACTCTTACTCTTTTACAGCATAAGACTTTCGTATGTACCATTAAAATGTCTTTATTATATATATATATATATATATATATAATGTCAGACTCAGCAAGCAAAATGACCAAAGGATATCATGCATGTAGGGACAATTTTCTGCTCGTGCACAGAAGCCAGTGATGTAGAACTTGCATAGTTCTTTCTTCTTAGGCAACTCAATGTCATGGCTGAAATTACAGTGGTCACCCTGAAGATAAATTGACAAAAATTAGAACAGAATTAATTCCCTGTTGTAAACAAGCCATATGTTATTTTGCATAATCTTATAAATTAGACATTACTTGTTTATATCAATGCTCCTAAATACCAAATGAACAAAATTACGTTAACCATATTTATTTGCATTGTCTTTCAAAAGCTGAGCTTACCCATGTGCAGCGACCCTCAATGTAGTATTTGCAAATAGCTTTTCCCTTTTTCTCTGGCCCATGTTTCTCCTGATCATTCCTTCTTGGGGCACCAGATCCATCCTAAATTAGTCAGTAAAGTACAATTATTTAGATGCTAATTTATGTTTTGCAGATAATTAAAAAATAAAAGGATAATCTGAAGAACTGTCTCACTACCATGTCCTTATCTCCACTGTTGTCATCATCAGGTCCTTGGTCTCCTCCACGGCCCCTTCCTCGATTCCTCCCTCTTCCCCGATTCATTCCTCGACCTCCTTTCCCCCGACCACGACCTCGCCCACCTTTTCCACCTGAAGCAATCAAAAGGTAAAAAATTACAAACACAATCAACTTCCATGTTGACCTAAGATTTGGGTGTATTGCTACATCTAAAACTCACCCCGCCCTCTGTCCTTCGTTTTCCTGTATTGGTTTAGTTCTTTTGAGTAGTCATCATAATCATCATCTCCCATGTTGTCAAAGTCATCATCTCCATACTGTTAAACAAAGGTAAACTGATTTATTTAATGCTTAAAACTTTCCAAGTAACAATGACAGATTCCATTTAAAAGACAGACGGGATATCCAAATTTCTACATTTTTCATATTTGAACAACACTCATAAAACAGGTTAGGGCAGGGCTGCCCAAACTTGGTCCTGGAGGACCGGTGTCCTGCAGATTTTAGCTCCAACTTGCCTCAACACACCTGCATGGATGTTTCTAGAAAACCTAGTAAGAGCTTGATTAGCAAGCCCAGGTATGTCTGATTGGGGTTGGAACTATCTTTGCAGGAGTTTGGGCACCCCTGGGTTAGGGCATTATATAGGATATTCCCAAGAACTATTCTCTAATAGAAATTAGACCATCAGAATTCCTTGATATTTAATTAACTGTGACCCACCTCCATATCATCTCCATACATGCCATCACCATCATCATTCTCTCCACCCATTTTGCCTCGTCCTCTCCCTCTACCACCTCCTCTTCCACCACGTCCCCTCATTCCTCCTCTGCCTCGACCTCTCAGGTTCTTCATGCGGTTTTTGCCACCTTTGTGACAGTAATTAAGATCACATACTTGTGAACTCACAAACATGATTCTTGTCATACTAATAACACTGCCACTAAAATACATACTTCACACAACAACTACTTAAAAATAGATATAAAATACAGTGCTTACATTGATATGTAACAACACATTCTGATAAAACCACTAAATTATTATCTGTATATTAAAATAAACATTCACCTCTGCCACGTGGACCTCCAACCTCTTTGGCCTTGCGGTACTGGTTCAGCTCCTTGGCGAAGTCATCATAGTCATCATCACCCATGTCCTCATCATCTTCACCTTCATACGTTTCCTCCTCATAGTCATCGTAGCCACCATAGCCCTGCTTGTCCATCTTCATGTAGCCACCTTTCTTTGACATAGGACCTCCATGACCAGAGGGAGCAGAAGAGTAGCCTCCTTGAGACTACAAAATACAGATTGAGATTAAAATCCAATCTGACAGGCAGACTGGTCCGTTTTATCACTGGAGCTGATGTTCGGTGCTATATTGTGACCTAATCTGATACTCTATGATGCCTTTTCCATGTAAATTGTCCAAACAAGCCACAATGGTAAGAAACAGAACTAGCAAACAAACTTTGATAATAATAGTTTCAGGTATTGATTATGAGCCTTACTTAATGTTAAAAGTGTGCTATGAGTTTAAACATAACTAGAATGTTCAGTCTGTGAGCAAACAAGTGTATTACAAGACAAAGATCACATCAGTTAAACATTATGTGCTTTTTTGAAGTTAAACTTATTGACAATTTATAAAACTTAATCGCATGTTATTTAAAAAGAATTGTTGCTGATTCACGTTTGGCGTGGACAATTACTTTACACTAGAATCTAATTGAATCACATCTAGTTAGGACATGGTGTCAAGAACTAAACAAAAATGTTTTACTCACAGAGGGGGGATATGGTGGGCTGTATTCCCTGTACTTCCTCTTTTCAGTGGGACTGTAATCTGATTCCTCACTGTAGTCTGAGTACTCATCACTGGACGACTGGTGACGCTGTATCATGCACAAAAACATTTTGAAAAACAAAAACACTACTATTTAAATACATTTTTGGGATTTTTCACATTTGCATCACATTTTACAGAAAATTATTAATCTGTAGAATCTTGTTTAACTTTAGAGACAAAAGCACTTACCTTGTGCTTCGATTTACGCTTTTTCTTGGCCCTCCTTTTTTCTTTTTCACGCTCTCGCTCCCTCTTTCTCTTTCTCCTGCGCCGATGTGACTTTTCATCATCATTTGATTCACTGGCATGACGCTCCTTGCTGTGGCGAGGTTTATCCTGGGGATCAGCCACCTCTCCACTGGGCACCTCTGCCTCTCCACCATCATCCTCCAACTCACCTTCTTCCAATTCCCCGTCTTCTTGTCTGTTTAACATGGAAAACAAAAGATGAAAGTCAGAACTCAAAACAAGACTGAAGAAAAATGACAACCTTTTTTGACTCAAGAACCCTTATTTTGTGCTTCATCTATAACCGACAGCTGCAAAATGGTTACTGTTTTTAAAACTGTGGAGAAGACTGCATCCACTATGTTGATTAGCTAACTAATGGGCCTTCATGCTTAATTCTGACATGGCTATCTCTGCTCGTCTGGCTATTAACAATTACTTGTCATTACAGTGTAAAAATCTAAGCACATTTTTTACTTTTAGACTAAAAGCAGTGAACAGAAGTGAAGAGAGGAAAAGAGATCTCTTTATTAACACTGCTGCCAATCTACAGATGCAACACTGTAATTTTGTTGTGTTGAGAATTACACTAGGGGTGTCAAATCTTTACTGTTCATTTGTGCGATGCTGAGAGCAACTCTGAGTCACTACAGAGCCGCCCTGTTTATAGAAGATCTAACATATAGTGCATATACTAAGCAATCATTTGGTTCAGACATGACTGCACTTTAAAACAAAGATAAGGAACTGTCACATAAGACACACAAGCAGTGCTACACTTTATATTGCACACTGACAAAACATTATCAATGAACCACTCAACTTTACTCCTGAAAAAGAAACTTCTGGAAAAGGACGTGCTAAAACATGAACTAAAATGCAAAGCTATGGGTGAGATATGACAAAAAATATCCACAAAAATTAAACCAACTGACACATTCACATATTTATACTGTAGCATATCTCAAGTAACTTTAACTAGTTTAAAAAAGCTTTATGCTATAGTAATAACAACAATAAAAAATGTCAGAAAGAAGGTCCATTTGCAAACTTTAAAGACAAAACTTTTACATTTAACTGACATTTTAAAGTTCAAAGACTGTTGAAAACCTTTTCAAAATCCCTATAAAAATTAAAACTTCCTTATCAGTGGGCTGTAAGAACTATTTCTTCCATGGCTAAACTCAAGTCATCTGTTCTTCTGAACAGGTAATGTTTTTAAAACAGAACAAATCAATTGATGAATGGTCACTAATGATTAATTACAAATGCATTCATCTCTATTTGTCGACAAAAATACTGCATGAGTATTAATAGCATGTTGTAAAACAAAATATAGTTATATAACATAGTGGGCTCTCAGTAAATAATGAGACCACTTTTTTTAACAACCTCATTTGCTTCTGTAATTTTCCACTCTAAAGTTTTCGAATACAATGTCAAAACAATGTGGTCAGACAAAATTATAAATGATGCTCCCTTGCATTATTTACTTGTCTAACACACCTTGTAATAACATCTGATAAAAGCAAAAAATAAAAGTTTCCAATGTAACAAAAAAAAGTGTTGCAAGAAAATCTTGGTAAATTTACAACTAACTTAAAAAATAATTATTATTCAAAGTTTGTTCACTGTATGTGTGCAAATGACAAAATACAATCGCATGCAAAGACAAACAAAATAAATTGGCCTGTACATTTCTGGTCATGAACTGGCAATACTTACTGTGAAATACTAATGTATGCATAAGGGAGGTGAAAGGTTGCAGTTTGGGCAATATGGTTAAGCACTTTTGTGTTCTGATAAGACCTTGAATGCTTCTGAGACATTGGACAGCACTGGACCATGAAGGGACGTATGTGCACATTCAGCTAACTAAACAGTAAAAGAAGTGTATGTAAAACAGGGACACCTGTTGTGGCATATTTACTAGATTAATAATAATATAACACTTCTTTCTACTATCGACAAATTAATTAAATTGAAGGACTAACTAAGAGGAACAGCATTTAACCAAAATAAAGCCCATGAAGCTTAAATGTAAGGGAACCTAAAATGTCCCTGTTAATTCGGATTATAAAAATATGTCGTGCTACTAATGAGACGTTTAAATATAAAAGAACAAATGTTTAAAACAAATAAATTCATATACTACAATAATTTTATATACCAGTATATTTCAATTTCAAATCAACTTATTGATTTTTAAAAAGGAAGGGTTATATTATATCTCATATTAACATTAAAACAAACGTTACGCTCAAGCATACAAGCCCTAAAGGAATAAATTTTTTTAAGTTATTTTAGTGACGTCTCCAATAAATCTATGTGCGTGGCTCGTGACACTTAGCATACGCGCTAAGTGCTAAAGGGTGACAAATTAACATCGCATACTATAATTTGCGCTATTACGTTAAGATAAAGTAAATCGTATTGTATTCGATGACCAATTAAATGTGGAATAATTAATCAGACGCCAAGTTATAAACCGTGATAGTCCGTCGCTATTCATTAGCTTCCGTTAGCCGTGTTTTGTTGCTAAATCGTTGGCTGTTAGCACTGCTAGCTTTAGCTTTGTCCAGGCCTCGCGATGGACAAAGAAACTAATTCCTTAACGCGTAACAAGGGATTAATTTTACCACGTTAAATACGGTTTGCGTTGTGGTATTAAGTCGGAGTTTAATTTTAGGTCGATAACAAAAAAATATTGTTAGCTCGTATTTTCTTTTGTCCATCTGGTCTTTATCTATGATGAAAACACTGAGTTACATGATCAATGTTTTGACGTAGTGGTGGCCCCATGGTCTTCGATCACTAAAAAAGCTTCGAAAGTGACTGAAAATGTAAATTTGATCATATTTTGAATGTTTTCCTGATTCGCTTGTGACCTTCCAGATTGCG
The DNA here is from genome assembly GCA_903798205.1 of Danio tinwini. Lineage (NCBI taxonomy): Eukaryota > Metazoa > Chordata > Actinopteri > Cypriniformes > Danionidae > Danio > Danio tinwini. Next base: position 7,866,515 of record CAIGQZ010000379.1, read on the forward strand.
ATGTGTAACGTTTCAAGATGGCGTTTCGTTACCTCTGTACGTTTCCCAGAAAAGGCGACTTTAATCCCTTTGAAAGAAAAAAAGCAAATGCCCGTGCTTTTTGTTTTTGGAAAAAAGCAAAGGACAAATCAATAGTTGGATAGAAATATGATGATATTACTCGACCTTTCGTCAGTGAGAAGGCTGTTGTGTTCGTGGTTGGCTGTTGGGGAGTTTGGATGGACAGTCATGCTTTCCACAGCCATTTCCTCTAACGTACTACATTCAGTGCAAAAAATCAACTGTCTTATGCGTTACTTGACTTTGATCTACTTGTTGATTGGCATTAGGAAGAGATTCAGTTCATTGTAGACAATTCCCCACTAACAGTTTAAAAGAGAAACAGGTTGAAAACGTTCCTGAGGTTCTCCGTCCTACAGTTGCGATGTGAAATGAAACTCATTCTCTTAAAATGGCGACGCTTCTTCTCCGAAGAGAATGGGCGGACTTACGTGACGTCGACTGTCACGGAAATGACCGATCGGGTCATGGAAAAAACAAACACATTTTTTTTTACTACAAGGATAATGTAATAGTTAAAAATATTATATATTAACTGTAATCATGCACATAATACCGTAATATAAAACATTATTATCATCATTATCATTAATATTATCATTGTTATTATAAACAGTATTACTATTATATCAAATAAGTGGCTTGTGGTTAAAATATTTTATCCACAATACATTTTGTTTGGTTTGAGATGTTTCAAGAGCTATCCTAGACCATGTGTTAAATGTATAATTGATCATATTAAAATAAAATAATACATACAGTTATGGTCATGAATATACAATGTACCTTTCAATAAAATGTATTGCTTTTAAAATACTGCAATATATTTCATATAAAAATGTTGAAAATAATATCACTAGATATAACAGTTTTATAAAACTTGACTTTTTATTTGATTCTATTTTGCAAACACGGACCAAGGAAACAATAATGTAATGCTATTAATAGTGACCTACACTCCAATAAACATAATTCTGTCACATTTATGTTTGCTTAAGACTATTATTATTGTAAATTATACTGTTGCATTTTGTTCGAAATTTAAATCTTATAATGATCTCAGTAAACAGACTTTGTCAAATAATTTGAGAATGTTTTTAAAAATTAAAAAGACCTTTAATTATTTATATTCTTTATTATTTGATGTCTCTTTTGAAAAAACTTATTTTCTTTTGTTCCATTTTTTTTGCAAGTAGATTATAACAGAATGCAAAATACACAATTTTCACTCATATTTGGACAGATGTGTTAAGTTAAATAAAAACAATTGCCCTACATTTACTCACAATATTCATTAAACATTCAATTAATCATATGTACATGACACATTTTGATGGATTTTAACGCTTTAAATTTGCTAGAGGTATAAAGGGTCCCTGGTCTATTGTTGAGCTCTGATTCTGGCATACATCTCTTACGTCATCATTGCGCGCCTTTACGAGTACCACTAAGCGGCACTTCTGTCCCATTGAATGGGCAATAGAAAAAAATAGAGCGTAGAATAGTCAAACTAACCAGTAGTTAACTGCTTACATCGTATCATCAGAAATACAAATATTCCAAAATGATCGATACCATCGAAAAAGAAGACACTATTATTAGTGAGGAGGAAGCTGCACAATATGATCGCCAGATTCGTCTGTGGGGTCTCGATGCTCAAAAAAGGTTCGTGGATAAAGGTTTCGAGCAAAAAACAAAACAAAGCTTATTTACATTTTGTGTATCTTGTTTTTTAATGATTGTGTTTACTAAAAACATAAGTTTGATTTCTAATGCAATACATTCACAGTCGCCTGACATACATTGCGTGAAATAATTTTCGTACTTGTTGTATATTGCCAGCATATAATAATGAATTAACGTTATGTACTTGTTCAGTACCTGTCAAATGTTTTAAATCTTCATGATTTTAAATGTTATATTATAGTCTCCCATGCTCACCATATGCGTATAAAGGTGATCACTAAAATTGTATTAGACAATGTAAAAATATGTCTTCTAGTATCTAATATGTTATGTGAATTTCTGATATAAATACTCACACACACACATCAAACATTTGAATGCTAGTAGGTCACAGTCTCTGCAAAAAATATTAGCATAAGTGGCAATAATTAACTGTTTTCAACATGAATAATATGAGAATTCGTTTTATACAGTTATACATAATATATAGTTGATTTCTGAAGGATCATGTGACACCTAAGACTGGGATTTAATAATAATAGTCTTTTTTAACTGAATTTTGATCACATAAATGTACCCGTGGTGAGCATGAGAGGCTTCATTAACATCATATAAATCACGATGTTTCCAGACATTTGACAAGTACAGTAATTAATATAAATAACTGCATTTTTAGACTGAGGGGATCACGAGTACTTCTTGTTGGACTCCGGGGTCTTGGAGCAGAAGTAGCAAAGAATCTTATTTTGGCTGGAGTCAAAGGACTGACCCTCCTGGACCATGAGCAGGTATCAAATAACTGATGTATAGCATATTAGCAGTGCACTCATCAGACATCTTTATTGCATAGAAAGGAGATACAATAAAAATTTAATTATGAGCACATTAATAGATATATAACTCAGTGATTTATTTTTTCTTTCGTTACGACTTCCGTCAATTAGGTGACTGAGGAGTCCAGGCGGGCTCAGTTCTTGATCCCCGTGGATGCAGATGGTCAGAACCATGCTCGGGCCTCTCTGGAGAGAGCTCAGTTCCTCAACCCCATGGTGGAAGTAAAGGCAGACACTGAACCAGTGGAGAGCAAACCAGATGACTTTTTCTTTCAGTTTGATGCGGTGAGTTCCAAAACCGATATTTTATTCCTGCAAATTCTGCATAATTGACATAAAATAGCATACAAATAGGCTTTATATGGCCTTAGTAATAATAATAGTAATTGACACTCTTAAAATAATAACCACAGAATAATAGTTCACAAAGGCAGAGTGCTAAATCCTTCCTCAATTTCTTTATTGCTTAAAGAGAGTAATTTCATATTTGATAACTATTTTTATGTTGAATGTATGAAATTAATATCCAGTAGTAACTACTCTCATTTTTCTTCCCCAAATATAGTCATTTTAAATTGAAAATGTGGTACTATTTACATAGTTCATGTTACAAATAAATACAAGATTTAGACATTTTAAAAAAATATTAGGTTTACAAATAAGAGTGAATGTGTGAGTACTTTGAAGTGTTATTTGAAAATAATCACAATAAATGCCTAACATGGATCCATACTATAATATGTATCTATTTTTTGGTAATAATAAATTATAAACAATACATTACAGTACATAAACTTCTTTAAACACATTTATATTGCATTTTATCTCTTTATATGGTTGTCAAAGGCTATTAGTAATTTTGTAAATTATGTTTTGGTCTCAATGTCTGCTTGTTAAGTCGTGACGTATGGAGTACTGTTTCCGGGTCTAAGCCGCTACTCATTTGAATTGAGCAAATAATTGTTTATAACCATTTTTAGTCATCACACATTAAAGTGAATCTTATATAAAATCATGGTGTACACAACAGTTTCTGGACATGCTGCATCAAAGACACCAATATTTAAAAAAAATTATAAAAAATTTATCCCTTTCTGGCCAGCGAATTTTAGGCATGGATATTTATACTGCGATCGTGATTTTCGAAAGTATTACAGAGCTTTGTAAATGTTTATTATTACCATTGGTTGAGCCTTTCCGTACAGTTTGATAGAGCAATTGGACCCGAAGCCATTTCAACGACGTCACATTGGAATGTTTAAAAATGTATGAAACATATATAAATCCCTGTAATAAAAAACGTCTGGTTACGTCCGTAACCCTCGTTCCCCGAATAAGGGAACGGAGACGTGTGTCTCCACTGCCACAGCACCTAAGTCTCCAGCTGGGAGCTGAGTGATCGGCTCTTCAGCAGGCAATTCTGAGAATCTGACTCCAGCAGCTGGCTTATATAGCCCTGATGAGCTCATCAGCCACAGCTGTGGAGCTCAGCTCCGCCAATTCAATTGGCATTTCATTGGCCCGTTTTCTTATCATCAGAAGCGATTGGTCGTCTGAAGTACTCCCAAAGTCTGTTTAAGACACACGTTGGAGTTCCCTATGAAGGGGAAACACTTTTCTCATACTATTAACCAAGTATGACAATAAAAGAGACATTTTGTACACTCTACATATTATTAGTCATACAGAAAGGAGTGCATTTGCAATTAAAAAAAAATGTTATTTGCAAAAGTTTAAATGATCACATAAATTTAAAGAAGAAGAATTAAGCCTAGTTTTTCCTTCACCATTCTATACTTGTTTAAATGCAAGTATAGAATTAATGCTTGTTTTTACAAATTGTTTGACTGAGTAGTAAAGGCATGGTTTTAAACTTGGTCTTATATTATATTTTGAGCTATTATTTAATGAATGTTGTAAGAAAAAATGAGGATGATGTTGAAGATCTTAATGAAGATGTTTATTCAGCATAGCATTCTCAAAACACACAGTAGTACCCAGGTTTTATCCGAGTCAAAATGAACCCTCAACATTCTTAAAATCAAACCTCTTATACCGTTTTAGATGTTGCCTTTAGACTTGCCTTTAGGTGTTAATGAAGTTGCTCCTTGTTTTAAAGTTTTCTTTATCTCTCTAATTTGTTAATACAGATTCCACACCATTGATAAGATAAGTTCTCTGTGCCACATGCCCATCCCCATTCTACAATTGTTACCATTTGGTCATGATGTAGTCAATGCAGGGACAACAAATTGTTGAGTTGTCTTCTCTATCATAATTAAGCCCTTTTGGGAAATGAGCATTAACGCACCATTTAGAATGGAAGTTGGGTCGAGGCAGACTTCATTTCTTACAATGTTCAAGTAAAAAAACATCACAAGAGAATTGTAATTAAAATAATTAAGTCTTTATTTGCAAAACAACATTTTGGTTCTGTACTTTCACAACACGTATTAGAATAATGGTATAAAACTAACTGTGCCAAAATCCCTTACAAAATGTAATATTTCTATGAAACGTGTCTGTTTGACTGGTTATAATTTTCAGATGAAGCGTGAAATCTATCACAGTTGTGATAGAGATTTATCAACACATCAATGATTAATTAAGCATTAATATTTTAAATGAACCATCCTTTTTTGCGCCTTTCATGTCCACTAGATGTCTCAATACACAATTGAGCATTATCATTTATTGCTTCTGTTTTTGCCTTTTTTTTTACCCCTCAACCTCAGCATGAACCCATCTATGAACAGCCAGCGTCAGATCTAGACTCAGACTTTTATCTAAGGCTTAGCTTGGTCTTTTGCAAGCTCGTGCTCCTCTTTTTCAGGCATATAAGATATTCCAGGCCACATTTTCTATAAATTAGGCCTGTTGTTGGCTGTGGAAGGTGCAGGCAGCATACATAGTCTGTTCAAAGCACAGACAGGCGGTCTTTCATCTCGTCTGTGTCTGGGCGCTGTCTGAACTTTCCCTCTGGGAGCGTTAGCGAGAGTTCATGAGGAGGAGGGAAGAGATGCTGGGACACCACATCATCTATTCTCTTTTATCTGATTCTCTCCATTTCTTGAAGTGCACAGGAAGTATTGTGTGTTTATGCCTTTGTCTTCTCTTGTGCATGTGTGGTGTTATTTGGGAGCAAGTTTGTCATAAACGATGCAAAATTATTCAAGAGGAAGCAAACAATAGACTGAATTAATTCATCGTCAAGATGATCTGTACATCTGTGAATTGATCATTTAAGGGATCAGAAACAAATGCTAGGCGGTACAGGGCATTGCTAGTGCTGGTGATGAGGAAAACATTTTTTTTTTAAAGTAACCAATTTATATACAGAAAATAATTTGTATGCATTATTGAAGGATCAGAATCTCTTATTCCTAAATGACTATTAATCTATTTATACCTATTTTTAAATCAATTTCATATATGTATTAAGCTATTGAGATATACAAGTAAGTAATGTGTATTTATATAGTGAATTTATCATGTATGACCATACACCCAAAGCGCTTCACCATCATTAGGGTGGGTCTCTCCACACCCACACCGGTGTGCAGCATCCACTTGGATGATGCGACAGCAGCCACAGGACAACGGCACCAGTGCGCTCACCACACACCAGCTATAAGGGGAGTGGAGAGACAGTGATGGAGCAAATTTGGTGGATGGGGATGATTGAGAGGCCATGATGGGTAAGGACCAATGGAGGGAATTTGGCCAGGGCACCGGGGTTACACCCCTACTTTTTACGAGAAGTGCCATGAGATTTTTAATGACCAGGAGCTCGGTTTAACGCCTCTGAAAGATTGTTGTCTTGTATGGTTATATAACATCAGTGCCATTATTCATTCATTCATTCATTTTCTTTTTGGCTTAGTCTCTTTATTAATCTGGGGTCGCCACATCTGAATGAACCGCCAACTTATCCAGCATTTGTTTTACACAGCGTATGCCCTTCCACTACAGACAATTTAGCCTACCCAATTTACCTGTACCGCATGTCTTTGGACTGTGAGGGAAACCAGAGCACCCGGAAGAAACCCACGCGAACACAGGGATATCATGCAAACTCCACACAGAAACGCCAACTGACCCAGCCGAGGCTCGAACCAGGGACCTTCTTGCTGTGAGGTGACAGCACTACCTACTGCATCACCCAGTGCCATTATTTCTGTTGCAAAAAGTCAATAATCACAGAAGTACTGAAATATAACTTTAGACACAAACACTGATGTAGCGGTCAAAATGGAGTAAATCACCAGTTTAAAGAAACTTCAAATGTTAAAATGAATATTGAGACTTCAAAAAGTTCAAATGAGTATGGTTTTACTTTTATTGTTGTGGCACTTGGTGGTGACAAGTCACTACTAAAAATTTACACAGCTTTAATTCAGTAATGCAGTGTGGCGTTCATGTTTAAACTGCTTTGTTAAAGGGATAGTTAACCCAATATTTAAATTCTGCCATCATTTACTCACACTACAGTTTTTTCAACCTTTTAAGCTTAACAAAAGAAAAGATATTTTGAAGAAAGCTGGAAACCCTTACCCATGGGCTTCCATAATAACTGTTTTGCCTACTATGGAAGTCAATCGTTACAGAATTTTGGCTTTCTTCAAAATATCTTAACCTTTGTAAGGAAACTCATAAAGGTTTCATACCACTTGACAAAGAGTAAATAATGAGTAAATTTTGGGAGAACTGTACCTTTAATGAATGATTTGTTCAATAGATTTGTTAAAACATGCTGATTAATCCAGTAATGAAACAAGTGAAGTCCTTCTGAAATAATTTAAATAATAAATAAATCAAATGAATTAAATGTTAAAGAGACTGCAACTAGTTGCCAGGTCCACTATGTAAATTATTTGTAATTTTGTTTAGTTGTCTATTTAAAATTGTCAGAGAATTGTCATCTCTGTGGTCTAGAAAAGTGAATTTGTAATTTCTGACATTAAAATAAAATCATGCTTTGGTAAATTATATTTATCATAAACATAAAAAGTAAAATTATTAAGTGATTTTATTAATACAACAAAATAAATTAGGACTAAATCATAGTTGAGACAAGCTGAAATTTGTTATATTAAAAAGTCAAAATATGCATTTATTTTTATGCCTTAATGACATTATCAGTTTAATCTCAGCTTTGAGTACTACCATGATACTCGCATATCTTATAATTTCACGTTTTAACATGGTTATGACGTAGTGTCAAATAAATTTCTTAAATCTCATAATTAATAATTGATGCATATTTTTCTTTTGTGGGAGAAATGGTATGGCATCATTGTGAGATGTTGTTACATTACATTCTGTGGCATAAACAAGACAATTAATGCTCACATGGGGCTTTTAGGGTTTAAAAAGAGTTCATTCATTCATTTTCTTTTCGACTTAGTCCCTTTAATAATCCGGCTTTGCCACAGAGGGATGAACCACCAACTTATCCAGCACATGTTTTACGCAGCAGATGCCCGTTTAAAAATAATTAATAATAGTTAAATTTAATCTCACTTTCATTATTTATTATGGGGGTACAATTTGAGACATTTAAGGCAACCAAATGACAACCAAAGCCAAGAACTTGAACTGAATTATAGATTTGCCACCACAGACATGATGTAATGCCAAGTGGCAGCCGTTTGGTGGTGGGATATGGGAAAAGCTGGTACCTCTGATTGGTATTCCATTGTGGCTTTTTTGTTTTGTTTTGTTTTGCCTTTCCATCCTCTAGGGGTCACTGCCTGATAAAGATGTGCTCTTTCGAGTTGTCTTGCTGCCTGGAGGCACATATTGCTCACAGGAAGAATGTGTCAAAAGACAATGTCTCGCCGTGTGTTTCGTAATGTTTCTCAGATTCCCAGATGAACAAGAACAGTGAAGGTGTTATTCCTCAGGGCACAACTACTCTGCAACAGTAATTTCTGAGAAGTGTTGTTGATATTCAGGTGTGGGTTACATAACCTTTGAACATCATTGGAAATAATCCTGCTTAGATAATCAGTTCATTTTGGGGTTACTTTAAACTGCGCGGTTATGGATGGTGTTCTGACAAGGAAAGTAAACAAGCAGAATCCATCTCAGCAGATAAAGTGATGATTCAGTTGTCCTTGAAGATCCACCCAGTTAACGCATCATGGCACGTGCCATCAGTATCACAACTGGGTATTAATACACCACCCCGTTCTTATCTCAAACCCTGAATGTGGGGTGTGAGATGTTTGGGACCTTGGATAAGAATGCTAGTGTTTTGGTCAGTTGTTTGTCTTTGCCAAAGTTTTTCCTCCAAGTTTTTGGTTCTAGTGGCAAGGCAAGGACCAGGGGGCACTTTTGTCTCTCTCTCTCTCTGTGTGTGTGTGTGTGTGTGTGTGTGTGTGTGTGTGTGTGTGTGTGTGTGTGTGTGTGTGTGTGTGTGTGTGTGTGTGTGTTGTGTGTGTGTTGTGTGTGTGTTGTGTGTGTGTTGTGTGTGTGTTGTGTGTGTGTGTGTTAAAGAAGAAAACCATCTCTTCTTTGAAGAGTGCTGATGTAGCAGGTGTGCTCTTCTATTCTGTGGTGAATGTTGAAAACTTAGCATAGTAATTAAGATGCTAACAGATCCTGAATGCCACTCTGTGGGAATTATCTGAAAATATATGCGCTATTTTATGTAGTGTTTGGCCCTTGCTCTAAATAAATGTAATGTACTATGGTTAACCAATGTTTGTTGAAGCTACGAACCAAAACAAACGAAAAATTACATTATTGTTTGGCCACTACTGGCACAATTATACCTGTTGTATTCTGATAGTTGAGCCCTTTAGAATGATGTATCTGCTATAATTTAAGGACCCATCAATGTCACTGATTTGAAAGCAGTTGTGCATTAATGTCTGTTGTTTGGTTCAGGTTTGCCTGACCAGGTGTTCCAGAGACCTCATGGTTCGAGTAGACCAGCTGTGTGCCTCCAGGAACATTAAGGTCTTCTGTGGAGACGTGTATGGCTATAATGGGTACATGTTCTCTGACCTCGGCCAGGAGTATCACTATGTAGAGTAAGTCAGAAAAACTTGAATGAAAAAGGGATTGTGTTTGATTTTCATGTGAACCAAATTCATGCTCTTGTTTAAACTTGTTAGAGAAAAGCCCAAAGTGGTGAAAGGGTCTAACGAGGCCAATGATGGTCCTGAAGCAAAGAAGCCAAAGATCGACCCCAATGAGACCACAATGGTGAAAAAGGTGGGAGTTTTGGTAGATTAATTTCATAAACTATATTTCTCAGTTTTCATTTTTAATGTTTAATGTTAGGCTATCACTTTATTTTGATGGTCCATTTAACACATTTTGTTGAATTGAGTTACATTGCATCTACATGCCAACTAATTTGCATTAGATTATAAGTAGACTGTTAGGTTAGGGATAGTGCAAGTTGACATGTACTTGCAAAGTTTCTTATAGTCAGTTAAATGTCTGTTGAAGGAGCAGTATCAACAGATATTAAGCAGACACGTCTGCTAATAATCAAGTGAGAATTAGTTGCCATGTAGTTGCAATGCAACTTTTAGTCAACAAAGTGTACAATAGGGACCATCAAAATAAAGTCTTACCAATGTTAGTTATTGTAACTTTTCACCTTTCTTTGTCTTTGTAGACTATCAGTTTCTGCTCTCTGAAAGAAGCTCTAGAAGTTGACTGGACTACAGAGAAAGCCAAAAGCAGTCTGAAGCGCGTTCCTGCTGACTATTTTCTTTTGCAAGGTAAACCTTTAGATAGGGCTGGGACGATAAACGATATCATATCGAATCACAATAAAGTTTATGTCGATAACAATGATAAGCTCTGGAAATATTTACTCAATATTGATCCTAAGTGCCAATCACACATCAGAAATATGCATCAACAGGTATCTATAATTGTGTTGATATTAGAGATTTACCAAATTCTTGGCCGCTGAAAATTATTGGCCGAAAATAGTTCATGCTGCGTCACCCAGTATTGTTTAGTGCTCTCATTTCACTGTCCCGCCAACAGTTCACATTCCCACCAGCAGTATCCACCATCAGTCTTGGTTGGGATACTCTTTTAAAAGTGGAAGCATTCAAAACTTATATCATTATCATTCAATACAAAAACGAATTATCGAGATTAGATTTTTGCCATGTCTCCCAGCTCTACTTTTAGATTATATTTGTTAAATTAATTTCATAAGCCGGGAAAAAGAGAAAAGGAAAAATAGGCTATATCCTTTCGAAATAGTGAAGTTTACAGAGTTACCTTCATGTGTCCATGTTGAGAGCTGCTGGACAGAACAATTTGGGAAATAAATATTTTGAAATCCTCATTGTGAAACCACATAAAAATTTAGCAAACCTTTTTTATAGCTCTATTCTAAATGAATAATCTGACCTCAAAGTGCTTTACAGGTACAAAAAAAGACAAATGGCATAAATAGACAATAGTAAAATGTAGCAAATATGAAATAAATAATAATGAAAAGAAACAAAAATGCAAATATACAATACTGTTTCAAATTTTGGGATAGTTTTTTCACAACCCCAAATCACTTCCTTTTCAAAAATACAGTCATATTTTGAGTGTACAAAACAAAATAATAGTTTTTTTATGTATTTTAAGATCAAATTTTTTCTTGCGATGGTACAGGTGGATTTTCATCAAATCTAAATGTATGCAGCAATTATCTGAAGCAGTTAAAAGTGTTTTATAGGTAATAAATAGATCAAACAAAATAGCCATGAATTGACAATACAAGAACTGCCTATGTATCTACAAAAATGTAAAAAGAAGTGAAACAATTAATTGCTATTTTATATTTAAATAAAATAATAATTAAATAAATTTTAAATTTAAAATAAACCAAAGGCATACATAAACTGTCCTTAAACATTAGAAGGCATTACAGGGAAATGGTAATAAGCAAAGATAACTGCTATAATAGATATTTTACACTTGGTTGACCAAGGTGTGATTGAGCCGCCTGAGACTGACACCAGGTGCAGACAGGACCTTAAATGGTTCCTTTTGCTGCAGTTTGTTTGGGTGACTGAAGGCAGTTTGTGCAGTCTGTTGTACACCGTTATCAGGGGGAGGGCTTGTTGATCTGTGTAATTATAGTTGATGTTTCTCTTTTTTTATATCAGCGCTCACCTGGTGTCCTTACCGAGACTGGCTCATTTTCCATCACAGGCTGTCCATGGCCAGTCATGTGCGGTGGCTCTCAAAAACAAAACATGCCACCTCCGCTGCTCTCTATCATTATAACCGCACCCCCGCCCCTCCCTCAACATCTACTATTACATTTATGGAAAAAATAACATTTCCTATTTGTGCAGCGAAGCAAGACTTTAAATAAGTTGCTGTGTTAAAAATACCACACATCAGTTCAAACAGCTTTTGAGGAAGAGCCGTTTCCTCTGTCTTAACTCACTGATTTATTTGAGGTTTTATCGCCTCAGTGGTGCGACTATTACATCAACGATGTTTTTTTTTTTTTTCCAAAGCCTCAGATGTTGTTTTCACAACCTGGAGAAAATTCTATAAAGAAATTCAGCTCTGGAACTTGAAATTTCATCTCTGTGGCAGATAAAGTGAGATAACATAAATGAGTGGGAGTGGGTTTCTTTGATGTGTGTGTATGTGCTGCGCTGCCAGGTGGAAATGCAGTGGGCTGAGGTTCATTGTGTTGCAGTTGGTGGGCAGTCAAAAAGGAGAAGTGATACTTTGGAAAATAGCCTAAAGGGGCTGAAAGCCTTTTCACGTGCTGCGCACATCTTCAAACCCATCTCCCCTCCACTCGTGTCCTGTTTTAATGTGGAAAACCCACTTTGTCTCTCTTGCTTCCTCCAACAGTGCTTCTGAAGTTTCGCACAGATAAAGGTCGCGATCCTCAACCTGACAGCTTTGCTGAAGACTCTCAACTGCTCTTGCAAATCCGCGATGATGTCCTTGAGACCATGGGCTTAAGCTCGGATTTGCTCCCCAACACCTTTGTCAGGTACTCGCTTAACCAGAAACTCAGTGTTGACATTCATTCTCTTCACCATCTTCCTTTATTACCAACTGAGGATGTGGGTGGTTTGCATGAATGACTTCTTTTGACCAAAATAATTGGTCTGGTTTCAGATTCAGCTGGGTGTTTTTGAGTGCAACTGAATAGAACTGAATCTAGGCGCTTTTATGCCATTTTAAGAACAGTGTGAAAATGGCCACAGATTCTAGAGAGATGTTGAAAATATATGAGATATATATCCAAATACATCTACATTGTGTTTAAAAATCTACATTTCATTTTGCACACATCTCTGTGTGCACAGCTTTTAAAGTTAAAAATTTAACAGTGTAACTCTGTAAATGAACAGCAAAAGCTCTGGTACCTGTACTTTATATGTCACACTCATAGACTGTAAAAGATATGGACGTAGTATCTGTATCGATACCCATAGGTTTTTGAAGGGTACAAATGAAGCTACAAGTGGGCGTGGCCAACCGGCACCATTTTGTTTGAGCGTCATGGTTCCAACCAGGGGTAACCAAATAAGGGCAAAGAGGCGGAGCTACAGAAGCCTGCTAGCATTTTGCTTAGACAGGCTTTTCTTTGGGAGAAACACTTGACACTTCATTTCCCGTGACTCGTTTGTGTTCTGACCACATGTGCTTTGTTGTATACTATAGCAATAAAATGTTTAGTTCTTTAAAAACACTGTTGTGATAAATTAAGCCTCTAAACATTGTTCTTATGACGCTTTTCTACAGGAGGAAAAATGCGAATTACCTTTTAATACTTCAAATATAGTCAAATACTGTATATAAATATGAAATCCAGACATAACACTGTATGACAATGTTTCAGATGACTGTTCTACAGCCTGCAGCTAATCAATCTGTCAGATTTTGGAGTGCATTACAGGTCTAAAGAAAAATATAAATGATAAATGATCTTAAATAAAACAAATACATTTATAGATATGGTATATAAGTATATAATTTCACTCACCTGGGAAATGGTGGCCACGTGAATTGTTTGTTCGCACAATTAAGTGCACACAGCATGCCATATCATCTGATAATTGTAAAAAATAATTCCAAAAGACAACTGACTGTGTAAAGCCACATAAAACAAAACAAAAATATGATGTATATGCCGAGCTCAGCGACTAATCAGCAGAAAACAGCTGAGTTGACGGGACAGCAAGCAGCGAGACCTTGCTGCCATGACATTCAAGTGGCCACGTCCTTAATTATGCAGACTTAATATAACTTAATAAAAACTAATTGGATGAGTTATAAAAAAATTCACCCCTCTCACAGTTGTCATGAAGGTTAATATTAGCTATATGCACCAAAATCGTTCTTTGTACTGTAAACACCTTTTTTTCTGTTGTAAAGTTGGCCATTTTAACAGTGGGGTCAATACAAATCTGCTCTTTTATGGAGCTAGTGGAATTTCGATGAATTGCAGTTTCAGTTACTTCCGTACTTCACGAGGGAGAGCGGTGCTTGGTCACACCCAGACAATTATGTAATTTCGAATGTAAAAAATATTGAATAAAGAGCGGGGCTTTGCAAACTAATGTTTAAAGGAGTGTGGTTTAGGGTATTGTAGCTGACTAATGTGACACTCAAACTGATGTGAACAGAGAAGGACCCCCACTCCAAGCACAGAAGCAAATGGCCAGACTTTAATTGAAGATTACCAAAACAAACTTTTTTTTTCGCACCTGTAGATCGTTTGTTTTATTCCGAAACAGGGATTTAACAGGTATTCACTTTCACACGTCAAAGTTTCTAAACGGGCCAAAATACTGTGCGAGTATATGTGACATGTGCAAGTAAACTCTCCTCACATTGGTCAGAGTTTCAGGTTTCCTCTCAGCTGTCACATCATTATTTTAATTTATGATGATGAGCAATAAGACATTATAAGCGAAAAGTTGCGCTTTAATTATGACACCCACAGACATCGTCACCAAATATAAATCAGAGAGGTAAGACTTTCTCATACATGGCCTCATTTCAGTTGTCAAGTTTTGTAAAAATCTAATCTATCTATCAATGTTGATCTTTCTTTCGAGTTGTCAGTGCAGAAATGAACAAATTAATAGGCCTAATACAATATACCTTAAGATTAAAATATGAAAAAATGATCAGATGTTAATTTTGGTCAATTTCCTTAACAGATAAACAATACTCGGTATTATTTCAGCATGCTTTAGCTTTCGTATTCGACATGAAACTCTTACTTGCCAGTAGGAATGACATCCTGCCCTACTCATAATTCTCTCTTTATATAGCAGTGTATATATATTTATATATTTATTACATACCCATAATATACTGTGATATAGCCTGGTTCATTAGTTCATTAGGTTGTTTTCCTTTCTTACTACAATTGATCCACTCCAGAGTTCATGTCAATCGAGCCAAGACATACTCATTCGGGCAGTCTCAGACCGTTTGATTTGGCGTGGGTCCTAGTGCGATTTGCAGGATTCATATATGCCCAAACTAACCACGCTAACTGGGCAAATAAGACCGGTTCTGAAATAAACGTCTAGGTGTGAAAGCACCCTCAGTGGAGTAACAGCACATATTAATTGCTCATCTACAGAGTAACAATGTTCACTAACAAAATAAACATTGTAAATTTTGATTTCCCACAGAATTGTTTTCAATTGTCAGTACAATGAACAATTTTTCAACATTAATTGTTTACTAAGCAGAGATCAAGGTCCTGTTTTTTTCATAAATGAACAGAAAAACCCTCATGAATCACACGCTACAGGCTACTGTTTGTTCATTAACAGATTTAGTTTTTTTTAACATTGTGTGTAAATAGTGCTGATAGTCTGAAAAGTTATTCATAAACAGGACTCAAATATTATAGCCAAAAGCAAACTAGCAGGTCTGGACTGCATCAGAGAAAATAACTGACTGTATCAGCAATTAACAATAGCCTGTTTTCAACATTTTAAAAGGAAACTGAAGCTGGGACTGCAATATATTTGTATATTGAAATGAGCAGGTAAGATGACATCAATTTAGAAGAGTGTTCTGCCTTTGATCACTATGGCTATGACTCATTTGCTGACCTCATTCTCCAATCAGAGTAAGTTCTCACTCTCATGATGGATCTCAGTTTAACCTGCTTAATCTGACAAAAAGCCCCCGACTGGTGTGACATATGCGAATACAAATAAACCAAGAAATAAGCTGTCCGACGCTCTCCACTGGCATAGGTTTCACATTTTTAGCGTATACCATATTTTCTACTTTTTCAATTTATAGCCTATACATGTATACTTTTCTTCAGCAGGATTCGCTTTTGGGCTGTCTTATGTAAATTGTTAAAAATAAACTTTCACAGCCAGTGTGGGAACCCTTCTTATAAAGACTTCTAACTCGATATTAGCTTTATTGTGCATTAACATGTACATTTAAAAAAAATCTGCCAGCTGTTTTCAAATGACAGACAGCCTTTGCTTTTCTGTTAATTTTAGTTATGAAATATTCACACCCCACATGGTGAATATGTGACTGTGACGCATGATTGACTGGAATGCAAGTGGGACATTTCACTGCTGAAATTCCTGGCTTCAAATGTGTCTGGAACACAGTATTAAAGCTATATGTGATAGATGCTTAATAAGAACTGATGCCTTTATTTTGCCATTTATAAACATTTTTTTAGACTAAAGCAGGAACCGGGAATGGAAGAAGAGTCCACTTACTCTTCTCATATTTTGAAATTCGCAAGTTGTGAGAGTAGAGATTTTTTTGTTAAACATGAATTATTATTTATTTGGATTAACGTAGACATTAAAATAGGGTAATGCAAATAAAATGAGACAATTTAAAATTCTTTTTAAAAAAATGTTATTTTTGTGTTTGCAGTATGGTACACATACAATCTACATAGTGCAAATAGGCAGCAAACTTTGTAATCACTGTGTATGCATGCTCAAACGCCGAACAAACAGATTAATTTAACAAGACACTAAAAAAAATAAAGGTAATTGTGCTGTAAAGGAAATCATTTAAAATTTCAAATGAATCTAATTATAAAATGTGCTTTGTATTTTGTGTGTGTTATTTTTTTAGATGGTTTTAGTAAACTAATACAATAAACATTTTTTTTTTATTTTACCATCTATTGTGTCCACTATATGTTTTACACCAACATACTTCTATCTTGTAAACTACCACATGTAATTATGACTTTGTGATGGCCTTCCGTTTTTGTAAATGTGATTTTCTGACGTGACCTACAATAAACATGAGTGTAAAAAGTGAACCGCAATAAAAAAAAACCTGAACTGCAATTTTCACCCAACTTAATTACTGTTTCTGGCTTGTGTTTTCTCCTCACAGTTACTGCTTTTCTGAGATGTCCCCAGTGTGCGCTGTAGTGGGAGGAGTTCTTGGACAAGAGATTGTCAAGGTGAGATTTAAAGTATTTTTTGTAGATTTGTTTGTTATTTGTTTTGTTTATATATATATATATATATATATATATATATATATATATATATAT
>CAIGQZ010000379.1:7909513-7961544 GCA_903798205.1 Danio tinwini
GTGTGTGTGTGTGTGTGTGTGTGTGTGTGTGTTTTGCAGTATGGTAGCTACAATATTGTGAGATCAATTCTACAACTGCTCATTGCCTTGTATTGATCAAATGAGGGCTTCAAGTCCTCATTGTTTAGGTCACAGTAGAAAAACCAAAATATGTAAAGCACCTCTAAATGAGTGCTGTAGTTGAAACCTGACAAAAAGCAGTATATTTTACTTGCAGTAAAAGCATGAACTCAGCAAGCATTTTTAGTTTTTAAAAGATGTCTAATAGACGTCTAAACATAGTCATCTTGCCTAAAACAAGGCTAAATTTGGTCAGTGAAAATCTTATAGATGTCTAGGAATAGACCAAAACTATAGTAATCAAATTAACAGAAATGAATGACTACACATATAAAGTCTGTCTAACCTGTCTATTTGATGACTAGTCTAGTTTTGGGCTATTCTTAGATGTCTATTAGATTTTCACTGACAGCCCAAGTTTAGCCTTGTTTTAGCCAAGCTGTCTACGTTTAGATGTCTATTAGACATCTATTAAGCACAAAATTGTTTGCTGGGAAGGGCGGACTTCCTAACTTTCTGCGACACCTAGCAAGCAAATGACCCGATTTAGCATCAGTGAATAGCTAATTCACTTTAAAATCCAACTGCCCATCAGTCATATGTGCGCCAAACAATTCCAAATTTCTGATTTATTCAGTACCCTTGCTTGCTAATAATGATCAGAAGTCAGATATATTTCCATGAACAGATTCTGTCTGATTCAGTGAACTGATTTAGCAGTTCTATTATACCCTTGCTGGATTTGTTAATGTCATGCTTAAACATACTAATAAAGCCATAAGTGTTATGATTGAAACTCAGACAAAACAGAATTATTACTTATTGGGCCTAAATCCTGCACACAGCAGTTCTCACAACTCGACCTGCAATTAGAGGGATACAAAGTTAGCGTTAGCTCTACTATAAAAGATCTGGGTGTCATATTAGACAGCAATTTAACCTTTAAAAATCATATATCCCATGTCACAAAAACTGCCTGCTTTCATCTAAGAAATATTGCTAAATTGCGAAATATGCTATCCATCTCAGATGCAGAAAAGCTAGTTCATGCTTTCATGACTTCTAGGCTGGATTACTGTAATGCTCTGTTTGCTGGTTGCCCAGCATCCTCTATTAACAAACTTCAGCTAGTACAAAATGCAGCTGCCAGAGTTCTTACCAGGTCTAGAAAATATGATCATATCACCCCAATTTTATCCTCCTTACACTGGCTGCCTGTTAAGTTTCGTATTGAATTTAAAATATTGCTTCTTACCTATAAAGCCTTAAATAATCTAGCTCCTGTTTATCTAACCAACCTCTTGTCTCGCTACAATCCAACCCGCTCTTTAAGATCTCAAAACTCAGGGCTTCTTGTAGTACCTAGAATAGCTAAATCGAGTAAAGGAGGTCGAGCCTTCTCATTTATGGCCTCTAAACTCTGGAATAGCCTTCCTGATAATGTCCGAGGCTCAGACACACTCTCACTCTTCAAAACTAGATTAAAGACCTATCTTTTTAGCAAAGCATACACTTAGTGCATTACATAGCGGTATGACGCATGATGTGCCCCACACACGATTTTGCTTCTTGTTTATATACACTATGAACAGCAGCTACGCTAATTATTCTCCTTATTCTGTATTTCCACCTGGGGGTACTCATCTCGAGACCCTCAGACTATGCAGTGCCACTGATGCGATCAAAGACCAGCGACGAGACGATCCCAAGGTTCCCGGACCAGGCCGTATCCTGAGCTGCTGCTGTGGTGGTCATGATGGAGAGCATAAGACTGATTCCTGTGATGCTCCAAGGACAGACGTGTCTTCACGGAGGTCCAGCTACTGCGCCTAGACTGCAGCTCTGCACAAGACGTTTGGCCATAGGAGAAATGGTCGTGCCCAACTGAGCCTGGTTTCTCTCGAGGTTTTTTAAATTCTTCACTTTCGCCAATTGGTGAAGTTTTTTCCTCGCCGCTGTCGCCACTGGCTTGCATGGTTCGGGATCTGTAGAGCTGCGCATCGATGGAATTGCTCCTCAGTGTTTGGACTCTCAGTAGTGATTATTAAACCACACTGAACTGAGCTAAACTAAACTGAACTTAAACACTGAAAACTGAACTGACACTTTTCAATTCACTATAAACTTCCATGTGAAGCTGCTTTGACACAATCTACATTGTATAAGCGCTATACAAATAAAGATGAATTGAATTGAATTGAATTGTACAGCTGATTATTACTTTACATTCAGTTACGTAAGCAGTGTTTGTTTGAGAAGAAAGAATCAACATCAATTTTAGGGATTGATTTCAATTCTGTGTTCTGTCCTAGTGAACTATTTGCATGTAATGTATATAGACTAAACTCAGTCCTTTTAAATGGTACTTCTGAAATTTGGCTTCATTGCGTAGCATAAAAAAAATATGACTATTTATTCTGAGATTCTCTTAAGCTTACATTCAGCAGTGACTATCTGTAAGTGAACATGCAAGGAATCATTTTCTTGCTTTTCTGTATAAGTGTGCAGGAGATTAGTGGCGCAGCCTTGAGAATCTGCTGATCCGCCGCGCAGGTGAATGGAGAGAGCGGCACTGCCGGCTCTGGCTTGTTGCCAGGGTAACTGAGGGCCGGTGCAGCAGCCTGAGCTGAAATCCAGCCATTGGCGGGCAGGAATGAGGGTGGGCTGGGATAGGGTAGGACAGGATAGGGTGGACAGCTTGAGGACAGGGAGGAACCAGCGACAGGCTATCAGCTAGAGAGGAAACCTTTGAGGAGGAGTGTCAGCAGAAGTGTCACATAGGGTTAACCGATAGGTTAAAAACAGGAGGAATAGAGAGACATTGAAACGAAGTGTGATTCTGTCTGACAGGCCGACGCTGTGGACCCGAGCAGCGCTTGACAGGAAGCCAACAGTAAAGAACATGTCTAAACATGCCTCAGTTAGAGCTCTCTGACATGGGGAGGACACTTCCTTGTGCATTTTAAGACAGGCAGAAACACTGTGCCTTCATGCACCTGTCAGTTTTGAGGTTTTAGCTTTTTGCAAAGTAACAATAAGTCAAAAAAACTTCCAAAATCCACAGTTTTGTGCTTAGTTTGTTGCATCTTATCAATTTGTTACAGTATATTACACAGTACCTATTGTCTCAATATATTTTTCCTGCACTGACCCATAAATCTCCACTTTCACTTGTCAGAAATTAATGCAAATCAGTGCATGTTTATTTAATAATGCCAAAACTGCAAATGTAAACAAAAACGTTTAATTTTTTTTTTTAGGTAAATGCAACTTTATTCACCAGCAATGTTTTGCATGAACACTTGGAGTCAAAGCCAGCGATTCTGTCTTCTGAATCTCATTTAAATAAATAATGCTAATTATGCACAGCATGCACATTTTAATTCAGTGTGTTCAGCATGTTACCTGTATTGTCCCTGAGTAGACTGTCCTGCTGCTGGACGCTGTCCGAGCTGAAGGCATCATGTGAGGGGATGTGGGGCAGTGGTGCAGAGAGAGTGCTGGTTTGAGTGGCAATGGTTCGGTGTCGGTGGCAAGGCTGGATGATGCTGCCGTTCGGCCACGCGTCCTGACGCAGCACCTCCATCCTGCAGCTGTTCGGTGTGCCAGAGTTATGATCGTCCACCCTGCTTTCCATCTCTGGTCGGGCCATTCCACATACAGTCTTGAAAAAAGAAAAAACAAACAATTGTCACACAAAAACATCGGGCCTGTTTGCATGTCAACTGTTTTGTTTAAAAATGCAGTTGGACTCAAAAGACAACACATGCTGTTGCATGTAAATTAGCATTTTAAAGGGACCTGTTAAGAAGTTATACTCAATAAAAAAAGCAACATATTTAGTCAGATGTAAGTCAAAAAGCAACTTAATATAATAATAACATAATAATAAGATAACACTTTACAATGATGTTTCATTAATTAATGTATTTACGTAAATGAACATAATAAACAATACATTAACTACAGTATTTATTTATCTTTGTAAACGTTACTTAATGAAAATAAGGTTGTTGATTCTTGTTAACTCACAGTGCATTAACTAATGCTAACAAGCACAACTTTGAATTTTAGTAATGCATTAGTAAATGTCGAACTGTGTTTAATACATTCTATTCATGCTTTGTTCATGTTAGTAAACACATTAACCAGCATTAATGAAGGCATCCTTATTGTAAAGAATGACCAATAATGATAACTAAAAAACTGTAATCAATTTAAGAAAATAAAAACTACACAAATCTAAACATTTTCATTGATGGAATGTGCATTCCTTTAGACTTATAGAAATTAATAATCATAAAATCATATAAAAAAAATAACAAATCAAATATCCAAAAATAAATCTGGCAGTTTATTCCGCTGTGGCAACCCCTGATTATTTAAGGGATTAAGTTGAAAAGAAAATGAATGAATGAAAATAAAATCCAAATAAATGTCCAATAATTTAGACTTAATGGAATAATAAAAATTATAATAATAATTATAATAATAAATCAATAAACCTTCAGGTTAATGAAATGTGAGTGATTTAGAGATAACAGTCAATAAATAATAATAAGTAAATTGAAGAAAATTAAAACTAAATTTAAAACTTATTCAAGCTAAAATTATTCAATTGTAGACTAACAATAAGACTAATCATGTAACACTCCGTCTGATAAAACGTACATTAAGAATTAAAACAAAACTAATTAAAAGTTCTAAGACAGCAGAATAGAAATCAATGTATACTTATTTTAATAAACTATACCAGGTACAATAAATACTACCTCTTCTTCCATGAAAAGCAAAAATAAATCAAAACATTCCAGCAATGCAATTATCCCTATCTGACCCATAGACTGCAAAAAAAAAAACAGCAACCTATATTTTACACGTCCACAAGATGGCAGAAACTTCAGCCTCGTGCTCACGGGTGTGTTTGTAAACAAATCCGTGCACGCGATGTCACTCACACACACACACACACACACACACACGCACACACACCGCTTCTCGCGCGCTTTAACACAACCTCACGTGCCGTCGTGAATCTCTATAACAAACATTACACTTTAAAAGCTCCATTCCACTGGAATACATATCGCACTTTCCTAATTACGACACCCACTGCGATTGTATCGATTTTTCTCAATAGGCGACGAGGGCTGATGTTGTGAACGCGGAAAATTCTGAAGCGTCGGAAGAAAAGCGCGCAGCCGGTGACTAGAGTGAAGCAAGATTAAAGATTTGACGATTTTTGAAACTGACAATCTTATCTTTTACATAATAGTTTAAATACTTGTTATATTATCTACAAAAAGCCAATTGACATATTAAGTGCTAGACGGTTACTGAACAAAAATAGCAAGCTGTTTTGTTGTAGCTGGTGAAAGAAGGTCCAAGCTGTTTACATCTTGGTTAACGAGTTAGCGTTACCAGCCCTCAAAATCAGCTTGACTGACCAGCTGGTGTCTGTTTTAGCGGCATGAACCTGTGCAAATGAGTCCAGACCTGCTAAAATCAGCAATAAATATGCAAAATAAAACTTCAAATATATGTTGTACAGCATGCTAATCATTTCAACCCCTTGAAATGGCGTTTAATTATGTAGGCCAATGCACTTATATATTGTAAATAATATTTTTGATAACGAACGAGCCACTATAGCCTACTCCCTCCCAAATAAGTAATCTTTCGCAGATGTCTGCTTAGAACAAAGCGATACATGTGCAACAAACACTAAAAACACATATTTGCTTACCTTCAAAAGGTGATGTTAGTAAGTTGATGTTATCCCAGAATCGTGATGTTCTGACACCAGATGTGTGTCGTACTTCAGAAACACTTGAGATGTCCGTTCATGTTATTCCTTAAGCTGGAGGGGATATAAAGCGGTGTTAATTCATTAGATGAGTACTCAGTTAGCCTGCCGTGTGCATGTGAAGATGTGTTGATATGATGACAGCAAAGTCCTTTCACTGTTGCGCTGAAGTCCCTCGCTTTAGGCCACGCCCTCCCGCCAGTCTCATAACAAGCCCTGACATGCTCATCATCATCATGGCGAAGTGCCAGCGAGTGGACACACGCGCGCATGGTGGTTTATGTGATTTATGGGGACATTCCATTGGTATTCATGTTTGTTTATACTGTAAAAACTATATATTCTATCGCATTACCCCTTACAGCAAACTCTGCAGTTATACTTTCTGAAGAAAAAAAACATTCTGTATGATTTATAAGCCTTTTCGAAAAAAATTGTATATTACGAATATACTCATAATACACCATTTTCTTGTAATACGCTGTCATACGCATGTTATTATGCACATTTGTGTCCTAACATGTCAGCGCGCGCGCAAACGTACACACACACACCACACACACACGCGCACGCACACACACACAGTCAAGACAGCACAGTCCTCACACGCCCACCGTTGTTTGTTTATTCGCACTACCGAGTCTTCATAGTAGTGTGCACTGAGTGTGCTGTAGGCCTACTGCTCAGATCTTGTCGACGATTGTCAGTCTCTGGCTGAGTGCTGCTGTATCGGATCTCATATTTGTTTAGCAGACAGTTAGCCTATATTACGGCATCGATACAAGAAGGTGACATAACATCGTAAATATGAACAATAAATAATTAGTGTGACTTGGCGTTAATTATTGATTAAAAACAACACAGAATACCACACTCTCGGAAAAAGCAACAAGTTTGAGATATTATTGCAGCTCACAATTAATGCATGAAAATATATATCATGCTGTCAGTTTTCATGCAGTTTTAGCCCTCTGATGCTTGATGTCCAGTTTAAAAAGATATTACAATGACTCACACTACAATGTAAATACAACTAGGCTATCTTATCGGAAAATAACCATAATATAATATAATATAATATAATATCATATAATATCATATCATATAATATCATATAATAATATAATGTAATATAATACTCTGAAAAAAATTATTTCAGCAAAATTGATGCAAACTATTTGTGCTGAATTTAAACAAATTTAACCCAAATAAATTGTTTACAACCCCTTAACTTTAGTAGTTCCAAGAAATCATATTTAAATCATTTTTTCATTAAATATAGTATAATATGAGATAATATGAAATAATATAATTTGATATATGATATAATATAATATATAATTTACTATTATATTACAGGTATCCAAATTTTCTACAAAAACTAATAAAAAATAAAACTTAACCTTAAAAATTATTTAAAAAAATAAAAATTAAAATAAAATAAAAACACACATTATAGCACCTGAAATCAGTTTTTTGTAATAAAAGCTTAAAAAAAGAAACAATGATAGACAAATTAATAAACACAAAGCTTACAAATTATTGTTATTTCTCCATAATAATCCTAATAAAAACATGAAAACGATA
The DNA here is from genome assembly GCA_903798205.1 of Danio tinwini. NCBI lineage: Eukaryota > Metazoa > Chordata > Actinopteri > Cypriniformes > Danionidae > Danio > Danio tinwini. Next base: position 7,916,967 of record CAIGQZ010000379.1, read on the forward strand.
TATATTACACACTACATGAACATTGAGTATTATATGCACACACCCTCACCGAAAACAGTTATTGAATTTTCATTCATTCATTTTCTTTTCAGCTTAGTCCCTTTATTAATCAGGAGTCAACACAGTGGAATGAACCGCCAACTTATCCATGTTTTACGCAGCGGATGCCCTTCCTGCTGCAACCCAATACCGGGAAACACCCACTCGGCCAATTCACCTATAGTGCTTGTCTTGGGACTGTGGGGGAAAGCGGAGCACCCAGAGGAAACCCACACAAACTGGGGGAGAACATGCAAACTCCACACAGAAATGCCAACTGAACCAGCTGGGGCTCGAATCAGCGACTTTCTTGCTGTGAGGCGATAATACTACCCACCGCGCCACTGTGCTGCCTTATTGGAATTTGTTCAAAAAAGTTTTGAAGGTTGGGGAAAATGCCTTTAACAGAGATTGTTATTTCTAATTTAATGTAATGTTTTTGTTTGTTTGTTTGTAATGCTGAGCTAAAAAAAAAAAGCAAACTGAAAGTAAATGTTTCAATTAAATGTTGTAAATAAATCTGATAAAAAATATATATAAATTAGGGATGCTCCAATCGATTGGCCAGAGATTGGTATCGGCCGATAATCACATTTAATTTCTCGATAGGTACTCGCTGATCTGGCCGATCTCATGAACAAATCTCAAGTGTTTGTGTTAGTTGGTGACGAGCAAAATATTTGAATGGCCTTGCATGTATTTAGGCCTTTTTACATGTAAGAACTGAAAGTTCTCTGTTTCTGACAATATTGCAAGTTCACTAACCTGGCTGAAAAATTACATAAATAAAACTTTTTTTTAACATCAATATTTAATAATATAACCTCCTGTAATATACTTATTGCAATAAACAGTAGTTTTTAGGCCTATTTTTTGTTAAGTGTAATGGATGTGTGAATTTTAACTTATTAAATCAAATATGCACTCCAAACTTGTTCTTGATTGAGACATGTTAAATTCTTCCATCATTTGCAATGTTTCCAAATTGCATTGTCATTTTTCTTACCAATTTTTTTTTATGTTTTATCTATTATTTTCTGAAAATCTGCTTCTGACCATGACATGTTCACACCTAAATGGCTAAGAGACATGTTTAAGGGATTATATGCAGCATCCTCAATTTATTATCTTAGAATAAGAGGAGAGTTCACCAATTAAGTATCATACTTAGAGGGAAAATGTGCTTAATGCATTTTAAAGCTTGAAGCATTAAGTACTCCGTATCCGCCGATCACCATGACAAAGAATCGGTACTTGGTATCGGCTGCAAAAATCAGAGCATCCCTAATATAAATACTGATTCAACAGATAGTGAACAATGCAGAAGACAATCAAAGCAAAAGACAGATGCAGCTTGAATGTGCATCTCCATTCTGTTATAAATGGGATTGTTTTTTCACTGTAATAAGTTCATTATAAAGTTTTAAAATATATACTGCATTAGTTAAAATAAAGCAATAATGTTTTATAGTTATTTTTAAATATTAAATAAATTGGGAAATCACCAATGGCAACTTTAATGTAATAGAGTTTGGTACATTTACCTTCGGCCCACCACCCTTAATCAAGAATATTTTTTTGGCCCTTAATAAGAAAAGGTTAAGGCACCCCTGCTCTAAATAAATAAATAAATATTATATATATATATATATATATATATATATATATATATATATATATAAGATAGGACGATGCGGTGGCGTAGTGGCTACTGCTGTCGCCTCACAGCAAGAAGGTCGCTGGTTCGAGCCCTGGCTGGGTCAGTTGGCATATCTGTGTGGAGTTTGCATGTTCTCCCTGTGTTCACGTGGGTTTTCCCCACAAGTCCAAAGACATGCTGGACAGGTGAATTGTGTACGCTAAACTGCCCGTAGTAAATGAGTGTGTGTGAATGTAAAACATATGCTGGATAAGTTGGCGGTTCATTCTGCTGTGACGACCCCAGATTAATAAAGGGACTAAGCCAAAAAGAAAATGAATGAATGAATGTATAGAAAATGCTATAAAATAGATAAAAAAAAGATAGAACATGCATTTTACTGTTTAATACAATTTTATTTCCAAATTAAACATTGTTTACAATTTTCCAAATGTTTTTTTTCATTGTGTTTTAATAAGTCTTGCATGATAAAACTAATAGGTTATGCACGTCTTTAAACTGTAGCAATACAACCGGAAATTAAATGTTTTCTTGCTCTTTAACATCAAACAGTCGCTAAACATCACCAAACAGACAAACTTGAGCTAATGAACCTGCGCTATTTAATTATGCTAATTGATGGGGAATTTCCCCATTGAGCCGCTTTGACCTTTGTCCAGCAGCTTCCGAGCGCGTCTATTGTGCAAATGCAGATCATGCAGATGGTGATGCTCGTGGAGGACTTAATGTGTGGATGTGGAGCCCCGGGGTCGGCAGATGAAGAGGGGCTCCGGCTGTGTGTGTGCACGGGAATCCCCGAGCAGGTACATGTCTGGGCAAACAGCCGCACACACATTCACAGTGGCGGGGCAGAGGATGGCATGTGTGTGTCGTCTGTGTTAAAAGTGGATCAAGGGTGTGGCCGTCAAAGCATTTCAGATCATACGAGAATACTGTTTATTGTGCGGTTTACTAAAGCTAATATAATACAAAAAAGCCTATAACTAATTATAAGTATTATTTATAAAATTAAATACTAAATAATAATTCGAGAAATAAATATTACATCAAATTTTGAATAAAATCATTATAAATAATAAATTATTATATTAACAAATAATTTTTTAAATTAACATTAAGCATTCTTTATCAATTTATTAACAATTTGCTGTCATTTTATTAATAATCATTCATAACATCTAATATTTTATTGGTAGTAAATCATTATTGCAATTCAAAAGTGTGTATATATAAAAGTTTACAGTGTAATAAACTACTATAAAATGTGTCCAATGGGCACATTCAATAATATTATGGTTGCCCAAAAGGCAACAATGATTGCAATTTGCTATTTAATATGTAGGATTGTCAAATGACAGATTATTTCAAATAGTCAAATTATTAATATTATAATGTTAACATATTTCATTAAATTATTTGAGCAAGTTAATATACACTACCTGACAAAAGTCTTGTCATCGATCCCAGTAGTAAGAGCAACAAATAATAGCTTGAGTTCTAGTTGATCATTTGGAGAAGTTGCAGATGGTAGATTTTTCTGTTGAATCATCTGTTGAACTGTATCCCAGTCATCATAATACTGCAGAAGGCATATTGGAACCCGCATGGACCCAAGATTCTCACAGAAATCAGTCAAGTTTGGTGAAGGAAAAATCATGGTTTAGGGTTACATTTAGTATGGGTGCGAGAGATCTGCAAAGTGGATGGCAACATCAACAGCCTGAGGTATCAAGACATTTGTGCAGCCCATAACATTACAAACCACAGGAGAGGGCAAATTGTTCAGCAGGATAGCGCTCCTTCTCTTACTTCAACCTCCACATCAAAGTTCCTGAAAGAAAAGAAGGCCAAGGTGCTCCAGGATTGGCCAGCCCAGTCACCAGACATGAACATTATTGAGCATGTGTGGCGTAAGATGAAAGAGAAGTCATTGAAAATGAATACAAAGAATCTTGATGAACTCTAGGAGTCCTGCAAGAACGCTTTCTTTGCCATTACATATGACTTTATTAATAAGTTATTTGAGTCATTGCAGAGATGTATGGATGCAGCCCTCCGAGCTCAAGGGAGTCATCCACAATATTAATTCTTATTCCACTGCACCATGACTTTATATTCTATACTGTACATTCCTTCTGTTAAGTGACAAGACTTTTGTCTAAGGAAAGTCAGACCTTATTGTTCTAATTAAATAATAAAAAAATCAAGACATGATCATATTTTACTTTGGTAAAATAAGCATAATCTAGAGGCCTTTGCCTTTAAGTCACTTCTGATACCAAATGATCAACAAAGTCAAGTTATTATTTGCTGTCCTAAAACTTGACTTTTTTCAGGTAGTGTAGACTCCTTATCAAAATATATTGTAGATGATCATTATTATTATTAAGGTTGCATAATTTAATTTATTAACAGCATATGTTTATATATGCAAATGTTTTATCAACATTGATTTTAAATAACAATGCAATATCAATATTTGTTTGTCTTTTTGGCATAGAGGAATATAAACGCTACTGTGCTTTGTGGTTTTTCCCCTCAGGTCAGGCCACTGAGAACATGTAGTACTCTCATAAACATGCACAATTGATACAAAGCTCAACGGTCAAACAGGTAACATGTTTGTTTTCATCTCATGTGTGGTGACATTTCAGCACAATGACACAAAAGACCGTCTCTTTATTGTAAATAAATAACTTTTCCCTTTGCTCTAGTATCCACCTGACAGCTGTGAACAATAAGGACATTGCCAAAGTTCACCTACAGATACAGATTGACATCTAAGTGAACTGATCCTTGTTTCTTCGAGACTCCGCAACAGTTACACGCGTTACCAAAACACAGTGTCCACGTGTGTGTGAGTGTGAGGCTCGAGTTTACTGATGACATCATCTTTTACTTCACCCCGTTCTCCTGTCTTTGTACTCTCATATATCTCTATCTGATAAACCTCGCTCACCTCTCAGTGCACATTTTTCACAGATCAGTTTTCACTGTTGCCACCTGAAGTGCAGGATAAACAGTGTGTGTTGGTGGTGGAGCGGACACATGTAAAGGTAATGGAGGAGCGCTGAGTGACTGAGCCCAGAAAATCATCTGCATGTCAACAATGACAACAAACAAAACCGCATGTGCTTGTTTGTTGTGTATGATATTGGCAACACTCAAAAAAATATGATGGGTTGTTTTAACACAATGTTGGGTCAAATATGGGCAAACCCAAAGTACAGCTATTTTAAAACAATTCAAATACACTTTTAAAGGCTGCATGAAATCAAAATTTACTTCATTTATTTTGTTAGCTCACATTGTTATTTTTAAGGTGAATAACTATTCTGTTCAAGTTAATCAGCTGAAAATTAATGTTTTTTTGGTAATCTTCAATCAAATTCTGGTCATTTGCTTGATTTCATATTTAAATTCTGCGAAAATATTAAGTAGGAGGCGGGGCTTTCTTTTGCACACCATCATCATTCACATAGCAAGTGTGCCTCATGCCTGCTTTTGAGTGACGCTGCGGGCTGAGGATCGCACCCTGGGGGCTGGCTGCAGTATAAGTCATAAACCCCGCCTCCTCCGTGTTAACGAACGAGACTTGAGCCCAATAAAAAAAAAAAAAAAGTTACACTTGCAATAAAATTTCCCAAAAGATGGTTTTGGTCAGTTAAGACACTGGTTCTCAAGCTGATATAGGTTCAGATGTTCATATTTGTAAACAGTATGTTTTTAGCCAGCAATTGAATGTTATAAAAAGGGGCGTGTCATAATGATTGGCAGTTGTGATTGACAACTTCTCTAAGTGGACCGTCTGAGCTCAGAGAGGTGATTAAAGCATCAAAGTTCAATTTCTGTGTAATTTTACCATGATAAAATGAGTTGTTCAGCAGTAAACTATACATTCTAACTTACAGGATTGGATGGACCACTGTTTATTTAGTAAAGTGTGGGCTTTATCTTAATTTTGTTTGCTGATACACGCCTAACGCTATGGTCATGACGGGAAAAAACAGGTGATCGTTATCTAGCAGTGATTTTTTTTGGGGGGAGGGGGGTCTAAAATAATAATTAGGAAAACAAAACTAATGTTAGCCTATTTTTAGATTGATCTCCTGTAACGTTTTTTAAACCTTAAAGACGTCTCTGACATTTTGACTTTCTGCATGTTATCGAGTTAATCTACTGAATTTTCTGTTTCCAAAAATATTAATGTTCTAGAAACAGAATCTTATATAACAAACAAAACTGTAATACATGTTATATAATAATTATATACATTATTTACTGTTGGCTTTTTATTTGAAAACACCTAATAAATTTTCAAATGTAAATTCCTCTTTGCCAGATATAATTAAGGCATCGAATAAACCAAATGAAAATGGAGGCAAAGAAAAATTAACAAACAATATACAAGCGATGTTGCAGCAGCTGATGTGTTAATACTGCTAAGTTATTGTACAATTTGATAAGGATTATTGTTATATAATGCAGGGATGGCATGTGTAAATATCCTGTTGATATTTAGAAATCTAGCTGTATTTTATCTTTTGCTAATATAAATGCATTATTTTTCCCCCAGGGCAAATAGCTGTCCATGATGTGTAGGCTATATTTTAGGTCCTGTTGTTTATGAATTGAAAATAAAAACCTTGAAATGTATGTGTTGTTATTTATTTTTCATATTTTTTTATATTATTTTTTTTACATGTTATTTATACCCCTTTATAACAAATAACAAATACCAACAACCCATTATAAGGGAAATGTTTTTTTTGTGCTCATAGTCTAGTCGAACTAAGGCTAGAGTGTATGAAAGATCCTTTATTTTGCAGTTCAACATATATATTTTTTTAATTATTAAAAACAGCTTACATCACATTGTTTTTATTACATTGTATATTATTGCGTGTTTTTAAATGTAAGCGATCATATTTATTTTCGCGAGCCTTTGTTACAGTGCAGATATGGCCGGTCAAATGAGAAGTTCAAGGGTGTGTGGTTGATTTGACATAAAAATGTTTGATTGGAACTTTGACTCCGCCGCTCCGCCTCTGGCTCTATCAGGCAGTTCTTCTGCACATGCCCAGGCTCCAATTTCAGCAGTTTTTTGCGACAGTTTGTGCCCGTCATGAGGCGTTTTGCATTCAAAGCATTCAATGAAAAAAGGCTGTGTAGCGTCGTCCATATTTTTTTTACAGTCATTGGCTGCGTCCGAAATCGCACTTTCATACCATATAGTATGCTAAAATCAGTGTGCGAGCTAAATAGTATGTCCGAATTCATAGAAATCGAAAATCAGTATGCAAGAAGTACCCGGATGACCTACTACTTCCGGCGAGATTCTGAAGTGCACATTGTATGGACACTATGCTATCCCATGATGCCCTGCGAGAGAATCATGAGTGAAGTGATGCAACTCACGTGTGTAGGTCATGCGATCATGACAAAATGGTAGTACGTCCGACTTCCATTCATACTACTCACATTCATACTGTATAGAACATACTTTTTAACGACTGAGTAGTACGTTTAAATTCAAATGCAGTACCTACTGAGTAGTTGGTGGTCTTGGAAGCAGCTATTGCCTCATAGCAAATTAATGGTAATTGAGAGGTGTGGTTAAGAATAATAATATACAGTTGCTATGGAAGCCCTCACTTCAACAGAAAGACTGCCACTCCAAAGGTGAAAGCAAATGGTCAGACTATGAATTGAAAAAATACTAAAAAAGATGAATTATTCGCCTTAAGAATATCAATGTGAGCTTGCAAAATAAACATAATGAATTTAGATTGTAAGCAAACTTTAAACTCAAACACTAAAAGAAGGTGATTCATATTTGGTGAATCTTAATGAGCGATTCAATGAATTATTCATTCAAATGGTTTGCTGATTCTCAAATGACACATTCTGCACGTATACATTCAGCCATGTAGTGTATGCGTTTAGTGTCATCCCAAATGGAACAAGCAGAAATTGAAGGAAAAACATTCTTATTTTCTTTCAGTCATGATTGAAATAAATCATGTGTGATTAATTATTTAACATGAACGCCGTGGATCCGGATGACCCACAATGTAAGCAACAATCATTATAGAGGTTTATTGTTTACAGGTTTCTTTCAACAATTCTAAGTAAAGAAACAGAAGTGAGAGAACATTCAGTTGAAAGCCGGTTTCAGTCACGTTTGTGATTGTTTATATAAAGGATAATGAAAAATGAAAGGAACTAACAGAGAAGAGAGAACAAGGTGTTTTGTGCATGCAGCCACATTAACGCTGGTGTCATTAGTGCTTCAGGACGCCTCTGACTGCAGATTCATCACAGAAACCTACAGGGTCATGATTAATTATTCATATTACCTAATAGATGATGTCATGTTTAATTGGGCTCTTTATATGCACATTTATGAAATGTTGCTGCATAGTTCTAATAGTGAACTGATGATAATAAAAGGTTGCATTGGGTGGAGGGGAGGGTGTCTAAATGCACCCCTGGGGTTAGAGGCAGGGTGTAGACATTAAAGGCCGATAGTGTCTGAGAGTGCATGTGCAGTTGGTCTACTCTTCTCAAATCATCTATCTCACTTCTGTGGCATTGGCTGCTACGGGCATTAACAGAGAAACTCATGGTGTGGCCACTATCTGCCCCTGACCTCAACCCTATTAAGAACTTTAAGGGAATCCTCAAGCAAAACATATATGAGGGTGGGAGGAAGTTAGCATCAAAATAACAGCTCTGTGAGGCTATTCTGACACCCTGCAAAGAAATTCAAGCAGAAATTATCCAAAAAGGTACAATGGATGCAAGAATTGTAAGATGATATCAAAGAAGGGGTCCTAGGTTTACATATTATTTGCCCTATTAGGATGTTTTTGAGTGAAATAGCTTTTGATTTCAGTTATTATGACCTCCTAATGCTGCAAATTCAACAAATGACCATTTTCATTTTTGTTCTTTACAGCCTATACAATGTTTTTGTGTATAATTTGGAACAAATTAAAATAAATACTGCTATCATTGGAAGGTTTGTTAAAAAAATATAATTATACCCTAATGGATGATGATTTGAAAATTATAATCTATTGACTGATTAAGAAAATCAGAAAAAGATGCCATTTGCATAATAATACGGAACACAGTTAATGTTTATTAATTTATTTAAATGCAAACACACACATGCACATTAGTTATTCACTTTACCCATTAGATGGTGTCAGATTTTTTAAATAAATTCAACAATTTAGATTTTAATTCTTTCAAAATGTATATTCCTCATTTCATGTGTGTGTGCATTCAGTCTGTCATGCACAGCCTTTTACTACTGAAACTTGAGTTATTTTTGACACATTCCTAAATGTACAAATGACTCTAATTATTGTATAAAAGGTTACATTTGTCAACATCCGCTATGCGATGCATGACATTACACAAAACAATCAACATGAAGAAAAGAGCAGAACCATAAACACACAGGTGCGATGTTCATAGCTTTCTCCCTGAGCCAAGACAAACAGCCTATTGTCTGATGAGCGCTGGTCAATTGCAGTGATGTCAGAGCTGCATGACCTCATCTCCATCATAGGGATCATTTCACACATGGCTGCAAGCTGAAGCAGAGGGACAGCAGCATTAATGGGTTTTTAGGGTGGATTGTGGAGGCTGTAAAGACCAGCTGGTGCTTCCATGACCCCCACTGACACTTGCAGTCCCCAAACAATGGGTTGTTGATGTGGGGTATTTTTAACACAGAGTGGAGGAATGTCAAACTCCAGTCATGTTCACTGTGGAGGATTCAGTTCAGCTGACTCTGCAGACTGCACTCTGGTTGACATATCAATTTCATGCTCATTTGTTTTTGTGGAGAGTCACACATCAACAGTTTAGATGTCGATTTAATTGAGCTTGTATGCACCAATGGAGGATAATTAATTTGATCTACACTGAAAATATTTAGAATCAGTAATTGCTACACAAATTAATTATTAAATCAAATAAAACAAAACATTTAACGTAGAAACATTGAACATTGTATTTTAGATTTTTTTTCTTTTATTTTTTATTACTCTTTTGGTTGGGAAACTATTTGTATATATAACTTTTTTAATTATTATATACATTTTTGTAGTGCACAACTCCTAAAAACACTCTAGCAATCTTTATTCATAACTATGAGCAAAAAATGTACGTAGGTAAAAATAAAAATATTACTGTTTACATCTTTTTCTAAAACAAAATTCAATAACAGTTATTTATAACTTATATTATATAATATTATGCTTATAAAATATTTTAGATGCATTCAAAAATAATAATAATACATTTTATTTGTAATGTGCTTTTCTTAAACTCAAAGCGCTACAAGGTAGAATACTAACAATACAAGGCAAGCAAAACACAAAAATAAAAAGATGCAATAAAACAATAAGAATATGAACCATAAGATAGACTAAAAAAAGTTAACAATTTGGTCATCCTAAGTTAAAAGCAATGCTAAAAATGCTATTCAAATGTTTAAACAATTAAAATCACCATCAACAGTTACTACTGCATAATTTTAATTGCTTTCATGTAAAAGAAATCCAATTAATGTTACATTTTAACTGCAATTATATAATTATAATTCATAAAATAAATTATATAATTTCATTAAAATACATTTATTCAATGTGAACTGCAAAAAAAAATCCATTAGATCAACTTAAATTACTTTAACTTGTTGCTCCTAAATGGATTTAGTTTTTCAGCTTAACTTATTACTGAAAACTGAAATAAACTAAGCTGAAAAAACAAGTAGAAGCTAATTATTGAAAAAAAAAATTGTGTAAGAACCCTAAAAACCATTAGCTTTCATTAGCAGTATAAGAGGTAGCGTACAGTGCACACACAGTCAGTGTGTACAGTTAAAGTAACAGACAGTCTGATGACTCACTGTCCCGTGTGGGTCTGTGCTCTGAAAGCCCTGCACCTCTTCATCCCCCATGGGTTCTCTTGTTGCTAATTGTTGAAGAGTCACAACAGTTTGCTCATTGGCCAGTTTGAGATTACAAAAGCCAGAACCTGACACCGGCTGATTCACTGCTAGGTCAAGACTGTTTATCCAAGCAGCGGGCAGAGGATCACCCTCTTCATCAGCGAGCGCTGCGCTTGTGTTTAAAGAGCACAAAGTCATGCCATGCCCGTGACATCACTGCTCTGAGCCATGCCCTGGATCAGGTTGCTCGCCCGCATCAAATGATACTCTGGGCAGTGTTTACTTAGTTACGCTGGACACTGTTGTTGGATGCTGTCTGAGCGGTCAGTGCAGCTGTGAGATTTAATGCTCATTTATAGAGTTAAAATGCTTTAAAATGGCACAAATAAGCAGGGTTTACCATCTTTTGATGGCACGGTCTGATCTTAGGCATGATCAGGGGCTGATTTAACAAATAAGCAAGGTAAGCGGTTGCTTAGGGCCCCAGGAAATCTGAGGGGCCTCAATTAAATACCTAGAAGAATAAATTATACCTATAAATTATAACATCATTCATTTATTTTCTTTTCGGCTTAGTCCCTTTGTTTATTAGGGGTTGCTACAGCGGAATGAACCGCCAACTTATGTTTTAGGCAACAGATGCCCTTCCAGCCACAACCCATCACAGAAAAATATAGCATAATATATCATTCTTCTGCGCAAATGTGTCCCCCACCCTCAATCATGGAGCAGTCTAGCAGTCAAATTAAGTAAAGATTTTGTTTAAAAATGTATTTAAAAATTTTTTAATGTTTAATTAAAAAGTAATTAAAACTGTAAAAAAATAGTTTAGATATTTATTATTTTAGTTGTTAATTCGTTTTAAGAAAACAAATCATTTAAAATGTTTTACAAGATGCTCTACATGCTCTTATTATTATTTTGCTTTAGGACAACATATAGAAAAGGAGATTGAGTGATATATAAAAAACGCAAAATAAATCAACTAAGAATAAATTAAAGTGCAAACTTTTGGACCCCATGGCTAGAATTGCTTAGGGCCCCTAATTCACCAAATCCACCCCTGGGTGTGATCATGCATATGTGAGCGACTCCCATCTTAAAATGTGAAAGGCATCGCTATTGACCCTATTTGTAACGTACGATCAGGCGCAGCCATTGCAGTCTTTTTGGCTCAAGACTTCCAGGGTTATTTACTGTTATTGATTTTTAAATGTTAAACAGGGTGTCTGTGGGGTCTTAAATTCCTAAAACTAAATTTTAGGCCTTACAAAGGTCTTAGATTTACCAAAATATTGTGTTGTAGGTCTTAAATCATTTTAAACAGGTCTTAATTTTCTTATATACATTAAAAGCTTTTCATACCGAAATCATCCAATCAGCAGCAATCCATCTCCATAGAGCTTTTACCAAATAGTTTAATTTTTAACTGTATTTACCAATATAGTTTAACTATCTTCCTTACAATAACATTAATTTAAAAGTATTTTATTTAAGGTGAGGACACTGACCTGGAGAGACAGGTATTGCATATATTTAGATTTTTTTTTTGTTTTAAAGAAATGTTATGTTGAAAAAAGTGTATCTATTAAACCAGAGTTTGCTTGTTATGATACATTATTAAAAATATGTGGCTAAGAAAGAAGTAAATTAGAATTTTCTTGATGAGGATAGTAAAAATCTTTTCCTTTTTCATAAGAAAAAAATCCTTATAGTGTTTATCACCATAGAAGTCTTAAATTACATTGATAATGGTCTTAAAAAGTCTTTAATATGACTTCATAAAACTTGCAGAAACCCTGGTTAAAAACAGCTTGTTATGCTGCAAACTGATATTTTCTTATTATATTATTCTGCTTTTTACATGCAGTCATGAAGACACTTGTTTGTAGAGCAAGTAGTTTGATTGTTATCTGCTGTTTATTATTCTTTGCCATTTCTCCCATAGTCAACTGAATCGGAAGTTCTAAAACGTCTGCAAGATCTTAATAAAATTTAAATCATTTATATGATTTTATTTACTTTTAATTTTACTTTTTGTATTTTTTTAATCATGGGGAAATACTGTGACAATTCAGACAGACTGACAGGACCTAACTGTCTCAACTGCATTTCTATTTATTTTTGTAAAGAACAGCTTCCAGTGGTGTTAAAGACTCTTTATGAAACTATGGATGCAAACAAAAAAACTTTTTTATTTTTTAAGTGTTGCTTTAGATGTATGACAGCGTTTAATTAGAACTACCTCACATGTTTTAGTAGGTTTCTCTGAAACCTCTGTTTTTTCCATATGTAGGGAAAAATGGAGTTATCTTACAAGATGTGGAAAGTATAAGCCCACATGAGTAGCTATAATATATGCCCGTACCGTAAACATACACTAATGCTCATAGATAAGGGGTCGGTAATTGTTTTATTTTTCTGAAGGTGTTTTTCACCAATGCTGCATTTCTAAAAAATTATGTCAAAACAAAATAATTGTAATATTTGGAATTACTATTACAACTTTAAAAAAATGCTTTTTTAAATAATACATTTTAATATGTCATTTACTCATGTGATGGCAAGGGCTAACAAAGAACTTTAAGTTTGATTACTCTGTTCAACATTTCCATGACTAGATATCTTTACAATATGCTGACCTGGTGCTCAAGAAACTTCTTGATATTTCCAATGTTCAAATTTTGGTTATTTTTGGAACTATTAAAAGCACCACTGATGACGTTTAAAGGTCTTTGCTATCACTTTTGATAAATTTAAGATGTCCTTGCTGATTACATTTTGTAATTAAAAAATTATACTGAGCCAATTATTGTGAATTTTCCACATTTATCCTAAATAACAAGCAAAAACAATGCAAATGTTTATACATTAAAAAACCACCATGAAAAATGTGCTAAAAGCTTTAGCTTTAAATATCAGACTACAGGGCAAAACAATGGCTTAGTGGTTAGCACTGTTGCTTCACAGCAAGAAGGTCAACTGGTTCGAGTCCCGGCAGGGTCAGTTGGCATTTCTGAGTGGAGTGAGCATGTTCTCCCTGTGTTCGTGTGGGTTTCCTCTGGGTGCTCTGGTTTCCCCTAGTCCAAGACATGCGCTATATGGAACTGAATAAACTAAATTGTGGTGTATGTGTGAATGAGTTTGTATGAATGTGCTGTGTAAAACATATGCTGGATAAGTTGGCGATTCATTCTACTGTGGCGACCTCTGATGAATAAAGGGATTAAGGCGAAGGAAAATTAATGAATAAATAAATCTCACTAGATTTATAATGACAAAGTTTACTTAATCACTGTTGTTTATTCTATGCTGTCATTATATTTCATTTTTACCCGTGTTTAACACAAAGCTCTTCAATTACGACATTTCACACTTATTCTCAGTTGTAAGTAGCTTAAAATAGAATTGTATTTAATTCTTAAAAATAAAGATGCCAGAAAGAAAAAATCGTAGGTTTGAAAAGCTCTTCAAAGATCAATTTTTTTTGCATGTCCTAACATTTTCATAATCGAAATAAAAAATTCTGCAATAAAAAACCCTTTAAGAAACAATAAAAAGGTTCCATGGTTGTTCAAAAAACCATTGATGTCATTAAGGCAGCTTTATTTTAAAGAGTGTTGCTGAAAATGTATAATTTGCAATAGCTGGCCTGTTTCTCTGCAGCTTCAGTGAGCAGCTCATGCATCAGGGCAGGAACCCGCTGAGATGACAGGGCGACAGAAGTGCTCTTGTTTTGCTCCTGTGATGCTCCTCTGCCCGGAAACAGTGTTGCCTCGACAGCTGCGAGTGAAGTAGCGATTGGTCGCGAGCGAGGCGGCCTTTCGAGCAGCGCGCGCTGTTCTGGGACCCTCTTTCAGCCGGAATCAACATCAAGCCGCCTGTTTGCCTCACAACGCGTTCGTGGAAGAAAATGAAGACGCATTAATCATTTAGCTTGAGACAACAGAATAACTTATTGTCGTATTCTTATCATTTGGATGGATTTTACATATACGGGAATCCGTAGGAATGATTAAAATAGTACTTTGAGAAGAGGAGCTTTAATAAAATATGAATACTCAGACACATATATTTAGGAGAACACTAAAAGCAGGATTCAAAACATGTCTACATTTAACATATATTTAATATTTATTAAAACATCAAGCTGCTACAGCAAAAGCATAACATACAATTCTATCGCGCCCCCTGCCGATCACACAGGGAATTGTCCAAACTTAATAGAACGTTTCTAATTAAAGGGATAATTCACCTAAAATAATGAATCTGCCATCATTCACTCACTTTTAACTTGCTCCGCCATATTTCATTTTCTTTCTTCGGTTACATGGAACTGAAAATTGTAAAAAAAATAATAATGTTGGACACTAGAAGCCATTGACTTTCAGTTGACTACCAGTTTCCAACATTCTTCAAAATATCTTCTATATTAAATGTCTTATAATATAACAGAAAAAACAAACACTTGACGGTGAGTAAATTGGAATACATTTTTATTTTAGGATGAACTATCTCTTCAATGATAGAAGTTTATTTGGCTTAAGGCATTCATTTCTATTTCATTTTAAATAATTGATAACAAATGTGCAGGACAAACTATATACATTATAAACCTAAAAAAGGAGATCATCATGCATAAACTTATTCCTCCTCCACTTCTTCATCTGGGCAGCAGTAGTACTCCACAAAACAAATCTGACCATCGTCATTCCTCACGAGATACTGAAGAGAGAGGAAACCTCGACTGTCAGTTCTGACCGACACTTTACAGGACAGGGCCAAAGCTTTTGTGGACGGTTTCAACAGGGACATCTTATATCTTTGAGAATAAATATAAGAGAAAATAAATCTCAGTGACTTAGATTACTGTGCTTTTATTGTACCAGAATACAGTATATTGTACCAGCAATGACATTGCAATGTGCTAAACAACATTTCTCACATCACTAGATGTCTGTTGTCAAGCAGGGATCATAGATGACCAGGCACCACAGATTAAAATGCATGTGATTTGTGGAACGATTGCAAACATTGACCAAAATAAAATGCAGGTTCATCATTTGCATTTATTTTAAAGGCTTCAAAGTTAGTTTCATGTGAGTTTAAAGATTTCATGAGCAAGAGATGATAAAGTTTGTAACTTTAAGGAAAAATAACTGCATTTAATTTTACATTTTGATTATTATTAGACTGTCCAAAAAACATAAAATCACAGTGAATTTAATGAAATACAAAACAGATCAATTAACAATCCAAATATGTAACTGTTGTGATGTTAATACAGTGGTGTATTTTTACCCCTTTATTGACTTATTTTGAATGTTTGGTCAATTTTGTCAAAAATATATGCAATAAAAGCTGACCAATCAGGATGTAAACCTTTCTTTATGACTTTCTGTTGACATCTTTAGGTGTAGAGTGGAAAATGGTCATTTGAGTTCTAAGTGAACCAGGATTAACCGTATCAGTTCTCTTTTTTTGATCTGGACCAAACAAAATGAGAAACAAAAGGCAAGTGTGAAAAGTTAATCTGTTTTGTTACCTGTTGGTCTGTATTTTTGTACACTGAAACAGCTCCATCATGTCTGAGTCCTTGGGATAATCATAATGGGCATTTCCAGAATTACCAAATGTGGATAATCTAAGATGAAAAGGAAAAAAAAAAGTTTTTGAAAGCATGAAAGCAAAAAAGTACAAAGCAGCTTCAAGCTATTTTTCCTTGCACATATAAATGTGTCCTGTTTTTTCTGAGCCAAAAATAAATATTTTCACAAACGTTATATGAAACAATAACATAAACACTTTACCTACTTTATATAAAAATCACATTTGTAAATTAATTTTTTTATTTTTGAAACACATATTTAAAAAAATAAAATAAAAAATAACAGTGCAAAATAAATTAATTTAAAAAATGTTAGCAACTCCTTTAAAATAATGTTTTAAAAGGTCTGTATCTGCTGTTTGCTTTATTTTATTTTATTTTTTGTTTAAAATAAAAAAACTAATGCTTATATTCTCTAAAGGTTTAAAAGTAAAAAACATTATTGACATATAAAAAATAAATAAATAATGTTTTTTTCAAATAAATTATTTTAATTTGAGCTTTTTATTAAATACAAAAACTAATACAAAAACTAATACAAAAACTAATACAAAAACTGTATTAATTATGGTTTAAAAAATTATATTGTTCTTAAATAGGAAATCAGTGTATTTGAAAGATTTTTGGAGGATCATGAGGTGTTAAAGACTGGAAAAATTGTGCTGAAAGTTAAGCTTTGACATCACAGGACTGAACAGGATTCTTAAATATTTCACAATGCAAACAGGTACTGTAAATTGTAATAATATTTTACAGATGTGATATTTCACAATTTTTTACCAAATAAATGCACAGTTTTTTTATCAGATAGAAAAACGAAAACATTTAAACCACTCCAAACATGTCGTGTTCAGCGTTACTGTACCTGAAGAAAGGGTGGCTTGGTGACATGGTAATCTGCAGAACCTCACTGGTCATGTCCAGCTCAGAGAAAGCTTCTTTAAGACTGTCCGACTGCAGAATCACCTTGTTGGTCACGTTTGTGCTGCAAAAATCAAAGTCTATGGGCTCCTCAGGCTCCTGTGTGTTAATCTTGCATACGGTGACCACACCCCCTTCCTCCAGAAACAAAGTCAGTGGATATCCATATCCATTGTAGCACATTCTCAAGGCGGTGCACACACCTTGATGATAAAAATAAAAACATATATTATGTTACATTTCCAAAAAAAGACTGGATCACAATTGTAATACACACCTGGCACTGTGCTTCCCCCAAAGATGGTGAGGCAATCTAGAAGAACAGTTAAGTTAACCTGAAAGCCAACTGCGTCCTCTTTGATGATGTATTCTTGAAAGATGTCAGCCTGATGTCAAAAAATACACAAATACGCTTAAAAATTCAACTGTTCTCAACTGAACCTGTCTGAATTTGTCTGCTAACACCAACCTGAATGAATGCATTGGCCTGAAGACATTTGGAGTCCTCAACTGTGACTTTCAACCCATTCTGTGTTGCATTGAAGATGGCATGGTCCTTGAAAGAAATGGCCTTTAGGATGTTGGACAGATTCCTTGCGTTGTCCAAACTGGCTATCAGGATGTACTGGTCAATATCTGATTGGGACTGAGTTGACAGTGGCATGTTTCTACATCTGTAATGACATTTAAAAGCAGAAATGTAAAAAAAAGTTGTAATTACTCATTCATTTTTTTCAGCTTAGTCCCTTTATTAATATGGGGTCACCACAGCGGAATGAACCACCAACTTATCCAGCATATGTTTTACATAGCGGATGCCCTTCCATCTGCAAACCATCACAGGGAAAAGTCCATACACACTCATTCACAAACATACACTACAGACAATTTAGTTATTTAGTACCCAATGCACCTATACCACATGTTTTTGGAGGTAACCGGAGCACCCAGAGGAAACCCACGCGACGGGGAGAACATGCAAACTTCACACAGAAATGCCAACTGACCCGGCCGGGGCTCGAACCAGCGACCTTCTTGCTGTGAGGCAATTGTGCTACTCCCTGTGCCACTGTGCTGCCCAGTTTTAATTACTGTACACAGTAAATTCACAGAAAAGTTTAAATATTAAATATCATTAAAGAATGTAAGCAGTTTTAACATTTAAAAAAAAATTTTTTACTATTTTTTGTAACTTGCTTTTGTAAGTACTACTAATGCTCTTTTGATGTGTGCTAAAATGGCTACTATGCACTTTTTTGGATGCAAAATCATCATCAATGTCAATTATAATACTAAAATAAGAAATCCATAACAATTAAAAATGTATTGTCCCCGTCTTTTATTTATAGAAACGAGAGATTTGAACATTTATTTGTCCAATGAACTTGACAATGTCTTAAACTGAAACATGAACAAGTTTCTATCAGCTGTTTACAAATTATGACAAGAATTAACAAACATAATATTAACAGCAAGTTGTACTACTAAGTTAACTTAGTTACGTTAGCTAAAACAGCGTAAGGAAGTGAAAGTACGAACATTAAACATAAATAGTAAACGTTCCTGTTACTGAACTTACCTGTTAGATATATAAAATGTGACAAATTAATATCTTTTTAGAGTTTGGCGCCCTTAAGTTGTTGCCATTCGCTCTTCTTCTTGTGATTTTGACTCAGTTTAGCTTTCCATCCGTTGTGTCGCGCGCGCGCATATGGGCCTGATGCCGAACTGCAGGATGAGTTCATACATGGACGTTTACAATATTAGGAGGGGGTAAGTTTTTAAAAGTTGACTATAAATGTGTTTTTACTGTACTACTGCAAAACAAATAATTAAGCAACTATTGAATTATTTATAATAAGGGTAATAAGGATGTTTAATTTAGTTTAACGAGAGCAAGATCTTAAACATAAATATTTAAGATGCACTCGTAAACCCCTCTGTGTCATCATGAGTTGGACGGGCCTTTGCCAGACAGTCAGACAGATGCGAGGAAGCGGTCGGTCGGTCGGTCCAAAAGAAGTGCCACATAACCAAACAAAAGTCAGGTAGGGTTATGACATTTACTAGTTTATTATACTTTATAAAGTGTCATTTTGTTCAGTTATTGTAAATATCGTATATACATTTTAATAAAATTGTGGAGTTCCCAGCTGGTTTGTTTGTTTGTGTTTATCTATCTCAATGGCAACCAGACCATATCAGCAACAAAGCGAATTTTGTGAACAATAGCATACCTCTTCCTCTTCTTTTGAGTAAACATACTCTACTCTTACGTGGTTGATGTAATGTAACGACTGTTGTAGTTTCATTTAACGTTACTTCAAATGAACCGGCTACGTTAACTAGCTAATCCGTTAGCTAGCTCATTGTAATTTTGACATATGCTTTCTTGCAGAAGTATGTTATGATGGAATCAGATTGTTTTTGTGGGATAATTTCAAAAGATTTTATCGCGTTATATTGTATTATCCTTATATTTACGTGTGGTGCCATAAAAAAAGAGTTGCGTTAACATTCAAAATAAAAATTACTGTATATATAAAGGTATGATGTACAATATAATTCAAAAAGAATGTTTACATGACCTGTAGAACCAAATATATGATTTTTTCCAGATTTTGTATTTGCAAGGGCAAGTTTTAAATGTTAGTAAAGCTGTCAAATATTTAGGGCATGCCATTACTGAAGATATGAGTGATGTTAATTATATGTACAGGGAACATCGAAAGTTATATGCTCAAGCAAATATGCTGGTGAGAAAGTTTTTAGAGCAGGTTAAGGTAAACCTCGTTAGAACTTATTGCAGTTCTTTCTACACAGCTCCTCTGTGCTATAATTAAAAAAAGAGTCTCTATAAACTGCAGGTTGCATACAATGATTGTAAGAAGATTCTTCTTAAAAACATAGATGGTGTAGTGCAAGTGAATTATTCTGTAAGGTAAGAGTTCAATCAGTTTTTTGCTTTGAGAAATTTGATCTATAAGTTTATCTGTTTATTGGAGAATTCTCAGAATAGCATTTTAATGTTAAAACCTAGGCTTACTGAGGTGCGTTGTCAGTCACCTTTGATGAAAAATTGGCATAACTGTCTTTTTTAATGTATATTGTGTGGTTTTGTATTGTCTTTTGTACTATTGGACCTAGTGGACCTATATATATATATATGCAGACATATATATACTGCAGACTGTCAGCTTAATTTGAGGGTATTTACATCCAAACCAGGTGAAGACTTCCAGACTTCAGGCTGTAAGTGACGGCAAAGGATTTGCAACCAAGTGTTAAAAAGTGAAATTTATGATTTGATTTATGATTGATTATTATTCTGTCCAATTACCTTTGGTCCCTTAACAAGTGGGAGGCACATATGCAAACTGTTGTAATTCTTACACCGTTCACCTGATTTGGATGTAATTACCCTCAAATTAAAGCTGACAGTCTGCAGTTAAAGCACATCTTGTTCGTTTCATTTTAAATCCATTGTGTTGGTGTAAAGAGCCAAAAATGTTAGAAATGTGTCTGTCCCAATATTTATGGACTTTTCAGAATCAGAATCAGAATCAGTTTTATTGCCAAGTGTGCTTTACACACACAAGGAATTTGTTTTGGCAACAGAAGCTTTCAGTGTACATAAAGTGACGAGTGACAAAACAAAATTAAATACAAGAAAAGAAAAGGCAATAAACATTAAACAGAGATGCAGTTAGTATGTATAGCATTTATTTTGTGTATATTTGCTCTATGGTATTTTTGTATATAAGTGTTCAGAGGAAAACATTGTTTCAAACTATTTAATTGCATTTTAGCCATGTCATACATCAGATTAGCGCAAAAAAGTCCTCATGAACATCACTGCAAATGCAACAAACTGAATATTCTTAAAATGCATTCTGAAAGTTCAATAACAATAAGTACTTATTCATTATTTTGAAGTGATAAAAGCATGTATGTTCATTATTGTTGTGATATATTAATGAATATTGGCATGTCTAGACATTTTACGTTGCAAAATCAACACTGTATTTGCCAATATTGAAGACAATAAAATGATGCAGGTTTTTTCTTCTAACATGCTTCTGTTTCTGTATAATTATCAGCCATTATTGAGTCACACGGGGAGGTTTCGGTCCTCTGGTCATGGCTAAAGACCCGTTAGCAGAGGCTGGTCTTCATTTTGATGAGCTCAACAAATTGCGAGTACTCGAGCCTGATGTGAGCCAGAAAACAACTGAGCTCAAAGAGGAATGCGAGGAGTTTGTCGACAGTGAGGGTTTTTTACTTTTAATCTCATCGTGAAGTTTATCTTTCTTAACTAAATTTGCTTTTCGCAGCACAGATCAATAACTTCTTCTTTTGCTTTTGAAAACAGAGATCGGACAGTTTCAGAAAATTGTAGGTGGGCTTATTGAACTTGTGGATGAACTTGCGAAAGAAGCTGAAACCGAAAAAATGAAGGTACGTTGTTGTTTTAAATGATTAGCAGTGCATATTTGTGTTTTGTATTCATATACGGTTCACCTACAGGCCATAGGGGCAAGAAATTTGCTGAAATCGGTTGAAAAGCAACGGGAGGCCCAGCAGCAACAGCTTCAGGCTCTGATTGCAGAGAAGAAAATGCAGCTGGAAAGGTAAACAGTCTTTATGCAAGGAGCTGTATGTCAGACATTTCATGCGTTAATCATTTATTTTATAGCAAAAGTTTGATGGCTTTTAACAGCAAAACATTTTTCCTACAGTGCATTCAAAAAGTATTCATTCGCTTAGCTTTTTCAACATTTTTAATTTACATTTTTTTATTAATTTATTTCCTCAAAATTCTACACACAATACCCCATAATGACAATGTGAAAATATTTTGGATTTTTTGAAATTGTTGCAAATTTATTAAAAATAAAAAACCTGTAAAATCACATGTACGTAAGTATTAACAGTCTTTGCTCAATACTTTGTTGATGCACCTTTGGCAGCAATTACAGCCTCAAGTGTTTTTGAATATGATGCCACAAGCTTGGCACACCTGTCTTTAGGAATTTTTGTCTATTCCTCTTTGCAGTACATTTTAAGCTTTATCAGGTTGGATGGGAATTGACGGTATACAGCCATTTTCAGATCTCTCCAAAGATGTTCAATAGAATTTAGGTCTGGGCTCTGGCTGGGCCACGTAAGGGCAATCGGTGAGTTGTTGTGAAGCCACTCCATTGATATTTTGGCAGTGTACTTTGAGTCATTGTCCTGCTGGAAGATGAACCGTCGACCCAGTCTGAGGTTAAGAGCACTGTGAAGCAGGAAGCAGAAGCTATCGGGTTATTGATCACCTCCCTGACTAAGGCCCTTCTCCCCTGATTACTCAGTTTAGATGGCCAGCCAGCCAGTCCTGGTGGTTCCAAACATCTTCCACTTTCAGATGATGGAGGCCACTGTGCTCATTGGAACATAAATTTTTCTGTAACTTTCCCCAGCCTTGTGCCTTGAGACAATCCTGTCCCGGAGGTCTACAGACAATTCCTTTGTCTTCATGCTTGGTTTCGCTTTGACATGCACTGTCTACCCTGGGACCTTATAAAGACAGGTGTATGCCTTTTTCAAATCATGTCCAATCAACTGAATTTACCACAGAATGATCAGTGGAAACAGAATGTACCTGAGCTCAATTTAGAGCTGCACGGCAAAGGCTGCAAATACTTAAGTACATATGATTTTTTTTTCAGGTTTTTTGTGTTTAATAAATTAGCAAAAATTTCAAAAAATCTTTTTTCACATTGTCATTATGGAGTATTGTGTGTAGAATTTTGAGGAAACAGATTTATTCCAAATACTTAAATTGTAAGCACCCCCAACTCATTCCTATTTTTTTTTTACCTTTTTCTTTTCTTTTTTCTTAGTATTATTTCACCTTGTATTTTTTTCCTATTTTTTTCATGTACTTTGTTCTTGTATGTGTTGAGTTGCTGAAAATTCAATAAAAAGACTTGTCTGCTTCTAATCCATTTTGAAATAACGCTGTATCTAAATAAATGTGGAAAAAGTGAAGTGCCATGAACACTTTCCGGATGCACTGTATGTTGCCTGTGTCCTATATGTTGATGGAATTTCATATGAAGAATGTTTTTGTCAGGAAAAATGATCCTGAGAACCTCTCTTCCATTCTGACACATAAAAAGTAATTAATTTATACCTTTAGAATTGTAATGTATTAAACTGTAGATTAACTCAAATATACTATTTAATCTAACTATCATAATGGTGTATTTCCTATCATTTCATTTGCTGATATGTTGCTTATGAAAACATCAACATCATTATGGTCAGATATTTTTCTTCAGTTCTATTTTTCAGTCTTTTTTTTTGGTTTTTATGTTACTGCATGGTTATTTTTAACTTGTTACTTCTAAGCAAAGAAAAACAAAAGAGAACAAAAGAAAGAACATCACCATGAATCTATTACAGTATTTGCAGACACGTGCACAGTGCTAATTAGCAACTCATTAATATTATCTGCATTACATAATCAGATTCCGAAAATTAGGTTGTAACTTGGAATTTAACAACATTTAAAAATAATGAAACATACGGAGACCCCAAAGGGACATGCTGGTGGGGAAAAGATGGGTAAAAGAAAAAAAAAAATGGTTGGGAGAAAAAAAACAGCTATAGGAAAATATATATTTTAAAGTTTTTGCGTTCTCGTAAAGATGTTTTGCTTTATCTCGCAAATATATTTTCTTAAAGTGACATCTCTGTTATCAAACAAAAGACAAGAGATCTATTTGCTGCTCTTCACTTGTTTGATAACAGAGATGTTTAACATATGGAGCGCGTCCTTCAGTCAGCGCTTGTACATGCATTCATTGATTCAAGGGTTGCATATGAAGAGCAATGATTGATCCATTTTTTTCCCCACCATCACGTCCCTTCTGGGTCTCCATAGAAACAAATACTTTTGCAAGTTACTAAAGATTGGTGAAACACCATGTCATAATCATATCTAGTAACCTTCAAATCTGCATGCACCAGAAGTTTGAAGCATTTCCAGCTGAAACAGAACACCGAGTAGGAAGTGGGGTTTAATTTTTGGACTCCTCCTTTCATCTTTCACTCACAGCAAAGTAACAGTTGGAGGGGCGCGGCTAAGCGTATCACCCAAAGAATAAAAGAAAATAAAAACACTTAACGTCTTTTTCCACTAAAAATGACTAATTCAGAGCACAGAGTTGGTAAGTTGAAAAAGTAATCTAAAAGTAGTCGAAATACATGAACCATTACCTAAAATAAAACTACAGTTCATCATAAGAATCTGTATTCAGCAATTGACTACAACTTCAAAGTAATCTACCCAGAACTGTATGCAATATTGCTGCCATTCATTTTAGGCCACCAATGTTGCTTATAACAAGGGTTTCTGAATGTTACATAATGCCACTTCAAGAAGTGAACAACATTGTTTATGCTCTGAATTCTTCTCTAAGACTAAAAACTCTTTTTGTTTTGCAGGTATCGAATAGAATATGAAGCTCTTCAAAAAGTGGAAGCTGAGCAGAGTGAATTCATCGATCAGTTTATACTGCAGAAATAAGAGTGCTGTGTTTCCTCTGCTGGACAGGAAAAATGATGCTATGCATCTTGATTCACATTGACTTCCTAATAAGTGCGAGGTCTCAAACTAGATGAACTGAATTGAGCAGTTAATGGCAGACAACAGATGTCTGTTTCAGTCTCAACCTCACAGCATTAAGTGCTTTTGCATGGCCAGTTCCTGGAGGCACATCCTTGTAATCTTTCCAACCATAGATCATTATCTTAGATGAAACTATTTATATACAAAAGTTATTTATACTATTTATATGGAAATTAGTTTGTAAATCTGATCTTTTTTTTACCACAGGGAAATACAGTATTTGCATGTTACTGTAAATAATTCCATCATGTGACATCTTCAGGTAAATCTTTTGTTTTCTGTATGATTACAACTCCTGTTTGAGACTTGAACCCATGTCATTTTTATTATATCATATCCTCATGGCATTTTTATTGGGACCAAACCAAAATAATTTCTGTAGAAGTTATGGAAAAGTAAATTCATTTATTACTTGTTTACATTTACCATGTGTAATCTCAACATTGGACAAAGCTCATACAGATCTGAAGAACATTTGAATAAAAATATATTTTGCATTTACAGCTGTTGTCATCGGTAAACAATTTCTAGAGTTAAAAAAATGGTCACATATAATTGAGAAATTTGGCACAGATTGAATCACATTTAACAAACAATAACTACTAACAACCCTGGTGGGATTTAATCAATACATACTGTGCTCTCATTTAGGGAGTAGAAAGATGAACTGGCATTTATCTTTGTTTCTTGGCTTTTGAGGGAGCATTTCCTTTCACAGATGTTGAGTTGTAAGTTGCGCTGAAGAGCATGGTGAGCAGTATCATGATGGGGATGATGAGGTACGGAGCATAAATGGACACCAGGGTCAGACGTTCATTCAAAGTTTGGGGTCCCGGATGTGGAGTCAAAGGAAACTTGTGGAAAAGTATGTGGCTTAAAATTGGGACCAGAGTGGTGGCCACATGAACAGAATAAATGATGGCTGGAGTTCTGATCCATTTGCAGCCACCTATTAAACAGACGAGCACAATAATTAGCTGGAATAATATGACCTTAGCTAGTGGAAGACAATGGATTACTGGCACTACATCTAAACCAATAACATGTTTATTAGATCCTATCCCAAGGCCAACTAAATTACAGACAGAAGCATCTCCTCTTTATCATTAGGTCGATTCCCAAAGTACAGCTAGATCCTAGTGAATCAAAATGTAAAGAAAAATGGGAGACATATAAACAAATGATATTAACGAATGTTTTTACTGCACTGCACTATTTAAATTATAAATGAACTAGAATAAATGACATTGTCATGGAATAGAATTCACTTTTTTGCTTTAAATTTTACTTTCCATGTCAAAACATTTTATTTTTCTATACCATAACTGTTTAACCAAGTTTTGCCTGTTGTTAATGGTTAGGCTTTTTTCAGTGCCATTTTATTCCTTTCATGTTGCTAATGCAGTCACCAAGTTTTACCTGTTAACTAAAGCAGGAAAATGTAAATTTCAAGAGCTACAAAATGTCTTAAACTGACTCAGTCTTTAAACACTGGGTGCTCTTGTTTCTTTCAATTAAAAAAGGAGTCTAAAATGATCTGTTGTTGCCCTCATGATGGCTTCTGAATTCATAGGTAAAGATAGTCAAGCTAAAACTATTTTCTTTATTATAAGCCATTGAAATGCAGCTTTTTTTAGTCAGTGAAGTTCAAAATTGGCATTTGGTGAAGAGTGGGGACCCTGTAAGTTGATTTTTTTTTTCAAAAGCAGACAAGTAAGACAGGAATTGTTACATGCGGTAATAGTAAACAGATACTAGTATCTAATAAATAGCACCAATTTTTGTTTACGGCACAACACATGTACTGGTATAACGGCAAACTGCATCTGAGGCAGCATTTCTGCAATGGTCACAACACATAAAATTTGTAACTCTACCACCTATTGGTCAAAAGTTATAAACCAATAAATAATTCATACGTGAATTGTTTTCATGTTTTTCTGATATTTTAAGTGAAACATACTTCAAATGTGTTTAAAAACTCATTGTTTGACTTGGTCTGATGCCAATTATTAACCTTGTTGCTTTTGGCCTTTGGACTGCTTTGCTGCTCATGGCTCTGAACTGCCCTTAATTGCTGCTTGCAGCTATATTTACTAGTATTTATTAAATAGCATCTAAAGAATAAGTAATAAATAAAAACTTAAGTTGTTATAACAGGTTCTCACCAATGGCAAGAATGTACTAGTAACAAAATGTAGTTTGTTAATGGTAACAATAGAGCAGTTACTAGTCACTATTGAAACAATGACTACTAATATTTAAGGAATAAGTACCACTATCTAAAGCAGGGATGCCCATACTCGGTCCTGGAGGGTCGGTGTCCTACATATTTTAGTTCCAACCCCAATTAAACACACATGCACCAGCTAATCAAGCTCTTTCTAGGTAGAAACTTCCAGGCAGGTGCGTTGAAGGAAGTTGGAGCTAAACTATGCAGAACACTGGCCCTTCAGGACTGAGTTTGGGCACCCCTGATCTAAAGCAATCTAGTATCTAACAATAAGTACCAGTATCTTTAAAAAGGTGCTAGCCCTACCTAAAACTAAACATGTGTAACTAATAAATAAGCAATAGTACTACATGGAAACAATACGAGAAATAAGTACCAATAGCATGAAAATAGACAGTGCACTTTATAGAAACAAGCCTCCCACTCTAAGCCAAATGTCAAATTCCCTAACTTTTCCTAGATTTTCACCGACCTAGACAAATTTCCATGGCCTATAATGAACAGATAAAGGACAACTGCTGTTTTGAGCACTGAATAGATACCAACTAGGTACAGCCCGGTAACTGCATTTGATTGCCAGTTGACAAAGCTATAGATAATTTTGAGGGATGTAAACAATGGTCCTAACGCATTTCCCCCTTTTTTTTTTTTTTTTACATTATTCCTTTCCATTGTTTGCTAGAATCCAAAAAGGTCCACATGTTTATTAATAATATTATAATCAAGGCTTTACATTAACGCCCGCCCACCCGCCAAATGCGGGTAGATTTCAGCTCTGGCGGGTTAGACAGACACCTCCACTAGCCACTTTGGCTGGTTGAAAATCATTTTTAAATTGTAGTTTTCTTAAAAGCAGGATTCGACAATAAGGATGGCCCAATATTTGTGCAAATGCGATCTTAGAATCGAGAAGCAGCACGACTGACAAATATAATCGTGTTCGTGCGGACAAAAGAAAGCCGATTACCGAATGACAATCACTCGCACCAACAGCTGATGTGATGCGCGCGACTGTTTAAAACACGTGCACGCTCCCATTTCCTTGCTTGAAACAACCGTGCCTGGAAACGCAACTGGTGTAATCGGTTCCCTTTCACGTAGACTAGACAAAAAGTTGTTCATGCACCCACAGCCCTGCTGCTTTCAAAAGCTTCAGATTGGTCTTTTTGTAAGCAGAACCGGTTGCTTTCACTTTAAACATTATTTAAACAGGATAGAGGATATTAACTTCACATTTATGTGTAGTTAACTGGTGATAACTGTTTTTTTTTAAAGAAATGTTTTGTTAAATAAAATGTATAGTATACAGCTATATTTTGCTTGTTTTGACGCATTATTTAAAATTTGTGGCTAAGAAATAATTATTTATTTATTTTTAGTGTGGTTAGAGATAAATTTGGTAAATACTTTGAGCTCTGAAAAGTCATGTGAATAAAAACTAATTGTAATACAACATTATGAAACCATGATGACCCATGTGCTCATGCTCACTGAGCAAGCTCATACACAACATACACAAAAAGTTAAATTAATTAGCAGGCATGTGGACATTCCACAAAATCCAAATCATGTAAATTTAGCATGTCAAAGTACAATTTATGCATATAAAATATATTTTCCCAACAACAAAACTGTGGCTAGTGAAAATCGCGAGTGGCTAGTAATGTTGGAAAACTACTAGCCACACTGGCTGGTGATCAAAAAAGTTAATGTCAAGTCCTGATTATAATGGCTGTTTTAACGTTGAGTTATGATTAAATTCTCTCTTTTTACAGTTATAAAATAGTTGGACAACAAGCAGGAAATGTTCATGGACCAATGACATTTCCAAATTGAAGGTCTATAGGAATAAAATGGTACTGAAAATAGAATAAGAACAAGCAAAACAGGAATCAAGATGACTACAAAATGCTATAGAAATTAGCATTGTGATAAAATACAAAAAACATGTAAATGACAATTAAAAACCCCTGATATCCATGGCTCAGGCAACAACAATATAATATTCCCCGAATTTCAATGTCTGTAATAACGTTAGGCCTTTAAAAATTCCATAATCCTGTAGATAAATTGTCGCTTTAAAAACAATTCTCGTTTAGTTATGAAGCTTAATGACCGTTAGATGTCACTATTGTGCCATTTAAAATGGCCTGCTTCTACAAATCATTAACAGAAGTGATGGTTTGACTGGAGCAGAACTGACCCTTTAGAAAGGCGTACGCTGCAACTGGGAAAAAAGGCAGCTGCACGAGCGCCTCGCAGAACACAAAGGACTTGAACCACGCAGGAGGGTCCATCATCATCGGGTCCTTGAATTCACCAGCATACCAGTGCAGGAGCTTTATCAGCTGTGAAGCAGATAATCATGTTTACCTAGTACTAAAGAATGGCACTTATGACAAACACAGCTGAGAGTGTGGTGTGAGAACTTACCTCTGGTGGATATACATGTTCGGGAAGTAAAGCTTGAAGATCAACCAGAAGGGTAATTGGAATGTGCGACGCAAAGTAAATGAAGTATATAATTTCTAAGACGCGAAGAAACATTTTAATTGTCTGGTTTAAGTGACAGGTTAAGTGATTTTGACAGGTTGTTCCTCCGTCAGGGTGGTTTAGCCGCGGTGGACTGTCGGCAGTGGGCGGAGTAGAGTAGCGTGTTGATCCTCTGTTCCTGATTCGTTCTTATGCTCGGATCTTTTTAATCCATGTTTTCCAATTGGTCAATCGGCTCGGTTGATTCCTGAAGTGGGCGGATTCCTAACGGCTTATTGGCTCATGGAGCAATCGTAAAACCATAGCAGCAACTCATAGATATACATAGATAGATATATCTATGGCAGCAACCACTGTTACCGTCATAATAATAGATGTTCGGTGATAAGCATTGTTATTTTTTTGAGGTATGTAAAACATTTAGTTTTTAGTATAGTTTTAGTCAGTTTAGTTTGGAGTTAAAATCATGCTTAACATATAAAGAAAAAAACATTTAAATATACATCCACTTGAAATTTGTCAGTTTCTCTGGATTTATAGGCGGATGTTTTATAGGTAAGGTTCTGTATTGTTCATCAAATTCATATTTGTTTTGTTCTATGAACATTTTAATTTCTTTTTGTTAACACTTTAGCTTAAGGACCATTTTCTCACTATTAACTAGTGGCTTAAGTTACCCGTCTATTATTAAATTGGCTGGTTATAAAGTACATACTGTGCATGATATTCTACATCCCTAACCCTACTTAATACCTAAACACAACTACTGCTTTCATAACTATTATAAGCAGCAAATTAGGAAATTATTGAGGCAAAAGTCATAGTTAAAAGCGAGAATTGTATCTTAAAATCAAGTGTGACCACATTTATTTTGAAATTTCAAATAAAATAGGGTATATGTACTTCAAAGGTACATATAAACAGGCAATTTAATAACAGACAGGTAAGTTAATAAGCCACTAGTTATTAGTGAGAAATTGGACCAATTTCTCACTATTAACTACTGACTTATTAACTTCCCTGTCTGTTATTAAATTGCCTGTTTTTTTGTACTTATGAAGTACATTTTGTGCATGCATGATTTTATTTTACATCTCTAATCCTACCCAATACCTAAACCCAACTACTACCTTTATAACTATTAATAATAAGCTAATTAGGAGTGTATTGAAGCGAAAGCCATAGTTAAAGGTTTGTTATTAGTGAGACATTCAAATTTCAAATAAAATAATGTCATTATTTAATCATAAATTCAATTATTAAGGGAAATTCTACCAGAAATTTACATTATCTGTCCCTGAAATCA
Source organism: Danio tinwini (assembly GCA_903798205.1). Classification (NCBI taxonomy): domain Eukaryota; kingdom Metazoa; phylum Chordata; class Actinopteri; order Cypriniformes; family Danionidae; genus Danio; species Danio tinwini. The sequence goes on from CAIGQZ010000379.1 coordinate 7,947,876, forward strand.
AAACAAATCCAGTGAACAAAAGGTATTTCATCCTAAACATTTCTAAAATGGACTGATGGTTGATTTCTGTGAGTTGTCCTGTAAAGGAGTGTCATTCATTTGGTTCTCAAATTTTTTTCTTTATTAAAAACACTTTACAAACGTACAAACGTTTGATTTGTAGATATTAAAATGATTGTTAGGTTTTTTTTACTTACATAATCACAATGAAAATGTATATCAAACATTTTTTATCAAACTATATTGTGTTACAATAAAGCATGTTAATCACAATAAAACACAGACTTTATATAGAAGAAATTATTTATATAATGACTCATATCAATAATATTGTCTTTTGGCTGTTAGAGTTACATACAATGAAATTCTTAACTGCAAACATTGTTAAAAAAGTATGCCTGCACACAATTAATGAGATTTTCGATAAGAACGATAATACAACAGTTGCTTCAAAATCTTTGTAGAGTTGAATAAAGCTATTTGATGTTCAGAGCGATGTGTTGTTTTGCTTAATTAATCCCTTCCGCATTCAAGATCATTTGATTGTCAATGTGCACATAATCCTGCAACACATTAGTAATGTTTAATCACTTATCTGCAGGACAAAGGTAAAAAAGTGACGAGTGGATCAAAGATGATTATGCCTCACCCCATCGCTCTCCATGATATTCTCCAGGATCTTGACAATGTCTGTAAATGAAGGTCTAGATGTGTATGGATCTGACCAGCAGTCCCGTATGATCTGTTCTCTGTTTAAAGATATAAAACACAAAAGCACCAAGTTTAAAATACTGGCAGTGTCTAGGACGTTACAATGGAAGCTGCAGCTTTGTTACAATTCTGATTCTACATCCACTAAGTTCTCTGCATTTTACAATGGGGGGAAAAGTATTTAACACTTCACCATTTTTCTTAGAAAACATATTTCTAAAGGTGCTGTTGACTTGATATTTCCAACAGATGTTGGGTACAACCAAAGAAATCTATATATGCAAAGAAAACCATATTAATTAGTTCATAAATTAAGTTATGCATAATAAAATGAAATGACACAGGAAAAAAGTATAGAACACATGAAGAAAGAGAGCTGTAGAAAGGCAGTGAAAGCCCAGACAGCAGCTGAAATCTCTCAGTAGTTCTTCAGCAACCCTCTGCCCTTCGTCATTGTAAATTAATATTAGCAGCTTCCAACATCTACATTACCAGGATGATGAAGATGAACCAGGGTGGACATTTCAGCAAGACAATGATATAAAACACAGCCAAGGAAACTCTCAGATGGTTTCAAAGAAAGAAAATCAAGCTGTAGAATGGCCCAGCCAATCACCTGACTTGAATCCAATAGAAAATACAAAATAAAGATCAGATTTATAAATGATTGAATAGATGAGACCCACAGAACCATTAGGATTTTTACACTCTGTTGAAGTCTGTGAAAAACTCACACCCGAGTAATGCATGTAACTTCATTCTCCATATGAGAGGCGTCTGTACGATGCCATCACCAAAAAAGCCTTTCATATAAAGTATTAAATAGATTTCAGTAGTTCAGTACTGTCTCATTGTGTTATTTCATTGCTATTACACATAACAAAAAATTGTGATTGTTATATTTTTATGTTTGTATTGTTTGCGTTTTTACCAAAATCTGGTTCAATGTCATGTCAACAGCTCCTTTAGAAATATTATTCCCAGAAAAGAAAAGAAAAAACATGATTTGTTGAATACCTTTCCTCCCACTACATATGGAAACAATTGACAGAAACTCAGAAATGTGTAGCGTTTTTATATACAGTCAAACCTAAAATGATTCATACCTCTGAAAATGGGAAATGACACAAGCTTCTCCCAAAAGATACTAAGACGATGTACAAGAGGCGTCATTGTGGAAAAAAAAATATTTCTCCGCTTTTATTTACATTGGAACAAAAACTACAAGTCAGAATTTGCCAGGGGTATGAATAATTTTAGGCTTGACTGTAGTTAGAGGTAAATCTTTATATTTTATATATGTTGTTATATATCCTCATTTTATTACTGCCATTTTTGTCATTTGAACTTTTATAATGTTTTGCCATTTTTGTCATTAAAAGTATTTTAAAAATACAGTTCTAAACTATTTTGTTAGTGTTTGTTTTAGTTCATTTTATATTTATGCTTTTAGTTTACTATAAAAACACAAGTTTATACCTCACAATAGGAGTTTGTTTCAAAAATGTGACTTTTCCTGTAATTCTAACAGAAAACAAATAGTTATACAGAATATAATAATTTTATAGAATATAAAATTATATACAATTTACCCTTGTGGTGTAAACAATCATCCATTATATCATCACAACTGAAAGTTTATCTTCAGAATCAAAGTTCTGAGTTTATGCAGACTTTATTTGTTTGATTAAGAACTATATCAGGATTTTCACAAGAGTCATGTTTCTGAAAAAGTCTAATTTGTAAGAAAAGTCTGAACTGTGAAAAAGAAACATCAGAGTTAACTTCATTTATTTTTTCTGTTGCATAAACAAACTTTTATGCATTACAGTTGGTCGTTATGATGACCAATTTTTCTAAATATTCATTCATTTTCCTTCAGCTTAGTCTCCATTTCAGAGGTCGCCACAGCGAAATGAACCGCCAACTATTCCAGCATATGCATATGCCCATCCAACTGTAACCAAGTACTGGGAAACACCCATACACTCACATTCACACACACTCATACACTACGGCCAATTTAGTTTATTCAATTCACATATAGCACATGTTTTTGAAATGTGGGGGTCACCGGTGCACCCGGAGGAAACCCACGCGAACATGGGGAGAACATGCAAACTCCACACAGAAATGCCAACTGGCCCAGCCTGGACTTAAACCAGCGACATTCTTGCTGTGAAGCGACAGTGCTAACCACTGAGCCACCGTGCTGCCTTTCCAAAATATATTTCATACATTTTTGATTGCATAAAATATTTTATTATACACATTTTTTTCAAAATGGACGTGGTTGTGTATGACTCACATTTCAAGACGGCAGGTTCTGGGGATTGGGTTCTTTTGTCCAGCACAGATACTGTACACCACTTCCTCAGACGTGTTTAAATTGGAGTACGGCAAGATGCCTGTGAATCATAAAATCCAATATCTGTTACTTGTTCATCAAAATGATTCAACAAGTCAAGCAAATCTCACAAGCATTTCTCACCGAACATCTGCATTTCCCACAGCACAATACCATAAGCCCAGACGTCTCCCTTAAAGCTGTAGTAGTTGTTCCGGAAGTATTCTGGAGGGTACCAACGCAGGGGCACACGCTCCTGAAGTCACATTCACAGAAACAAGTTTTGTTATTATATTCAGGTGAATTTAAATTTAGATTTCTTTGCGTCAAGAAAGTAAGTCTTGAAATTAAGTGCTATTCTTGGTGTTTTTCCAACAAGATTAACAAAAGGAGACAAATAAATCAGTATTGTTTGGAATTACATTGTACAGATGCTTCCGTTATGTTGAAAATGTTAGGCTTACCATTGTAGTGACAAGTGGATGAGGATTGAGGATGAGCTGACAAAATTTTAAAGCTGAATATACTGCATGATCCTATAATCCCTATAATCATGCAAGTGTATAAAATACTGATAGATATATTAACACATGCTATTGCTAACTAACACTTGATCATGTAGATTGGAGTTAAAGTGATGTTTATGCAAGCAAACTGCACAAATTTTAATTAAGTAATAATCAATATTGTGATGAGTGGAGAGACACCTATGTCCCGTGTTGTTGTAGTACACAATACATTTAAGTTCTAGTAACTTAAAAGTCTCAGCAACTTCTGGTTTACCCAGACTTTATTTCAGTATGTTGATGTACTTCAACTTGAAACTGAATGATGAGCAGGGGGCGGGGCTTTCTTTTTGACCTCATAACAATTTCCTTATAGCAAACTAATGGTAAGAAGGGCGTGGTTAAGTATGCTGTGACTGAAACTGTCAAACTGACGAGAGGGGTCTGGATGCAGACCTGGTGCAGTGCAATCAGAGCTGCATCCAATGCTTTTTAATGCGCTCACCTAATCCCACCCCTAAGCCTACCGTCACAGTGACGTCACTCACTCCATTGAGTGCATTGTGTCTGACTTTGCATCGCTAAGGGATGCAATCTCAGCTTGCATCATAAAGGCTGCATCCAGATGCTATTGAAACTGACATCAACAGAGAAGGACTGCCACTCCAAATGCGGAAGCAAATGGTCGGAATTTGATTGAAGATTGCCAGTGGATTAAATTCCATGGATTAATGGGGTATATGCACATCTAACTTTTCATTTTCAGTCAGCCAGCCTAAGTGCTTCTGGTGAACTGTTGCGCCATTACAAAATCGCCACATTTAGGATCTGATTTCTTTCCAAATCAGTGATCTTCACCCCCTGATTAATATTTGAAATGAAGTGGATATCAGACTGGACAAAAAGCACTGCATTAACTTCCACTGTTCTTTGTTGTGTCTTTAAAACATGGACATTTATTTTACCCCAGCATTTTAAATTGAGTTTCTGCGCTAGCCTTCTGCTACTGACGGCGCTTGTGTTTACACAGTATTGCATCTAGTTTTATGCTTGAACAACTAAATGGATGCTTAAGTCTATTTAGCTGATTGCATTTTAATTACATTATGATGTTGATGCTGTAAAAGGAACCTTATGAAATATAATCTTTTTTTATAATCACATAATCTTTTCACAGGAAGTTTATCATTAGCTGTAAAACACTAGCTGTGCATATAACCCATTGTTCACCTAAGAATAACCTTGTGCACTAGCCAAATTTTAACATTGTAAATTATGATTTCAAACGGCCAATATTTTTTGTTTGTTTACTCAAATGCTTTGAGTTGTCTGAACTTATCTGTTTTTACAGTTATCAGAGATGATGTTGGATGAATAAGTACGACTGGTTCACCTTGTGTTGTTTTTTCCTGCTGCTGCGTCTGCTTCTCATGCGGGTCAAGTCTCTAGCTAAGCCGAACTCTGCCACCTTCATCTCCCATGGAAACCGACCCACCAAAATGTTCCTTAAGGCAAGGTCACAGTGCACCACCTGAATGATTGGCAGAGATCGTCCAAAATCATTCTTTGCATTTTTCATTTGTGTTTATGGTAAATGGACATTAAGAAATATAATTCTTCGTTTATATAGCAGAACATTTTTGGTGCTGTGGCATTTTGCAGTACCATTTTAGAGCGTAAGTGCTCCATGCCCATGGCAATGTGGTAGGAGGCAATGGTGAAATGTCGCTGCAATTCTGGATCGGCACTCAGTTCATTTTTGTGTTTCTGAACAAAAGTCCGAAGGGTCCCGTAGCTCATGAACTCCATGATCAGCAAATACGGCTCTGAGAAACACAGACATCAAACAACCTCTTTATTAAATTTAGGTTTTCTTCAAGATGCAGTAGTCCATTTTTCTTGTCCGCTTGTTGAAGGGATAGTTCACCCAAAAAAAAAAAAAAAATTCCCCCTTTACTTGTTTTAAACCAATATGAGCAAAAGATGACATTTATTTTTGGAAACCAGTTAGGAAATACACCATGGAGGTCAATGCTTACAGGTTTCCAAATTTCTTCTAAATATATTTTTTCAAGAGTTCACACTTAGATATTGTTTGACGCTATTAGCATAGTTTGGCATGCTGTCCCAGGAGAGAACCCTGAGCTTGGAAATAATTGAGCCCAGCGCTCCCGCCAGGTCAATCTGCAAGTAAAGGGGTTCAAGATCAGGTAGGTCTCGAGATCTCCCCCTGGTAAAGGAGGAAAAGAAGGAGATGGGGTGGAAAGGGGGATTCTTTCAAAATGAAGATAAGGCAGTAGGGTGAAATCAGTATATTTATTGTAGGCTTGGATCAATCTGATTGGATTATTGGTGATTACAGATGAGAGACCAGGCGTGATCAATCATATCACATGCTCCTCTCGAAATTAGTTTAAAAACTTTACTTTGTATTTAACAGAACAAAACAACTCAAACTGGTGTGGAACAAGTAAAGAGTGAATAAATAATCCCATTAATTGATCCCATATTCCCATTAAATCTGATGTGACCCTTTACAGTTTTTGGGTCCAAATGTTTTATCATATGCCAAAAGTGAACAGTAAGTGATACTAATATTCACTCACAGTGTGCTAAAATATTATTGAAAATTATGATCATAATGTTTAGACCCGCACCTAATCTTAGATAGCCAGACAGTGATTCATTATTCACACATGAATGTGTGATGTCTTAAATGCTATTAAATGTTTTTTTTTTTCAACTCAAACAAGTAGAGGCTTTCATTGGTATTCCGTATGTCACAGAAAGCAGCAGTAGTAGTAAGCAGATTGTGACATCTTTTTTAATTCTAATCTTACATTTTAATTCAAATTCAAATGTCTGAGTTAAATAGCTTCTCTATCAAGAAAAGATGTAGAGTAGGACATCAGTTTGTCCATCAGGAAATCGATTGGATAATTGTGTTTTGCTTTTGGTGGATCTCAATTGAGTGGCATTTTGTTTTTCTGCCATTACATCTGTAAACACGTCATCAGAGAAGAGATGTTTTGAAGAGGTAGAGGATGTTCATTTAATTGTACATGAAATTTTAAAATAAAGATTTGAAGGGTTATACTTTTAAAGTAAACGTTGCATTATTCCATAAAGATTGAACATAATCAGCTTAACATAATATAATATCTAATCTCTTAAAATTGTTTACAAAGAATCTTAAAGAAATACATTGTGTATGTTGTAAATTTAGAAGGTCTTATTTTGCATAAACGTTTTTGAAACTTAAAAGCTGTTATAAGCTGTATCTGTAGTCCTAGGCGATTGGTAAAATGCAAGTCAATGGTCACACTACACTTTTGTGCACACAGAAAACTGTTCTCCAGGCTGTAGATTAAAGCTGAAAATTCAGTAAATATTGTTCAATATCATACACAGACTGACCAATTGCCTTCAAAAGACATCATCAGAAAGCACAGGGATTGATTTGGACTTGTTTGTATCCATTGATTTTGAAATCTCAGAAAGAGTGATCATTGACTCGCATTACATGAATGGCCAATGACCATGGATTCAGCAAAAAAAAATCGTCTTTAAATGTTCTACATAAGCAAAAAGCCACTACAATCTTTGATTTAACTATATATTTGTACACTTCAGCAGGCAACACTGTGCTAAGGACACAAAAAAGCCTTAAATCGTTTGGCCTGTTAAAGAAACGTGCTATTTGTCACAGTTAACACCTTTTAAATCACAACACATTATGCTAAAAGCACACTTTAGCAACACCTTAAGACCACACTAACATCTGCAAGATCTAGTTTAGGAGTTCCTGTTAAGCATTTAAAGATTATTTGAGTCGTGTAATGGTAAAATACAAAATGCTTGACTTACCCTCCGCCGTATTCCAGTCCAGCAGCTGCATCACATTTTTATGATACGCCAGCTTTCTCATAATAGACGCCTCATGTTCCATCTGCTTAGACGTCATACCTGCAAATGACAGCGGATCTAAAACAACAGCTCTAAAGACGATCAAATCTTGAATTATTGGAGTGCATTTAGTTTTACCTTCTTTTCCAATTTTGCATGTGATCAGCGAGTGGCCTCTGCACGTGCCTCTTAATATCCTCGCTTTGTAAAAAACTCCTTCTCTGCCAGCTTTTATGAGCTGAATAAGGTTCAGGTCTTCTTTTGTGAACCGGGGAACCTAAAGAAAATCATGTTACGTTGTTTAAGCATTTAGAAAAAGACATTTATATGACTATAAGAGTTATTATAATTACATTCATCAGAGCAAAGTTCATCATGTATAGTCATGATCTGCTTACGGTTGAAGTCAAAATTAGCCCTCCTTCTTTTTAAAAAAAAAAAAAATTCCTAAATGATGTTTAACAGTGAAAAGAATTTTTCACAGTATTTCCTATATATTTTTTTATTCTGTAGAAAGACTTTTTGTTTTATTTTGGCTAGAACAAAAGCAGTTTTAAATTTTTTTTAAACAATTTTAAGGGAAAAAGTTGTTAGCCCCTTTAAGCTATGTATTTTTTCGATAGTCTACAGAACAAACCATCGTTAAATAGTGACCTGCCTACTTACCCCAATTTGCCTAATTTACCTAATTAACCTAATTAAGCCTTTAAATGTCACTTTAAGCTGTATAGAAGTGTCTTGACAAATATCTAGTAAAATATTGTGTACTGTCATAATGACAAAGATAAAAGAAATACGTTATTAGAAATTAGTTACTAAACTATTATGTTTAAAAATCTTTTTTTCCGTAAAACTGAAATTGGGGGGAAAAAAAACAGTGGGGCTAATAATTCAGGAGGCCTAATGATTCTGACTTCAACTGTATATAATAACAAAATCTATCCAGCTAAATATTATCGATGGATTTGCTCTTCAGTATTTGGAATTTCAGCAGTGTAACTAAACCACACTGAACTAAACTAAAGTGAACTACAACTCTGAAAACTGGACAGACAGAGTTTCATTTTCAATTTACTAGAATTTCTTACCACAATCTACACTGTAAAAGTGCTAAGATGAATTGAGCTGAACTGAAATATTTAAAAATGTACAGAGTAAAAACCTGTTGTGAAGACTTCCAGGGAAACTTGCAGCTGGATTTGGTTTGTTGTCTATGTAACGGGCTCTCTGTGATTGGCTCTGGTGCTTCTGGCAGAGTCAGGACATTGGGTGACGGAGGTGAAGAATCATGGGAGGAAGCTCGAGGGATCACAGTTGGCCTCCCCTGCTTCAGGTCCCGTATGGTCTTCTTCATTGACCGATACCTGCAGAGAGAAACAAACACGGAGCGTTAGAATAAAAGCTTAATATTTTAAAAAATACAGTTTTAATTGATATATAACACTGGACAAATTGATGAAAATGCTGTAATAGCAAATAGTACTGTATATGCTCATTTGCATTACTGTAGGAATATACAAAGACTTTATTAGCAAAAACAGATAGCAGCATTTTAGGTAATTTTTAGAAATCATGTTTTTTTGCTGTGTGTTGAGTAAAATTGCCAAAATAAAAAAAGATTAATGGAAATGTAATTAATAAAACTAAAGTTATTCGTCATTTTCAGATTTTTTTATATATTTTGTATTAAAGAATTAAAATTGCAAAAAAGTTATTTTCTGAAAAATACCAAAAATGGTTATGTTTTTTGCAAATGAACTCTTCGTACACAGTATATACACACAACTAAGAGACATCTTGAAAATTCTCAGTATCTCTGTATGTGCTGGATTTACTAGTTATATGTAAAATGTGAATATTTATTTAATATTTATATAAAAGCCTGATAACATTTCAAACTTAAAATAAAAATATTTTCATTTCCAACATGTTTTTATTTCAACGTTATTCCACCAAACGTTGATTTCTTAATCTTAAAAACGTCACATCTTTTTGTTATTTTGACACAACTATAAATTATTCAGAGAATTTTCATGTGCTCTCCTAATTACACTATTATATTATTCTACAGTTTAATATTCACATGAACAATTTTAGATACATCAAAATGTGTGTTATCATAAGGGCAAATATACTTGTAAAAGCAGAGGAGTCCAAGTACAGCCATGAAGAAAACCGTAACACAGTAGACGCTGATTAGAATTATGATTTCAGTCTCTGTAAAGGTGGGGAGAGTTTCATATGATCAAATTTAAATAAACCACAGTGAGTTTTCATACAGACACAAACAACAAAGAACCAATGCACACAAAGCTAAAGATTTTACATTTTATATATACATGAGATTTACATATAGAAATGATCTGTCTCTCTCTCTCTGTCTCTGTATGTTTTTTCACTTCACCACGTTTCAGTAGCCTTAAACTAAATTCATATATAGTACTCAATATAGTTACAGTGTTCAGCATAATTGAGTACACCCCTTTTTGAAAATTTATATTTTTATCTATTTCTCAGTGAATATAGGCAATTTATTTTGGTGCATTTAAACAAAACAGATTTATTAACAGATGTATTTATTAAAATAATATTTTAGTCACCAAACTTAAGCAAAATATTGCAAAAAAATATATACTACCTATAAAAAACAAAATTTTTCCTCTTTTGTAAATTTGTATGTAATATTTTTCTATATTATATACATTTGGGTGTACTAGTTTTTGGACCGTTATCATAAGTTATTTTGTTAGATAAGCTCCAGATTTGGCTTTAGTACTGTCTAATCTAATGTATATGCACAAATATAATATTGTATAGCTTCCTATTAAAAATATGAATTTAAAAGATAGATTTGTGAGGGGTGTATTTATATATGCTGAGCATGGTTTATATATTTAACTATATAATAAAATGTATATGATACATCTCTCTCTCTGTATATACATAACAGTTAAAAACAACATGTTTAGCCCTCCTCTGAAATTGTAGGTCTTTTCAGTTTTTTTCATAAGTGATGTTTAACTGAGAAGTTTTTTTCCCCAACACATTTTTAAACATTATAATTTCAATAACAAATGTATAATTATTAATGTATTTCATCTTTGCTATGAACACATAATACATAATATTTTATGAGTTATTTTGCAAGTATTGAACTGCAATTCAAAAGCGTATGTAGCTTAATAAGTTTAACTAGGCAAGTTAGTTTAATTAAGCAAGTCATTGGACAACATTGGTTTGCTTTGTAGCAAACTGAAAAAAAAATTCTTAAGGGGCTGATAAAATTGACTTTAGCTGTTTTTAAATTTTCTAAAAATGTTTATTTTATTCCAGCCAAATTTAAAGAAAATATGTCCTTGTTCTGTTAAACATTACTTGAGAAATGTTCGAAAAAGAATTTAAATTTCACATGATTTTGTCAGCAACTATACAACTATACTGCGATTATTTATAAATTCATTCAAGTGTAAAAAATAATTAGTAAGTTAAACTTACTATTAATAAATGTCATAATGATACTGAGAACATCCCGTTTTAGTCATCGGAGAGAGACTTTTCAGCAGAACTAAAAGAGAAAAAGGCACAAAAAAAACAACGTCCATTAAAATTTGCACAGCCCCTTTAAAATTGCAATTTAACACACAATACATACCTTAAATATTAACCAGCCACTGTCTCCTCATCCATTCACATGCAAAACGTGAAAAGCAAACGTCTCCTGAGACCCTGTAAAAAAACACGTCAAAAGACAAGAAAAAGATCTCCAGCAGGTTGAGCTCATTATGCAACGTGCACCATCATTCAACCTCCTTCTGCATGAAAAGAACAATACACAAGCATGCATGAAGACCACTGAGGCTGAGGTGCTGTTTAGCACAATAAACCACAAATTTTGAGCACTTGTGGTTAACAGCACTCTATAAGTAGCACAGCACACACTTCCTGACTGCACATGCTTTAAAAAGCTCTCTGCAGCCCACAACAAGTGCACAACAATTCTCACTAAATCATTTGTATATTTAATTCAAGGGAAATATTCACATGGAAAATGTGGTAAAGCAAGTGGAAGGGTCCCACCTTAGGTTAGTTTAAATGTCAAATGTGGCTCAAGTTCAAGGAAATAGGCCTGTGTGATGCCACTGGACGCTCTACAGGGCCCGGCAGGGAGAGGAGGTGTGCGGTTTCCTTTTTGCTACTGCTGAAGGAAACACCTCGCATCATTCAATAAACACACAAGACAACAGACTCGCATTTGGCTGCATTTAATTCGTTTCTTGAATAATTGTTACAGATCAACGTCGTCACTCCATATACAACTACAAGTACATTTGTACAGTTCATTTTCAAATACATCATTGTTTTCATTGGCGTATTTACAAAACATTTATGTACATTTGTCAGTGCAATGTCAATCGTTTTTTTTTTAAACAACACTTTACAAAATAAAGTTCATTAAATTAATACATCTCTAGCATCAAAATTAATTTAACAGAAATTAGGACTAACGACATGGACGAAGACACACGTATCAGTAGTTGATTGCACTACTTGGAAAAGAGATTATTTTGCCATTAGAATAAATTATCCCTGTATCAAAAAAAGCCATCGTTTAAAACCCCCATTCGGCCGATTTTCAGTTGTAGCTTTGAATTTAGATTTCTCTTTTTCTTTAAACGTTAAAACACCTAAAAATGTTTACAGTTGATTAATACAGCTGTGTGTTTACTTCATTTCTTTTTTATCGACAGGGATACACCTTTATTTGATGGCAAAAATTTTGAATATCCATGAAGAGTACAGCAGCAAAATGGGTGCTTTCGAATGATTCCCGATGATTTCCGAAAGGTTTAACGTCCCCTCGAAGGAGGAGCTCGTTGGGTTGATGGGTCGCTGAAAAATAAGAGCCATTCAATATTTCAGATTTCATCTTTTCACAGTGGTAATTAAGGTGGGCTCTTTTAGCAAGAGTCACTGAAGAAATGCTACTAATAACCTGGAGCAGCCACAGACGTCCCCAACCTTCAGCAGTTTAGCGAGAATGCTGTTCTCTAAAAGCAAAGCGTGTGAAAGATTCCTGTGCTAAAACGGTTCACGCGACAGACACTCTCATCTAACGGCTCTCGAAGCTTGCCACAAACTATGTACATGACCGGTTCAACACTTTGGCTTGGACATGTGGAGTCTCATCCATCAGATATGTTCCCACTTGCTGTTTTTAGTCTCCGTCTGCGGTCAACAGTATTTTGTGAAGCAAGAAAGTACAGTGGTACAAGAAAACTTGTGAAAAGCTGCGCTTTTGTTGAGAGGACGTGGTTTGATCAGACTAAAGCTGAAAGCGAACGCGTTTAGGCAAAGTGAACTACTGCATTTAAAAAAAAAAAGATAAAAATAAACGTATAAAAAATTTAAAAGAAAAAAGATATACATATACTCTTCTAAAGAGAAACAAAATCTGGAAATAACCATTTTAAAAAAGGTCTAAAACAACAAAAATAGCATAATTTGGCAGCAGAGGAGAGGGAGGATAGTTCAATTGGTCAAAAGAAATCTTTCTTGATGAAAATTTAATTAAAGTAAAAATGATTTCATCTGCCCTCGGATGATATAATACTGTCATTGATTTTTTTTTTAACAGGCCAATAAATTATGAAATATGTGAGGTAGTGTATGGAACTTACTGGAAAACAGTACAGTGGCCGAGAGAGCTTAAAGCGATGCAATTTAGAAAACACATGCAATTACAAAAACACCAGCAAGTTAAGAAACGATCTTCATCCGTGTTGCAAATTCTCACAACACAAACAACTGAAGAAACGCACTGCATTTAGACACAACACAAACAACTGAAGAAACGCGCTGCAATTAATCACAACACAAACAACTGAAGAAACGTGCTGCATTTTTTCACAACGCAAACAACTTTAATAAAGCAATCTTTCAGTTAATCATCAATTAGTCTAATAATTTACAAAAGACAGTGGAATCGTGTAATCAGGATATTAAAATAAACAAAACTACTCACATTTCAAAGACCACCAAAAACTTAATTGAGCAACAGTCATGGCATAATAAAACATCCATATCTTAGCAGGGTCTGTCATGTTTTTGGGTCCCCTTGAAACATTTACTTTGTAATACATGGATATTTGCAGGTGTTGTGACTTAATGCAGCACGTTTCTTCAGTTGTTTGTGTTGTGA
>CAIGQZ010000379.1:7962890-8033107 GCA_903798205.1 Danio tinwini
ATTATTATTATTATTATTATTATTATTATTATTATTATTATTATTATTATTATAAAATGGTCAAATACAAATTTTTCCTGTAATTTTTTTAAACCAATGAAAGGCAATTTTCTTATGTATAAGTTCTAATTTTGGTACCACAACAGTTATAGTGAATATTTTATTAGATTTTATGTTAACACTTTAGAATAATGGTCTATTATTTAATGTATTTACTAGATGAACTAAGCGTGAATGATCTTGTAAAACATTTATTAATTATAGTTCAACATTAACTAATACATTATTCAAATCTAAAGTTGTGCTCGTCAACATTAGTTAATGTAGAGTTAACATGAACTAATATTATTTACTTTAATAACATTAGCTAAAGTTAACAAAGATGAATGAACACCATAATAAATGTATTACCAATTACATGTTAATGTTAGTAAATACATTAACTAGCATTAACTAATGGACAGTGGTGCAAAAAGTACTGAAAAATCTTACTCAAGTAAAAGTACCATTACTTGCTCCAAAATGTACTGGTAGTAGAGTAAAAGTATCTGTTATCTGTAAATATTACTCAAAGTATGAGTAAAAATTAGCCCTTTTAAAAGTCCTTAGGAGTAGTGAGTATTACGCTGTAAAAGGTTGATATGTTTACATGCAATTTGTGTGAAAACGCAACATTTTGTAGTGCATTTAGTTATTGTTTAAGGCAATTTGGCGATTTCAGTCATCATACAGTAAACAAACATCCATCATATTCTCATCAGTGACATGCAATCTAAACAGTTATTTTGTGTAAAGATTTTGGACATCTTCTTGGACACTTTTTGTAATGCTTCCAAACTGTTTGCTCCTTTTTTAAACCGCCCATGTCTTGAGGTTGTTCAGTATGATGTGATTTTTCTATTTGTGATTTGATTGGATAAGAATCACAAGACTGATTTTTCTACTCAGCAAATCCCCATAGACAAGAAAAAAAAATAGTGACTGCAGTTTGAAGGAAAATAGTGGAGTAAACGTACAAATACAGTGCTCAGCATAATTGAGTAAACCCCATATTGAAAATAAATATTTGTATCAATTTCTTAGTGAATATGGGTAATATATATTGGTGCATTTAAACAAAACAGATTTATTAACCAGATATATTTATTAAAATAATATTTTAGTCACAGAACATCTTTAGAAATGGAAAGATAATACATTTAAATTCATGCACAATATTGCAAACTACAACATTTTAACCAAATTGTACATATTTTTTGTTTCTCTTGATTTTTGCTACTTTAAATCTAAATAGTCTATCTACTATAATCTAAATTAAAATTTAAATAAAAATTGTATTTAATATTTTTCTCTAACATAAATTTGGGCTACTAATTTTTGAATCATTAAGTTATTTTGTTAGATAAGCTCCAGATTTGGATTCAGTACTGACTTAACTAACGTACACAAATATAATACTGTAAAGCATCCTATAGAAAATATACATTTAAATTAGGGATTTGTGGGGGTGTACTTATATATGCTGAGCAGCACTGTACATCATTAAAATGTACTCAAGAGAAAGTTAAAGTACACATTGTTAAAGCTACTTAGTAAATTACAATTCCTGAGAAAAACAACTCAATTACAGTCATTTGAGTATCTGTAATTTGCTACTTTACACCACTGCTAATGGACCATTATTTAAAGTGTCACAGATTTTTTAATTTGATTTTATTAAAACTCAACACCAATGCAAAAGAAATGTCAAGTATTTTAGTACAAAGCATTAAACACATTATTTTTATTTACTTTGTTGTAAACATCATTACAACAAAATTTGCTCTAACAACACAGAGCTTTTTAAAGATCTTGTCTAGTGGTGTCAAAATAAAATCTTTCTTCGATGCACTGCAATGCAGACACAAACTATTCGGTATCAGTTCAGTAATAATCATAACCGGTTATTATGTACTGACCTCATTTATCACATATGCGTTATATGGTGGTAGCTTACTATGGCCAGAGAGGAGACTGTGAGTAATTAAAACGCTCCAACTACTTAAAAAGC
Organism: Danio tinwini; assembly: GCA_903798205.1. Classification (NCBI taxonomy): domain Eukaryota; kingdom Metazoa; phylum Chordata; class Actinopteri; order Cypriniformes; family Danionidae; genus Danio; species Danio tinwini. The sequence goes on from CAIGQZ010000379.1 coordinate 7,964,941, forward strand.
AAATAACTGTGCACATTTGACTGATTGTGGGTTTGCTTGACAGTCTTTCACTGATAGGGTAGTACTTCAGAAAACCAGCTCTCTCTCACTCTCTGTGGCCCCTTTGGCCTACTGGCGTGTTTGTGAGGTAACGTTTTATCTCCTCTCCCGGCTGTTACAACAATAACGTTACTTGTGGATCCAGACACGAGCATGTCTGCAGAGCGGGATTTCTCCACCGCGTTGATGTCTACAATGAATCAGCTGATCGTCATGGCCGTTTAACATCAGTGTCCGTGTCACCGTTTGCTGAACAGCGCCAATCGCAGCCTTTTCTGTTGAGTGTGTGTTCAATCACAGACATTTAAGAACTCGCTCAACAATGCTCAAAAAGGAAGCAGGATCATATTTTTTTGTTTATTTGCTATAAATGCTCATGTTGTTCTGTGCATGTACTTGAGCTTTGTTTGATACATTGAAAAAGAGTGTTTTCTTTGAGCAGGTAAAATTAAAGGTACAGTACATATATCTGACTGCTTGTATTAAAGGACACAATTGTATTACAAATTATTTATAAATATATTTATTCATTATAACACAAGAACAATTGTGTTGCTAAGTAAAATATCAAATTGTTTATGGAAAGAGATATTGAATTGACCAAAAGCAGCAAGAGATTCATCAAGCAGAAGCCAAGCGCTGTTGGTAAGATGCCCTTCTAAATCTCTTGCTGCTTTTGGTGTTAAACTCTGATAAAAAATGACTAAGAGTTTAAGTAGCATGCTTAGTCTCCATAAGAATTATGAAATAGAAGAGAGCAGAATGCAGTAAATGGCTCAGCTAAGCTCTCGGGTTAAAATGATTTTAGAACTGATTTTAAAAAGATTTTTTTCTTTCTTTGGCATTTGATTGTGATTGAAAAGCTAAAATCTAAGTATTGAGTGTCTAGTAGCAAAAACTGCAATCACAAAAACTATCTTCAGTAAAGTTTATTTATTTGAATCTCTGACTCTGGCTTAAAACTTGGGTTAAAAAAAAAACTTGAATTAAAACTGTAAAATATCCCTACAAACTGAATCGACGACATGATAATCGTAACCGAACCAAACTGTGAGATCAGTGTAGGTTCACACCCCTAATCTTGTCAGTAAGTGTTGGAATACAACATTAAGTTGCTCAGGTTGATTAACTAGATTAATTTCGACAATAGATCAAGTAAAAAGGCTGCATTGTTGTTTATTTCAGCATTAACTTTAAAACCAAAGTCTTAATACTTTGACAAACTTTGCCATCTAAGCATTATTCCATCTATGTAGAAACGGATTCCTACTCTGTTCAGTTAAAAAGTCACATAATGAAAACGTGTAAAGTGTCACAGAAGTTGAGATCTCACCTTGCAGCTGCTGTCATTGTAACAGTACCATTTTTCATTGGGGTTTTTGGCATAAGTCACATAGTGCCCCCCTCCCATTATTCCTGAATGGCACTGAAATCAAAACAGAGAGACTTGTTTACCAATTTGCCAAGGCACATCTTCCGTAATGAAACACGCAACACAAGAATCACTTACTGAGATTGCATATAAATTATACAGGGGCTCCAGGCAAATGTCATTTCTTTGGTGAGGGGTGTCCAGATCGGCGCTGACCTCTGAATGTCCATTACTCTGACTGCTATCCTGTCCCAGTCCATTCACCATAATGACATCGCAGTCGTTGCTGGAGGCGTCCAGTGACCAGGTGTCTTGTGTGTTGGCATCAGGGGTCAGATTCTCCCCGTCTGTCACTGCGCTCTGCTCGGCCTCGCTCTCGCTTTCCTTGTTGCTGCTACAGGCTTCCAGATTTTCTTTGCTGTTGCAGAGTCGATGTCTGCTGCCCAGCTGGGGAAGACGCAAGCGGCCCTGTTTTCGGCCTGTGTTTCTGGGGCTGCTGCCGGGACTGCTGTTTCTGCTCAGAGGACTGCCGACCCTCCTGATGGAGCACGGGGTGGCTGAAAAACAACGGTTTGACAATCTTGTCAAATGTTGATTCAAATTAGAACTTCACAATTATCACAATGTGCGCATATGCAGTGGTCACATCTTAGGGTTTTTCATATGGAGTCAGGATATTACTTGACCAGCCACCACAGTTCAGAACACATGCACTTTGTGGAGTCATTGTTAAGTTGAACCATAAGAAAGGGAAACTTTAACACTTGTGTAAGTTTTTTTGGAGGGGTCTGTGACTGTTTAAGCATTTCAAGCAAGTTTAAAGCACTTATACACAAGAAATGATAAAGTTTGGAGCTTTAACAATGATTAATTGTTCATTATTATTTTTTATGACTTCTTTTTAACTAAATTTGGTTATATTTTGCTTTCGGTATTTGCTCATAGTTGTTTTTTTAAGTATGAAAGTGCTATACAAACACAACTATTATTATTATTAATTGTATTGAACTATCTATACATTGAAGACTATACAGTGTTACTTGAGTAGATTATTTAATTTCTATACCTGAATAATCGTAGACTCCCCAGAAATGCACAAAGCAATTTAATTTAAAATATTTACTTTATTTCTTTGTTACGTTATACTTATCCAATTTTTGCAATTTGTTTGTTTTATGCTGATGAACTGCCCTACAAAATAATCTCAATCAATTAAAATAAAAATTTAAACCAGAGTCATTTCAATGAATCTGGTCAGGGTTTCTGCAGGTTTCATCAAGTTAAATTTAAGACTTTTTATGACATTTTTTAAAGCATAATGAATGAAAATTTAGACTTATACAGGCCTAAATGCTAAGGATTATTTTTGAATATCCCAGTTAGAAAGCATTTTCACTTTCCTTATCAATTTTGTTTTATAAATTTTATAATAAAATAATAATTTAGTTTGAATATTTGTTATAAATTTTCAAACATATCCATTCACAAACCCTATAATGCTTACCAAGAATAGAACAAAACATAGCAACATAGCAAGAAAAAAAATACATTTTAACAGTAAAAGATTAAGACCTGTTAAAAAAAAAAAGACCTACAACACAACACTTCAGTAGATTTAAGACTTTTTAAGGCCTAAAATTTAGCTTTTGAGATTTAGGACATTTTAAGACTTTTTAAGACCCTGCGGATACCCTGCTGGTAAAGTTGCTGGTAAATCAGTTTTTAAAACTATTATGTTTAGAAATTAGTAAAAAATAATAATAATTCGCTCTGTGAAACAGAAAATAGGGGAAAATATACAGGGCGGCTAATAATTCTGACTTCAACTATATATTGCCGAATAAAATATCACAAGATATTTTTTCAATGTCATGAAAGAAGCAAAGGGAGAGAGACAGACCTCTGCCAGATGTGGGAGGACTGGCCACAGTGGTGGTGGAGATGGTGGACACAGAGGAGTCCCCTCTCTCCAGCCTCTGGAGCTCCTCCACCAGGCATTCGCTCTGCAGGCTCTGAAGACTGCCTAGGCTCTGAGATGCCTCCCGCGGAGCAAGGAATGCACTCGGGTCGAAGCTCTCGCGTGGAAACTTCACAATCTTCTGAGACTTGATCCAGCGACCATTTACAAACTGGAAGCGTTTCAAATGAACAATCTGAAATGAGACACAGAAAATAAAGATATTGACACCTAATGTTAGAAATAGTAGTTTGCTATGATATACAGTTCAAGTTTTCGTGATTAATACAAATATATGGCCTATCAGAAATATGAATGGAGAAAAGATTTCAGTAAAAAAACTACTTTGTCTAAAGAGACTCGAAAGCTTAATGTAACATTTAATAAATTATTAGATACATTTTATCAGTTTAAATACATATTTTATCCTATTCAAATATACTTCAAATATTTAATAAAAATAATACAAAACCTATTTTGTGTTTTTTGAAAATTTTATTTATACAGCTTGAGGATAAGGATGTATAAGACTTGTCAAATAAAAATACTTAATACACTAGTTATTTAATTATTTATGAATTACATTTTTTTTTTGCATTATGGTTTACTTTATACTTGCCAACAGCAGTCTCTTTATCGATATCTTAAATAATGTAATAGCCATAAATGTGTATTTGGATGGTACATATCCAGTTTTTCATAAGATATGCCATCTGCCAAGTGCATTTTTCATACACAGGCGAGTGTGCTTAGAACAAAGTTCAGTTATTTTTAATCCCAACACACTAGCACTTGTCAGCGTGGGCGTCTGTTTATATTTGTCAGCTTGAGTAGTTATTTTTAATGTCACTAAATCAACATCCGGATCTGTTTTTGCCACCTTGTGGACAAACTAAAACAATTCAAGAGCACGTACATGCACACAAGCAAAAACAAATCTTGAAAAACAAATCTACGCACAAATGCACATTGCAAGTTCACTTTTGGGAATTGATAAGCATAAGCTTTCTAATGTTAACAAAAATAGAGGTTGGCTTTTTAAGAGAAATGTGGGATTTTTATACAGTTCCTGCAAAGGATTTATTGTTCTTACCAGTACAGGAGGCAGCCTCCAGAGGTCCAACTTCTTAGTGGCCAGGCGGTGTGTTTTACACTTGGAGCAGTAATAGAGCTCATCCTCTCCCAGCTCTTCTTCACTGGTGAAGGCTTTCAGACAGCTGTCCAGACTGATGGGCTCTGCTTGAGCGCGCCGACTCTGCTCAACACTGGGATGCTCTTCTACTATCTGTATTAGCAATTAATGGACACACATTAACAGAATGACAACTACTTAGAAACAAGAGTTTTGGACCATGACATGGTTCAATTAAATCTAAATGTGGTTACATTTTAATTTTAATATTTATTTTAAATGTACAATTACACATTATATGCATTCTCCTAAGATGGATGGTAAAATGGACAGATCTGGTCTGAAATGCACTATAAAAAGCAGTGCAAAATTCAGTGTGTTATCTCTAAATTGTAAACAGCTAATTTGCATCTGCTTTGCATTTGCAAAGTGTCTTTCAGCTTAGAAAGTGCCAAGTAGTAATGACAGATAATAATTAGCAGCTCGCGGTTTTATCGGAAGATCTTGCTCAAGGTAAAACAGAAGCAGCAGACCCATAAAACAATTAATCATATGATATGATTTTAATGACTTTCCCAGCTGGGATGTGAGATGGAAACTAATCTCTTCACAGGAAATGACAGCACTGACAGAGTAATCATTCTGTTCAAGGGACACATCAATTCCTGCGGTGCAACAACAGAATCCAGTACAGAAAGACTTTGCACAGTAACCGACCTTGAACCTCACAGAAGTATTCAATGGGTTGATTTTGACCTTGAAAATCTTTATATGTCTTCATAACACTTACCCGTTCCTGAGACGTCTGGTAACGAAGGTGCAGGGCGGTGGGATCCCAGTCTACAGCAATGTAGGCATTCCCCAAAGATGCTCTGTCTTCATTACAGTCCACTGTGCAGCCTCTGCAGAACCTGGCAAAGTCACCGACAACCCTTGTCAGTCATGACAGCTCTCACAGCGATGAAATATGTGAATACACAACTGCTAAAACTGAATGCATTACCTGTACCAGGGACACCAGGCACAACAGTTACCATCTTTCTGCACCACCCGCAGCGTAAAAGGGTACTGATAGCCCATACTGTCATCACTGGAAAAGAGCACAACATGTCACACAACAGAAGAAAATAGACAAAAAACAGACAAGCCATGATGTAAAATTAATATCCTACCAAAAATTTGTCCACGTGAACCAAAACAAAGAAAACTAAGGGACTATGAAATTTAATAATTATCATGATGATATTATAAGATGTAATGATTAGTTTAAAATTAAAACAAAATTGCTGCAATTTCATTACCCTCAAACTTTTTAATAAAGGCTCTCACACCATCCTGGTGTTTAAGGATGCTTTTTTTACAACGTTTATTAACACAGGCAATAGAGAAAGGAGGGGAAATAATTGTGAGGGGAAATGGGATCTGGAAATGTCTTCATAAAAAAGCTAACCGCTCAAACTACAACTTTCACTACATTTTTTTTCATCATAACGTACACTGAAGTTCACATTTTCATTTTAAATGAATTAATACACTGATTTGTGAAGATTCATTACATTTATCAAAAATTAAAGACATTTATAATAAGTTCTTTTCAGGAACTGTCTATTCAAAGAAAACTAAAATTATGATTTCCAGAATAATATTTAGAGCTCATCCTTAAATAAATAAATGACTTACTCATAACTATTTGAAAATCTTAAATATTTATTTTAAATATCAATAACATTTCACAACATATATATTTTTATAAATACATCTTTGGGTGCAAGTCAAACCTATTCTGAAAAACATTCCAAACCAATCCTCAACATGATGCCACTGAGAAATATATCCAAACACATGTTTTATTGTCAAATATAAATCCTTGCTCCAGCAAATTGATTCTTTTTCTTTCCCAAGTTCAAAGTAGAGTGTATTGTGTGATACAGATTGTACAATTGTAGTTTTTGTTAAGCCACATTATTATTTACCTCTTTATTTGTTTTTTTATTTTATTTTATTGTATGCACTTAAGTTGACACTATCTACACTTTTTAAAATATAATTGTTTTTGTATTTTTTTTTACTGTAATTTGCCATGAAATTCATAAATAAAATGATTAAAAAACTAATTAATAAAAAAAAAAAAAAAACATGATGCCACTGACCAGTCTTGAGCATGGTTGCTGGCTTCCTGCGGCGGCAGTGGACTTGCAAGTCGGGACACTTGAATCCATACAGCATCATACAGGTCCTTCTTACTTGTGTGCACTGTGCATGGCACAATCAGAGGCATACCAAACAGACTGGGCCTGTTCTTCTGAGAGGACAGGAAGTATAGCTCCGTCCGCATCTGCAGGGACAGACCTCACACTTAGGATGCTTACGACCATCTTGTGAAGTCCAACAGTGAATATATCAGTGAATGCTCACCATCTTTCTGTGCATGGCAATAATGTAGCCAATGAATGGGCTGTCTTGCACTGACACAGCATGACCATTGGGGATCCCGTTGGCGAGGGGTTTCTCAGGGGTGCATGGGACTACTGTACTGGGCATACCATTAGGAATCAGGCCAGACTTTCCAATATGATTGTTTCCTGCTGTCCCATTGGCAATAGGTGGTTTTTCTAAAAAAAACATTCATGAGTCAGTGACAATAAGGGTGTAAATTAAAGCACAATTACTCTTTTAATGCGAGAATTCAGAAATCAATCCTTGTTACCTGTTTGAATAGGAGAAGTGACTGAAGTGGGTGAACCAGGCACAGGGATCTCAAACGCACAGAGGAAGCCGTTCACAGAGTGTCGCACTTTCTGGTTGTCCAGGGGAAAGTTCTAGACCAAAAAAAACAACTTATTTAAAAACCAGGATTACTTCATTTTACAGTCTTGTTTTGCATGTACATACCATGAACTTAACACAGTAATTACATAAACTGTGTAATAACTAATTATCTGTTTTTAATTTAACTGAAAGTGCAGTGGCAAAAAAAAAAGAATCACATTTAACCAAAACAATCACAATTGGCCATATTTGATGTAACATTCATTGTAAGAAAATGGTAACATGGCAGACCACATGGAAAAGCTAAGTTGCTGCCAGAAGTGGTGTTAGTGAGACCAGCAGGGGGCGCTCAACCTGCGGTCTGTGTGGGTCCTAATGCCCCAGTATAGTGATGGGGACTCTATACTGCTCAGTGAGTGGTGTCTTTCGGATAAGACGTTAAATCGAGGTCCTGACTCAATGTGGTCGTTAAAAATCACAGGATGTCCTTCGAAAAAAAAAAAAAGTAGGGGTTTAACCCCGGCATCCTGGTCAAATTTGCCCACTAGCCTCTGTCTATCATGGTCTCATAATCATCCCCATATCATAATTGGCTTCATCACTCTGTCTCCTCTCCGCCAATCAGCTGGTGTGTGGTGTGCAGTCTGGCGCAATACGGCTGCCGTTGCGTCATCCAGGTGGATGCTGCACACTGGTGATGGATGAGGATGAGGATTGATGTCATAGGCAATTATTCATCTGTATTTTCACTGATGAATTTACCACTGGATTTAAGAAAGGGTTCAATTCCAATAGGTCTTTATGTAAATGCAGCTATTGTCTGTTGTGTTGAGTCGAACTGACCTTGATATTGGATGTGTGAACTTCAGCCAGTAGGATCTGCTCAGGTTTCAGGTTGCATAGCTCGCTCAGCTGTTTCTTCAAACCCATGTACTTCTCATCCATGTTGAGACGGAGCCCGTACCGCACCGGAGTGGAGCCGTCAAGTTTGATGACTGCAAATCAAGAACAAGCTTTTATGTGAGACTCTGATACCTGCTGATGGGTTTTAAAGTGTTTTCTCTCTGCTTGGCTTCACCTGTGATTTCTAAGTGCATGGAGCTGTCCATTGGCAGAGGCAGCGATAGGAAGTTAAAGGGGTCGAATCGTGCGCTTATGTGGCCACAGGTCTTGCACTTCACCTGGGACCTGAGCTGCCCATGGAAGAGGTCCACCACGATAGATCGATTTCTCCGCAAATGGTTTTCCCAGGCCTAAAATGAAGATGCAGATGTCTTCAGGTTGAAAAGATGCTAATTTTTCATTAGCGTATCATCAGTGCGCCCATTTAGAAGTGCCTGGATAATGTGTTGAGCCTGGCAGGAGTTGGAGAAACAAGAGTTTGAAACTGACCTCTGTAGCAACCTCGTGGTCTGGCCGTCCATCACTGTCCTTGAGCTCCACGTACGGCTTTTCATGCACACGATTTAAGTCTTCGTGGAGCCCATCCAACAGGAAGGCCAAAAGCTCCTGGGAGTCTTGCTGCTGGAAGCCATTGAATCTCGGCGCGTACTTTGCTATCGTCCACTACAAAAAAGATTTAACAAAAAGATTTACAAAGTGACAAACTTTGGTTTGGTTCTCATGATTACAAAGACATTAACAACCCACCCTGAGTTTCAGAGGCGCAACATTCTTTTGGGTGCCGCTCCAGAGTTCCTGTACCAAATCACCATAGCATTTGGCCATGTGACCACGCATTCCTATTGGATTAGTTCTGTCAGAGTGAGAAAGATCATTGGTCAGGAGGTATGACAGAAGACAGCTAATCGGAAAAGGTTGCCTAATTCACTTTTCTAAAGCTGCAAAAATGTAAACAATATCTTACAAGTCAAAATGGTTCAAAATAGATCAACATCTCTGGCATTAACAGAAATTATTGAGGAAATTACTAATAAGATAGATAAAAAGGAGAAGGTAGTTGGAATTTTTATAGATTTGAAGAAAGCATTTGATACAATAAGTCATAATATATTGGTGAGTAAATTAGAAAGGTATGGTATTAGAGGAGTAGCCTTGGACTGGATAAGCAGTTATATAAAAAATAGGCAACAGTACGTGGAAATTGGCAATCATAAATCTTCATACCTAAATGTAAATTGTGGCATTCCACAAGGATCAGTTTTAGGTCCAATATTGTTTATAATTTACATTAATGATATGTGTAAGATATCAGAGTTGTTTAAGTTTATTTTATTTGCAGAAGATATGAGTATTTTTTGTTCTGGGGATAATTTACCAAAACTTAATGGAGTTGATTAAAACAGAAATTAAGTAATTGAAATCGTGGTTTGATATAAACAAATTGTCATTAAACATAAGTAAAACAAAGGTTATGTTATTTGGGAAGTTAAAAAGTAGTCATAATATAGATTTACAAATTGATAATTTTGAAAAAGTTTTAGAAAGATCATATGCAATTAAGTTTCTCTGTGTTGTATTGGATCATAAAATTAGTTGGAAACCGCAAATAAATAATGTGATATCAAAATTAGTAAAAACTGTAGCAATAGTGTATAAAGCAAGATTTATCCTGGATAGTAAATCAATGTATATGTTATATAACACACTCATGTTGCCATATATGAGTTATTGTGTTGAAATTTGTGAATCTGCATAAAGCACCACACAAACGGAAGTAACTTTCTAACCAAGAACTATAATGTTGGTCATGGTTTAATCTCAGCCCTCAATGTTACACCCACACATTGCTGGCAGAATGTCTGATGCACATGACACACAAAATTAGAAACACTTCAGGAGTTTCGAAGTGATCATTTAATTAAATAAATCTTACAGGATTTCTGCTCACTGGTTGCTTCAGCCTTTAGGGAGACTTTGGCCAATAAAAGAGTGAGACTGAAGGTCTAGGTATGTGAGACTATTCATGGTGCGACCAATTGGAAACAAAAGTTATACATGTATTGCAAACTTTTCTTGCAGTAAATCATAACTGATTCCTGGAGAGCCGCAGCTCTGCACAGTTTTGCTCCAACTTCAATCAAACACCGCTGATCCAAATAGTCAAGGGGTTCAAGACTACTAAAGACTATTAAGCAGGTGTGAGTTGGAGGTGGTTGGAGCTAAACTATGCAGAGCTGCGGCCCACCAGGAGTTGAGTTTGGGTTTAAAAAAGACCATTGGTCATGTTTCCTTACCTATTAAGCTCATAAAGGTGTCGCCCTGAGATGAAGTACTCAGTGAGGGGCTTGGTATTGCTTACACACTGAATACTGGAGTTCATGAAGCACGTGTTGCCCAGATTACTCAAACCTGTGGCACCTTTCTCAGTAGGAACTGCAAGAGAAATGGGGTAAAATAAAAGTCAAGAATTCACAGGCATTACCACCTGAGTACCATCTCCATGAATTTCAATTACTCTGTATTTCAGAAAGCTTTCTGGCAACATTTTGAGCCTTCAAATGTCAGAGCTGATGTCTGTCTTGATATGACTTTTAAATGGCTTTGTTATGTAATTGCTTCTTGGACTCTTGCTGCTTTTGTTCCTGTGTTAATAATCTGCTTGATGTGCTTTAATACAAAGAATTGTAATATAGCGCCATCTAGGCAAGGTCAAACTCGTGTAAATATTCTGACATTTATAGATGGCTTGGCCACCTTCCAATTTGCATAGATATTTTTTCAGTAGATTTCCGAGATCTCTGCCATTACCTTTGTGCCTGTCGATTTTGCTGCTGTTTGCAATGAAAGACATTTCCTCTGGCCAGCTCATATCTTTGTTTCGAACTGGAAAAAGGAAAAGATATTTGATAAATTTTTTCTTGTCCATCAGTAAAATCCTGCATGCTTTGCAATTTAATCCACACTGCTCAGCACATGTGTAAAGAGATAAGACTTTAATTAAGACAGATAAATGTCACAGACATACCCTCAATGACTAAGTGCTGTTCATCTGGAATTTTTAAGCTTTCTAAAGTGTGATCTTCATCGTCCAGGAGAGTAAGGTAATTCTGATATGAACACAATATAAAACAGGATTAGTATACAATATAAATGTACCCACTTTACATTATTAACACTTTAATTATAAGACAAATATTGTGGCTTATGGTTTTAGTTGCATCCATCTACAGAAACTTTTTATACCTAGTGTGTATCATTATTCATGAATTAAAAGTAACAGCAAGGTGTTTTACACTGTTAAAAACACTTTTTAAAAAAAAAATAATTTTTAGATCAGCTTTGTATGCCATAAAGTATCAAAATGTATTAAAATATGACTATTTTTTATATTCATATATAATATATTAAAGACTTAGAATAAGTCAATGCAACCAAAATCATTCCAACTCCAAACTGTTGAATAATACAGTATATGCTAAATGCTAAAATATTGATGAGTCATCTTGCACTACACAGATTTTTGTCCAATCAAATGCTCTCTAGAATTAAAGTGCTACCTCCAAATGCTACCCATCTGTGACGAAACATGGTTCATGGCTGTGATGTACATAAATAAGTCAATAAAAACAATAAATCTTTTTGGCCACAATAATGAATGATCCTTTGAAATGTTCTCTATTTCAGCTGGAAACATGAGAACAGTAGTTTTGATTTTAAAGTATTTCCTCAAGGATCACCTCTGTAAGGTAACACTGGCGTCTTTATAATGAGGATATATTTGCATATGAACGGCTCTTGATATTCTTTAATCCAGTATCTCTTAAGGAGGTCCCCACCTCGCTGTTGTAAAGCCAGAGGCGCATGTCCTCTTCTTTGATGCGTAACCTCTGGGACAGGTACTCGTGAATGTCTTTAATGGTGCACATTCTGCTGAAACAGCCTGTGTATGCCAGCACTCGCTTGAGCGGGGCGTTGGGAGAAGGAACATTACCTGTGTTCGGAAAGAAGAGCAATCATCAGCATTCTCTTTGTGATGAGCAATAAAACGTTTACAATATTCAAATATAGCCGTTAAAGCATTTTTAACCTTGCTTTGTTATTATATATTTAAAAACAAGCTTTACTCTTTTTTAAAATAATGTAAACTTGATTTATTTTACCTAAAGTAGTCAAGCAGTACTTTTCGGAAACAAGCATTTTAATACAAAACTGTGAAGATCCAGTCCATATATAAATCATAATATGCACACTATTAAATCAACCAGTGACAAGCAGAAAACAGATCAATATGTATTGCGCACACACACACGCACGCACGCACACATACATACACACACCTCCCAATACCTGATCGACAGACCAAGGATTAGTTGTAAGGTAGCAGCAAGAAAGGGCAAAGGTCATTTTCATAGGGAACATTCATCAATTCATTAGTTTGGGTAATGTAAATAAAAGTCAAGCAAAACATTTTAATTAGTCCAAAAAGAAAATTAAAATACATTTAAAGATTTGTGGAGCAGTTACTGATTTCATAGGAGACATGATTATTTGAGACAAAAAAAAAGATTGGTATGATTGCAAAGCAAACAATTGCAGAAAATCAGCCAGAGAGCTTCCATCTTTACCCACATCAGCCTTCTGAGCCTCACAGCCATGACTAATAGATATACAAAATCTCTAGTCTCACTGCGCTGAACAAGACCTTAAATTAGATTATCGTCTACTCACTTTCAGGCCTCTTTTTCATATTTCGGTCACACTAACTTAAAGGGATAGTTCACCCAAAAATGTAAAAAACCTGTCATTGAGCTCTGCCTCCAATTGCTCTAAAACAGAATATTGTAATCGGGTAACAACTGACTTTGACAGTACTTCTTTTTCCTCATCAATGGCTACCAGCTTCCAACATTCCTAAAATATCATCCTTTGAGTTCATCAGAAAAAGGATCTGAATCTCTTAAAGGTATTAAATCACTTGAGGATGAGTACATTTTCAATTTTGGGTAAAATATCCCTTAAAAAATTCAAAGAATTTTTGTGTGTACTCAGCATGGTTTTATTGCTGTTATCTTATAGTTTTATTAGAGGAAAAATGTAACGTAATAATTTTAAAAATTATATATTTATATTTTTATATTATATATTTATTTAAATCTAAGGCTAAACTCAGAAGACGAAGGTGTTGGGATGAGGAGTAATCCGGACAGGTCATTCTGGTGGGTGTATTTAGCAGATTAGGGGTGCTGGTGGAGGCAGTGGATGGAGCCTCTCTCTTGCTGCTGGCTTACGTTACCTCGGGGCATATGTGGAGGGAACATTCGCAGGCTGCTCATACCCATATTGACCCAGATGTTGGACTGAGGGCTCCGTGTGGCCGGTTGCTGCCGCAGGAACAGAAGGTAAAGGGGGAAGAGCTCTAGCTCTGGTTGAGCCTTGACTGTAGACTTGATAACCTGAAGGAAAAAGTAAAATAGAACGTATAAATGCTCAAGAGAGAGATGCATGCTTTTAAAACACTACAGGGTGGCACCTGATTAGCTTCAATTAGCTGAATAAAACTGAGAAGCTAAACGGCCAGATTGACATTTACAACATTTTTAGATTTTACATTTTTTTTGTTTATTTTTTTTTTAATACAGTAAACCTTCACTGCCTACATCATGACTTTATTATATATATATATATATATATATATATATATATATATATATATATATATGTATATATATAGCATTCACAATTTTTTAATAAAATGGACTTGATTAACAATGTAATGTATATATTTGAAGAGAGCTCACAATAAAAGGTTTAGGCAAAAAAAACTAAAAACAGTTTACATATTAGCATATATCAGAACATTAAAAAAAATTATAAGCATTTTTGTTATTTAAAATTTACTATCCTTTTATAATATTTACTCATTGAGAAAAAAAAATCCTTCATAATAATAAATGTATATCAAAATGGCAGATCATCTATCACAAAGTTTACATCTGCAAAAGATTTCTAAAATTACCCCAAAATCGAACCTTTCATGTTTTACAGACATTACTTTATTATAAAGCATTTGAACTATCGTTTCACAGGGTTAAACTGTCCAATAGCGGGTTAAGTCACAAAAGCACAATCTGTATTCAGGAAACAGGTTTAGAAATATCTGACACCGTTCACTTGACACCATGCGTCACGCCATCAAGAACATTGTGCGTCAAAGGAAAAGCCAGAGAACTGAGATTCACTGAAGCAAAAATTACATGCCCATGGTGGTGCCACTGATGGGATATGGGATACATACCGGTCGGGGCAGGCTGAGGTTAGCCCCATACCAGTGGTAAAGTGCTCTCCACACCGGCTCTGGGACTGTCTCAAACTCCCGGCCAGACACCAATTGATGGGATTTCTTCAGTCGACCTCCTTCCATAGTCAGCGTGGGTGCCTGGACAAAACATAGACACACACTCAAGGAGAATTCATACTGCTAGACCTGTGCAATGACAACTTCCTTTATTGAATAAATCACAGACACTCTAATCAGGGGTATCAAATTAATCTTTTACTGAGGACCACTTCAGCTTTATAGCGGTCCTGGAAAGGCCAGTTAAGGGTCGGTAATCATTAACATATTATTAAATAATTGTCTCTTTATTTTGTTATAACATATTAAAGTAACAAATCAATAGATGTATTTGTATAAATGTGAAAAATGTTTACTTATAAACACTATTTTTAAACACTCATTATTCTATCAAATTAAATAACAACTGACAAGTATCATCAGACACCAATCAAAGTCATTACCTTTCTCCAAAACCTTGTCACAGAATCATGAAACAAACAATAATTTAGAGCTGCTAATGAGTTAGATTTAAGACATTTGCAAATTTCAAACAAACCCTGCTCAGTTGAAAGCTAATGTGGAAACATGGTCACAAAACAAACAATCATTTTGGGAGATTATAGTCAATATACGATATAAAGCGACATGTCTTGAGTGATAATATGGAACTTGAAGCGCCACTGAGTTTGCATGTAATGTAATATACTTGCAATATCTAAATTCGCATTTGGTGTGAATCATGCTCTTGTGTGTCACATAAAGTGATATGGGCAGTTGCATAGTGGATGGGCACCTAAGGTGCGCACTGCGGTGGGGCACCATGTGACAAATGGGGGTCCCAACAATTGTGGTTGTTCATTTTGCTAATTTTCTTGAAGGACAACTGATGCTTTTTTACTGACTATTAACCGTATATACAGTATATAGGCTGTTCAATTAGATTTAATGACTATTAAAATAATATAGTTCATAAAATACCATAAACAAAACAGGTTTCATTTAAATAATTCACACATTATTATAACTACATTTAAAACAAAAACAGCATAACAGACTGTGCTTCAAAGCACATCATATTTGCTCTCTCTAATAATAAAGGTAACCTGCCATATCCATATTTGAAATTTTGTACTTTTATGGTAGACACCGTAAGGGCTTCGTAAATGAGATGGCAGTACGTCAGAAGAAAGAGAGTGGGTCAGACATTATTTTTGACCACTTCATATATTTTTGTTGGAAAAATTGTCTTTTTAGAACGATTTTCGTATCTTAATTTTAATGTCATTTTTTTATTGGTCAGTTAATTACACACCAAAAAGGCCAGCCTACAACACAAAACGTTTTGTTAAAAGTGATATAGTTCACAATTTCGAATGTCTTATTTTTAATTGGATGACCAAAAAAAATGAGTAGAATGTTTCAGTTTCACTTTGATTCATTTAATCAAGTCGTTTGACCACCATGAATGAGCCATGACAGGTTTTCAAAACTATTCTCAGCACTGAAAGCCAGTGCTCGTCAGATGGGCATTTCAGACATTGTGAACTTCAGAAAAAATGCTTGAAGAAAAGGACATTATGGACATTTTTAAAAGTGATATGCACATTGGATTCTTTCACAAGTTTTTATGGTTAAGTTAAATGTGCAACAAAATCATGATTTCATTGTATTGTCTTTTGAAAAAAAAAAAAACATAAATAATTAAAATGTAAAAAATAATATTGTTATAACAGTCAATTATTTTAAAACTTCCAGCTGAGTTTTAAATCTTAGAATGCACTGTGTTTAAAACTATTAATTTTTTAACTAAATAGTTGACTCAGAGTCGAATAAATGATTCGAGTTGGGTTCGGACATTTTGCCTGAACGCGTCGAAGTCGATACGGTAAATTACCAAATATGAGCGGAGCAATGGGATCACGAGACACTGACAGATGGACATTCGGCTGCAGGGAATAAAGGGTCAAAGTTCATTTCCACAACAATACCACAGTATAACCAACCGCTAACCTAGTGCTGTGTTTGGTCCTGTCATTTTGCTGATTTTTTATACAAACACCTACACTGCAACGCGAGATTTGTCGGCTGTTTGCTATTAAAGTAAGAAGCAGCAGAGGCTATTTATGGGACTTTGTCAGACTTTGACAGGGACTTTGTCAGTAACTGTTGCAGTTCATATGGACCAGTTTCTTCTACCTCCGGATCATAACATGTAAGTGTAATAAAAATAGTTGCCTCGTTTTCTGTAGTTTGCAAAATATCTATTTAATTGTGTGTTGTAACTTGTAATCGCTCCGCGCAGCTTGTGATCACTTATCTATTATAAATCAGTGCTTGTACTGTATCTCTCAGGTTAAATCTGTACGGGGCTATTCACATATTGTGTCCAAAACCACATTGAAAACGTGAAGCATGCTTCTTCCTTTACTGATTTAAATGCGTTTCTGAACTTTAAAAAAATGTAGAATTTTCAAAATAGTTCAACTTTTGCCGCTGGGTGGATTAATACTGAATGTGTGTCATTATTATTACTTGCAGTTAGGGATAAGAGTAGAGTAATATGCTGGTGTTTAACTGCATTGCTTTATTGCATTCCTGCATTGGGCTCTTACATACTCTGCTACTTCATAGCCGTAGTGAGCGTTTCTCTTTCTGTCTCGCAATGAACCCAGTCGACCAATCATAAGACATCGGACCAATCAGCACAGATTAGCCTCACGCAAAGGAGAAGTTTTGAAACAAATGAATTGCTGAATTAATCATATGGTAGTCGCTGGGATTATTAGGTAAAAATAAATGCATATTATAAGACAATGAAAGTGTTTTTGAGCTTGCAGACATATCAGCCTGTTGTTGAAGACCCCCAAAACCAAAATATGACATTTTATAATGCATAATAGAGGCTCTTTAATGTGAAATAAACTATAATAGGCTATATGACATGACACTCGTACACACGGTTTTGATTATGCAGCAAGGGTTCCTTCTTCACTCTTGTGGGAGGGGGCGTTATGCAGATTGATGCATGTAGTCTAATGACACTAATGAAAGCTAGTTTGGATGAAGGGGAGGAGAGGACCGAAAATGTGCTTTTTGGCTTCAATATTGCTATGCGTCGTATCAAAGAATGATTTGTATGATAATACGGCATGTTACATTAATACAAGACTGCAAATGTGTTTGTGACAAGGCATTACTGAAGCAAGCAGTTTTAGTCATAATGCTTTTAGCTTCTCATAAAAGCTTTTATTTTCTAGAACACAAATGCTACAGACCATTCATCAGACGATTAATTTGTTCCAGACGATTTCAATTTTAAAAAAATGTCACTTTAATGTAGTTTTGAGCTCTGCAGCTATAATTAGATGAAAGAAAAACAACTTGAAGGTGTTATTTTGCCTGCAGGTCTTTTAAATGCACTAGGGCACACATTTCAGATTTCAATGGTTTCAGTTGCAACGGCTCACCTTTATGGGCTCGGTGGTCACCAGAGGCTGGTTGTCTATCGCACCGGGTCTCTGCACGGCCAAGCTGTTAGGCAAATGGCCATTGGCGCTTGAGAAACACTGGTTGTTGTTGTCAGAGATGTTGTGTTGCCGAGCAAAACACACATCTGTGGCAGAGGAACTGATGTGTGGGGTCAGGCCTGAGAAAGTGAAAAAATACACTTTATTGTAGACTTCATGTAATTTCATTTCACTAGAACATTCGTTTTATTCACTTTTCTCTATTTAGCTATGTTTCCATATGTTTTTTTATAATAGTGAAACTGCCTTAAAAGCTTTGTTCACCCAAAAATTTAAGCTCTGAAATTGAACACACAAGAAAATATTCTGGTGCTCTGGAAGTCAGATTACAGGTTTCCAGTTTACTTAAAAATATATATTTTTGTATTCAATCTAAAAGAAAGAAACTCAAATACATGTGAAACCACTTGGCGATAAGTGATTATTTAATATTAGAGCAATTAACAAGTAATTTATTATTATGTGTAATTAATAAATATTTAGGATGACTCCCTTCAGTGCAAAAAGCTTTGTTTCCATCCTAACATGAAATTAATCTTTTCAAAGTTTACAATAATCAAGTTGTCAGAATTGCTGACTGTAGTTTTGCTAATTTTGTAACCTAGTAACCAACAGTAAACAAGGCAAACATAATGGAGACAGTTGATTAGTCAAGCTGATTAGTAATATTCGCTATGTCTGAGTTTAATCAGCAATGCATTTCCATCTCCTATTATTCGCATTAACATTTGTTTCGCACAGTCCAAAACTACCTCAAGCGAGTGTAAAAAAAAAAAAATCTGGTGTTTCCAATGTGTTGAATATATTTCAGATAGAAGACCTGATTTTGCTGCTATAAATAAATAGAAGATGCTTAACTGATAGATAAATATATGCTAATGTGTGCATACGTACGTTTATGGTTATATACAGTTGAAGTCAGAATTACTAGCCCCCCTGAATTATTAGCCCCCCTGTTTATTTTTTCCCCAATTTCTGTTTAACGGAAACAAGATTTTTTTCAACACATTTCTAAACGTAAGTTTTAATAACTAATTTCTAATAACTGATTTATTTTATCTTTGACATGATGACAGTAAATAATATTTGACTAGATATTTTTCAAAACACTTCTATACAGCTTAAAGTGACATTTAAAGGCTTAACTAGGTTAATTAGGTTAACTAGGCAGGCTAGGGTAATTAGGCAAGTTGTTGTATAACGATGGTTTGTTTTGTAGACTATCAAAAAACATTAGTTTAAAGTGACTAATAATTTTAACCTTAAAATGGTTATTAAAAAATTTAAAACTGCTTTTATTCAAGCCGAAAAAATAAGAAGAAAACATATTATCAGACATACAGTGAAAATTTCCTTGCTCTGTTAAACATCATTTAGGTAGTATTTAAAAAAGAAATAAAATTCACAGGGGGGCTAATAAATCTGACTTCAACTGTATATTTACAATGTATTCTGTCTAATACCTACAGTTGCAATCAGAATTATTCAACCCCCTGATTTATTAGCCCCCCTGTTTATTTTTTTCCCCAATTTCTGTTTAACGGAAAAAAGATTTTTTCAACACATTTCTAAACATAATAGTTTCATTATGTTCTAATGAACTCATCTCAACTCATCTCTAATAACTGATTTATTTTATCTTTGACATGATGACAGTAAATAATATTTGACTAGATATTTTTCAAGACAATTCTATACAGCTTAAAGTACCATTTAAAGGCTTAACTAGGTTAATTAGGTTAACTAGGCAGGTTAGGGTAATAAGGCAAGTTATTGTATAATGATGGTTTGTTCTGTAGACTATGGAAAAAATAAATAGCTTAAAGGGGTTAATAATTTTGACCTTAAAATGGGCTTTAAAAAAAATCAAAACTGCTTTTATTCTAGCCAAAATAAAACAAATAAGACTTTCTCCAGAAGAAATAAATATTATCAGACATACTGTGAAAATTTCCTTGTTCTGTTAAACATCATTTGGGAAATATTTAAAAAAGAAAAAAAATTCAAAGGGGGTTCAATAATTCTGATTGCAACTGTAAGTGTATAATATAGCTAATTTGAGATTATTCTGGCAGGAATTATATTAGGACACATGTTCTCAACCTGGATGTAAATAGTTGTTTCTTTTTTCCTTTATTTATTTATTTATTTAGATTTTTATTATATTTTTCCTTTTATAACTGAACAAAATTTGAGTACTATGCATAGCTAGTACACCTGGCAATAATGATTGTCAATTGTATGTTATTTAAAGTCCCACACGGAGGTCCAAATGTAACTTGGAATATTGTATAATTGTACTCAAATGAGTGTTAACAATAAATGTAAAATAATAAAAGCAAAATAGGAAACTCTGGTGTTTCCATCACTCCTTTCTCATGGGGTTTTTAACACAGGGTGATGGCAACCCAGGTATTAATGAATATAAACTTTAAAAGATCAGCATTTGTTACCAACATTTTTTTTGTAAATAATTAAATTGTAAGTAATATATGTAAATCTTTTTAACTATCATAATTGACAAATGTAATGCATCCTAATGGAATAAAGATATTAATTTCTTTAAAAAAAAAACTTACTTAAAGCTTTAAATTGTACTCTTAACTCTAGCGACTGTACTTCAGCAAAGTACTTACTATTACCAATGCTTTCTGAAGCCTCCGATGAGCTGGAGATGTTGTCAGGGAATTTTTCTTCTGGGGAACTGGGGGAACGAACCACTATTCCAATTCTGTTCAGGATAGGCTCTACAGATGCAGCAGACTGAGAACTTCTCATCCCGCTGCCCTGCACTGACGGCTGCTCTATGACAATCGACTTATTATCCTGGAACACAACAGAATACATATAAAAAAAATCTAAGCAGCATTCGGTCAAATTAACAGTATTACCAAATTTGGATTATGGGGATTTAATTTACAGATCAGCTTCAAAAACTCTCCTTCACAAACTGAATGTTATTTACCATGCAGCAATTCACTTTGTTACTGGTGCACCATTTAATACGCATCACGGTCAGCTGTAGTCTTTATTGAATTGGCCTTCTCTTCAATTAAATCAACAAATTCATTGGTTTTTGTTCATTTACAAAACTCTTATTGTGAAAACTCCACTATATTCACTTCTCAAATTTAGAAAACTTGTCGAAATCTACGCTCTAGTAGTTCTATTAACCTTTGTATACCCAAAGTTAACACTTCATTTGGTCGCTACTCTTTTTCTACTCTAGTTTTCTGCTGCTAATGCTTGGAATCATCTGCAGCAGACCCTAAAGCTTAACACTTTTATTCCACTATCATTCTTTAAAAATTCAATGCAGTTAATACTACAAGATCACTGTGCTTGTTTTTAGTTTTTCCTTTGTTTTATATGTTGTTATCTGCATTTGTGAAATTGTTAATATTGTCACTGCTGCTTCGTATCTGCTTTTTATGTTGACTCTTGGCCAGCTCGTCGTTGTAAATGAGAACTGGTTCTCAATTGACTTACCTGGTTAAATAAAGATTATTATTGTTATTAAATTTTGCTCCATATGTTCAGCATTACCAAAGGAAATAAAAAATAAATAAATAAAACATTATTGTAAAACGTTGTGGACTTCTAATGTCTGGATATAATAATTTCAGGTCTGATAATTTTGGCTCATATTGTCACAATCACCAGCGATCTAATTCTTACAGATCGCTGGTAAACACACAGATCGCACAGAACTACAAATCCAACATTACTGTATATGGACTACAAGTTCCAGTGATGCAGCACACACACACACACACACACACACACGCACACGTTTCAGATCGTGATTGATTACACTCACACAGCTGGGAGCTGCTCAAAGACTGATTAGATAGACTTTAAAAGCAGCACAGACACACGCACTAGTTGCTGAGTCTTGTTATTATGTCACTCTGAACATTACAATGCGTTTTCTTTGGTTGCCTGTCTTTTGACCATTCGCCTATGTATTGACCACGACTCTGGATTGCCCGTATACATCTATTTGCTTCTGTGTTCACTGTTGCTTGCCTGACCAGTCTGTTTATTAACCTGCGTTTGGGTGCGCACTTCGTTGTCAGCGCCGCTTCACATTACACATATAACATTACATTTAGGTCTTTTTCATTATATACACAATTTTGCTTTAAGGAAAGGTCATAGTTCTGTTTTAGGCTGTTGTGGTTATGAATAGGTTATCATTAGCCTGTTGTTTCAAGAAAAGTAAAAGAAGGCTAATTTATCATGACATGATAACTTTTCCTCACTATATAAAGAATACTCACATATCTGACATAGTCTTTCCACTGCTGCCACCACTGCATGGAGATCAGGAACCAGTTTTGACTGGGCTGTAAACCGTGCCTGCTTTCCCTCTCCAGCCAACCCCTGTGCAGGCACACAAAAATCAGCATAGATACACATTCAATAAGTCTAAGAGCTATCATATTTACACAGAAGCACCAAAAATCAACCAACAAAACATTTCTTCTGTCATAACACATCAATAATAAACTTGGGCAGAATAGCCAAAGCAATAAACCTGACACGCTGATGTGGTACAGTATTTATAGTGTCTTTTTGAGCACCGTCAGTTCTGCTGGAAAACCTAATTGAAAATGAAATTGTGTTCTCCATCTCTGCCTTCTCGACAACACTGATAGAGGCAACGAAGGTACTATGGATCCTTATAAACAGACAGATCCTAATCATGAGGAGGAGTGAAATACAATACAGCCCTCGCAAGGCTTGTTTTAAAACACAGAGAAAGTGCTCCGTAGGGACGCTTTTGAAAGGAAGCCGACTTTCAGAAGCGCCGCGTCCTACAGTTGTCTCACCTAATAATCTGGCCTTCCTCTTCAGGGGTGGCAGGACGCAGGCCCAGGACAATATGACACACCTAATGAGGAACAGATTAACAAGACATTTAAGGCGAGATCCAAATCAGCAGCGTACTGCACTGGATTCACATTTGTGTGGAAGGATTTGGAAGGATTTAGGCACTTTTCATTTGGTTGCATTGTGCCAACATGCTGACCTGAAACAGCAAGTTGAGGAACTCATTGGCGAGGGCACTTTTCACACTCCATATCTGATAGTCCTCCAGAGTTAAATGTCCTTGCTGTGAGTAAAACACAAGATAGAGGTTACTGCACAATTTATTTATTTTAGGGTGCCCTGATATAGTGAAACTTAGGGCTTAGGTCTGCAATGTTGAGTCTAGATTAGTTTATCATTTGCATGTGTTTTTGAGGCCTGGGACTGTATGAGGATTTTTTTAAGGATTCAAGCATAAGAAAATGTAAATAAAGATTAATTTTATTAAATTATTTATACAATGAAGACTAAACAGCATTATTTTACATTTAATTATTCAATTACTGCACCTAAACACTGTTAGACACCTCAGAAAACCATAAAGCATGGTTTATATCTTTGGTATCTTTTTCTTTATTGCAATTATCTATGTTTGTAGATTTGTCATCCCAATCTCAAAATCCTTAATTTTTTCCAAATAGAGATATTCAAGTCACCTGGTGAAATTGTATTCTTCATATTGCAATATCTATGGCAGAAAAACAAAACATTGCAATGCTAGGATTTGATATATGGTTAGGGTTATTATAATTAGCAAAACTAAAACCATAAAAAAAAGAAAAAAAAAAGTTAACCAAAATAAAAATCAACACTAACTGGAAAAAAATAATCTATTACATTCACTTGATGTAAGAATAACTGCAGGTCACAGGCTCTTAAGAAAATATAGGAGAGAAATTCGAATCTGACATCTGATGACTAAGAGTGGCATGGAATTTTAAAGAATGTTAAAACAGCATCTAGGGATGCTAAAATACACCTTATACAGTTTAAAATGATACACCGTTTTTACTAGACTCCTTATTGTTGAAGATGTAAGCTCGAGAATGGTGATTTAGTTCATGCTCTATTATTTTGTACAAAAACTCAGGATTTCTGGAAAAGAGTTCATGAACACATTTTCTAGGTTTTAGATTTTCATATTTCACTATGTCCTAGACTGTTTATGGTGGTTGGACAGGAAATGAAATAAAAGATAAATCATAAAATCCTGGGTCCAAACCAGTTTACTGATTGGCAGACAAATAATTCTTAGGAGCTAGAAAACAGAAGATGCCCCTTTCCTTCAAGAATGAGCAGTAGAACTTGCTAGAGTTTGAAAAAAATGGTCCAATTACCTGTTTGGAAAGGAACAGTAATAAATGTGTGAGAAATATACTGATTGTGACAGTGTAAATGTGATATGTTATTGACTGAACCTACTTATTCTTTTTTATTGTATTTTATTTACATTTTTTCTTCATTATATAAAGATGAAGGCTTTAACTGTATTAAATGGTAGCAAAGCCGGGACATTAAAAAGTCATAGTTAGGGATTCATTTGGGTTGGGTTTGGTCATAAGGTAAAATGTTGATTCTTTACAGGAGTTGTATTCTGTATTTTTGCCTGAGAATCAATAAAACTGTTAATCACTGGAATTATTTAAACAATGAAGACTCTGTAGCATTATTTTACATTTAATTATTCAATTACTGTACCTGAACACTGTTAAGACTCCACAGAAAACAAGCATGGTTTATTTCTTTGGTATCTTTTTCTTTATGACATGTTTGTAGATTATTTATTATTTTTATGCAGATGCACTCTCCTATAGAATCATCCCAATCAATCTAAAATCATTCATTCTTTCCAAATAGAGATATTCAAGTCACCTGGTGAAACGGTATTCTTCAAATTGCGATATATACGGCAGAAAAACAAAACATTGCAATGCTATATTTTTCCTAGATTTTTCTAGATTTTAGTACTGTAAATTAACAAATTGAATTTGATATATGGTTAGGGTTATTAGCAAAACTAAAACCAATAAACGAAGGAAAAAAAAGGTAACCAAAATTTTTTATTTTTATTTTTATTTTATGTGAATTAGTTTTATTTAATTGAAAAATTTCACTTTTTTATATGTTTATAAAAAAGTAGTGTGTTAGCATTTTTTATTTCACTGTTGTATCCAAATTGATATTAACATTTGGTGAAAGATTGTTGTAAATTGTATTAAATAACGATTTCTTTAATATGACAACTATTTAATAAGTATGTATATATTCAATATAAATATATATATATATATATATATAAGAGAATTACTTTTGTTGTGTCATGCATTTTCAATATGTCCTCCACAATCTCTGACACACTGCAATCAAACTCCTGAAACAAAATAAAGCATAAATCATGAAGCATCATCAATACCTGACATGGAAAAAGGTCTCCAGTAGATGTAAGAAACACAATGACAACCCAGGATGCACAAATCAATAATGATTAATCAGTCTGAATTTCATTTAAATATATAATCCTGTATTAGTACATAACCGCAATAACATGACTGCATCTCATTTGCAATAATTACCACAAAAGCATATAGATACATGTGAACATATAACGGACACATTCATTTGTATATCGACAAAACCAAACAGACGTAAAAGCAGGTTAAAAGCTGTTCTGCACTTACAGGAAGAGTGTCTGTTCGGTTATCCTTCCACACCTCCAGCAGCGCCACCACCATCTCATGGATTTCATCCCTGGACAAAACTCCATCACGATCTACATCGAACACTTTAAAACAAACTGCAATAGACAATGAAGAAGAGATATAGACCTTAGTGACCTTAGACCAAAAAACCAGTCATAATGGTAAAAGTTCAGAAATTGAGATTAATAGATCTCCTGAAAGTTCTATTTATGTATGGTTTGTTAGAATATGATCATATTTGGCTAAGATAGAACTGTTTAAAAATATGGAATCAGAAAAAAAAAACTAAATATTGAGATTTTTTTTTTAAGTTGTGCAAATTAGGCTCCTAGCAATGCAAATTACTAATCAAAATGACATTTACAGTAGGAAATTTAATAAGGGTGCTTTCACACCTGTGGATTGTCTGTTTTATTCTGAAACTGGGAATAAAACTGTTACAATGTTTATTTTTGTTGTTGGTGCAGTTCACTTTCAAACGGCAAAGTTTCTAAATGGACCAAACTAGTTAAAACAAGTCAATTTAACTCTCCTCACATTGGTCAGAGTTTCAGGGTTTATTTTTCACAGTGCCATGGATTCCGCTGTCATTTGTCGTTATTTTTATTTATGACAATGAGAAATGAAACATTATAAGTGACAAGGTGCAGTTTAATTTTGACACCCACATCCTTACCAAATAAAAATCAGAGAGGTAAGACTTTCTCATACAGCCCCATTTCAGTTGACCAGTTTTGTAAAAATTGATTCATCAATTGCATCAATCAATCTATTTAAAAAAATAAAAATAAAAAATTGGCTAGAATTAGTATTATAGGCTTAAATTATAGAGAGAGAGATAACAGATGAACTGGGACTGAAGTCAGATTATGAAGCAGATCAATGTTGATCTTTCTTTCAGGATGTCAGTGCAGAAATAAAAAAAATAGGCCTAATACAACATATTATACGATAAAAATATGGAAAAAATATTGGATGGTAATTTCGTTCAATTTACGGATAAACAGCACTCGGTAATATACTTTTGTATTCGACATAAAACACACATTTACCGGTACAAATGACATCCCGCCATACTCATAATTCTCTCTATATACTGTATAGTCGTGTATATGGCTATTACTTACACCCAGGGCCTTTTATATCGAAGTTGATATTTAGCTGCACCATGTTGGTGTTTCGTGACATCTAATTTTCACAAGGTGGGTTGTTAGCCCAATGCTCAACCCCCAACCTGGAGGACCATATACGGCTATTAAATAATAACAATACACTCTGATATAGCCTGGTTTGTTAGTTCATTGGATCGTTTTGCTTTCTCACAACAAGCAATCCGCCCCAGAGTTGGTTTCAATTGAGCAGAGACCACCTCATTCAGGCGATCTCAGACCAATTTATTTGGTGCGGATCCAAGCGCAATTGGGGCTTTCACATATGCCAAACAAACCACTCTAACTTGGCAAACGAGACAGGTTCCAAAAGTAGGTCTAGGTGTGAGAGCGCCTTAAATGTCTTCATGGAACATAATCTTTACTTAACATTCTAATGATTTGTGACATAAAAGGAAAATTTATATTTTTGACTAATACAATGTATCATTGGATATTCCTACAAATATATCTATGCAACTTCAGATTAATTTTGCACTCCAGAGTCACATTTTTTGTTATTGCAATTTATCATCTTTTGTGCAAATATTATGTATTTAAACATATAAATGTAATACATTTACGTAATTTATTACACATTTAAATGTCTAAAATGCATGTTACAATATAATATATACACATTTGACAGAAATAAATATTTTAGTTTAACTTTGTTATATTGATGCATATTAGTTATAAAGTTACATTATCAAATATAAAGAATCATTAATTGCTTCAATCTATCAGCAGAAAACAAAATTAGTTTTCCAAAAAACAATTAGTACAATAATAAATTTGTGCAACAATAACCATATTTAGGCCAAAACACGCAAATAAAAAAGATATAATAATAATAATAATAATAAGAAGAAGAAATATAAAATAACTTTATAAATAAAACTTAACAGCAATACAGAAAAATAAATACAAATATGCAAAAGGTATAGCAGTAAAACATAGATTAATTATTTTAAAAAAATTATAAAAAAAAGAAAAAAACATATATAAGCATATTTTCGATCTGCTCTCCATTTAAAACTAAGCTTAAATAAATATTTTAAAGATTAATTATGCACATACATTAAAAAAAACTAAGTCTACTGACATCCACAACATTCCTGCATCTGCCATGAAACAAGACGAACAGCTAAGAGAGGATGATAAGCAACAATAAAAAGCTTACACTTCTGCCTCTCCGCTACTGGGCCACGACAGCAAGCTGAGAGCCCACAGGATATCTCCTTAAAGTCAATATGATTGTCCCGATTCTCATCAAAGGCATGAAACAAGCCTGGAAAATGGGAGAAAATGTCAGTGTTTAGATTAGCCAGAAAGAGTAATTGGATTCTTTGGAGATCTTTTATCACAAATGATCCAATACATTTCAAAAGCAGAAAAGCACTTCTACTAAAATAAGATGAAGCATGACTTTCCTGGGTACCGCAAATGTTTTTTAAAGCATACGAGGAGTGTGTGTGTGTGTGTGTGTGTGTGTGTGTGTGTGTGTGTCTCAATCCATTTGAGAAGCTTTTAAATTTGGCGTAATGAATTCTGTCTTACCTTCACTCAGCGACGCATGAATAGGGGGCGAGACCAGCGGGACAAAGGTTTCCAAATCAAATCGGCCTGTCCTTGATTGAGCTTTCAGCAGCCAGTAGCGTTTTTCCAAGTCGATAATGTCTGATTCTTCTACTGCAAGAAAGGAAACACGAGAAATTTGATTCTCTTTGAAATATTTACAAGGTGTCAAGCATCGGTTAAGCATGTGGTACATGTGTAACTGAATATCAGTGCCATATACAGTAAGGGCTAAAATTTAAAAAATAATATTTAATTTGTAAGTGTTTTTTGCCAACCAACACTGTATTTATTTAATCAAAACAACAAATATTCAACAACAACAACAACAACAAAATTGTGAAATATTATTTCAGTTTAAAATCATATCGAACATTGATATAGCACTGTGGAAATCTTTAATAGTATCATAGCGGAATCTACAATGTCGAGGTGAGATTACAATTAAACACAGATCACAGTTCAGAACAAATGTAAAGTTTAACCCAAATAGAGCGAAAGCTTTTTAAGGCCTGTAACTGTAAGATTTTATGTGAGTTTAAACCATTTTGGCACAAGAAATTATAAAAGCTGTAGCTTTAACACTAATTAATTGTACTTATTTTAACAATTAAGATATTTAAAGTGGATCAAAAACATTGTCCTGAGAATGGGTTGAATAGTCTAAGGACAACTTTGATGAAAGGTTTTGATACACTTCAAATGTTGATTACTGTATACAGTGTTATTTTACATCTGATAATTTAAATTCTGTTTATATGTTTCACCTATTACTTTGTTTTTTTGTATTAATTTATGCTTGAAATTTGTTATAATATACAGTGCTTAATTTGTAAATTGCGAGGTCCCGGAACAGATTAGGTAAACAGATCTGGCACGTTACCAGAGGAGGGAGACGAAAGTGAAGACTGGGGAGGTTTAAGAGGGGGACCTGTAAAATGAGGTGCCGGATCAGATTTCAGAAGTGCCAGAACAAAAATTGCCCTGATTATATATTATGCAAATGCATTCCTTATCTATGTAAAAATATGAACTCATAACAAATAGGATGAGTTATTTAAGACATCTTGTGAAATATATTATACTGAAAAATTGCACAAAAGCATGCACATCAATTTAAATGGGTGCTAAGACAAACAGTAATATGTGCAAAAATACAATCAAAAAGGCGGCAACACCAAAGCTCCAAAAAATTACCAATTTATTAAATTAAAAAGGCCAACATCAGGCTCTTCATCAGACAGTCTTCTATTTATATTGCAATATATCACAGAAAAACAAAATATTAAAATTTCAATTATTATCAATATCACAAGTTTAATGCAAAATGCAATTTATTCCTGCAATTTTAAAAGGGAATATTCAGTGTTACATGATTCCTCAGAGATCTTTCTAATA
The DNA here is from genome assembly GCA_903798205.1 of Danio tinwini. Classification (NCBI taxonomy): domain Eukaryota; kingdom Metazoa; phylum Chordata; class Actinopteri; order Cypriniformes; family Danionidae; genus Danio; species Danio tinwini. Next base: position 7,994,675 of record CAIGQZ010000379.1, read on the forward strand.
TGCTGATTTCAAGATATTCTGTGTTCAAGAAACTTATCTTGTGCGGTTTATCATTTTAAAATACTTTTATTCATCAACGACAATGTCAACATTTTACATAATACAAAAGATTTAATTTTACTTAGACGCTGTTATTTTGAACTATCTATTCACTACAGAATACTAAACAGATTACTAAGAATAAAAAGAAAACTATAAAAGGTGTTGTACAACATTAATAAATACGATAACATTATAAAACATACATATACTGAAGTAATGCAACTAAAGTATAATCCGACACAAAAACCTCAAATACAATACTTTATAGCGTGTAAAAGGAAAACATGAAAGAGTCTATCAAAAAATGAATAGAATACTTGACACTAGTCTATAATGAAATTGACTACAGTTTTAATATGACACTATTTATACACTGTAAAAAAAATTATATGGGGGCAGCACGGTGGCGCAGTGGGTAGCAAAATCGCCTCACAGCAAGAAGCTCGCTGGTTCGTGCCCTGGCTGGGTCAGTTGTCATTTCTGTTTTTAAGGGACTGTTTTATATGGATTAATTAATCATTCGAATTGTTTAATGAACGCAAACTGTCATAGATTATTAAAGATGCAAATCCCTCACTGCACGTCAGCTGCGCCTTTAGCAAACTTCCTAATTCCTGCAGCACGAGGACTGTTTATGAGCGTCAAAAGTGGCTGATCTGTTCGGCGAAATATTAGACTGCGTGTCACTGCATATCAAACGACTTAAACAATATAACTAAAGAAATCTCCACTGTGCTGAGCGAGAGCGCTTACTGAGCAGCACATCATTGATGACGTAAGCACCCAGGCCCGAATGTAATGTGAGTGCGGGCCGTCGGGGGAGACGGGAGGGGGGACAAGCGTGCTTTGGCCCGGTTCAAGGCAACTGTACATAGTGTGAGTACGGCCTAAGTGTGCTGTGGTGACTGACATTAGGATAATTAACATTTATAATGAGCGATTACATAACTACATCTAGGTGAAAGCATGACTCAAGCACCTCCCTATATATAGTCCAGTCTTTTAGTGTGTTGAGGTTAAGAGAACCCAGGTCAACTCTCTTGCTTTGCAATAATCTCTAGCTTAGGCTAATAGGATTGCTCTTTTCCCTCCCACACTGACCGTCACACATAAGGCAAGTGTCAAAACACAGCAATACAAATCTGATCTTTTGTTTAGCCTGATGTTCATTTCACACTCCTCCTCCCACCCCTCTATTATTCACAACCAAATACATTTCAGTGAATGCACTCCATAAATAAATAAATGAGCAAACTGATCCATACAAAAGAATATCCTAGGGGGTTTCTCGGGACAGGAATGAAAGGCATCTTAATGAACAGGCCCTGGATCTCCGCTGTTATCTCAGACTCCTGAAGCACTGTTAAATCTCTATGGTTTGACCAGCAACTGGGAGTCTGATAGGATTGGGTCAATAGCCATTATTTCTCATAATGCTCTGGGAGAGAAGGGCCACTCTTTCTGAGGGACGTAAAGTGAAAGGAAAAACAAAAAGCATTTAGGGGATTTATTAGGGTATGAACCCATCAGACATACATTTCGATCAATGATTCTGTGTCATTTGAGAGGCAGTTATGAGTAGAAATCTATCATGACATAAAGGAAATGGTGAATTTAATACAGGCTTCACATGTTAGCATCCACATAAACAAATTTCCCAGTGGAAATGTAGCTTCATTACAATGCGCCGTGTAATTAATGCAGTGATCAAGAATTATCATAATTCAGAGCAGCGTTATTATTAAGAACAATAATTAGTTGAGGAGGGCTGCAGGGAGCTGAAAAACTGCTCAAGTGTTATTCTGTGTTTGTGCATTGGACAGAGACTTCTAATCTATAATACGTATTAAGCGCCGTACGGATTGCTCATCCAGAATGTTTACAGGCTTGATTGTTTCGGTACATCTTAATATGAGGCACCGTGTGATCATTTCAAGCGAACTGTGGTCTGTGATTTCCTCTTGTCCAGCTATGCATTAGGGCTTGTGTGACACCGTTGAGCCTTTCAAGCTGTCAAAATCCATTTCACCCATTACTTGCGCCACATTACTATTACTTTTCTTGATTTTCTGTAAGAAGCGACAAATCGCACAGCCAATGACAGCAAAAATTACAGGCCTGTACTGAGACCACAATGATAGTCAATATCACAAAACTCTTCCACTGTGAACTGCCTAGTATCGACGAAGATTAATCAATGCTGTGATAATATGCTGCTCATGCTCATTGTTAGCAAAAACACATTTTTACATCCAGCCTATATTGAGAAATGTAAATTAAATTATTCAGAAAATAATATTACAATAAACTATACATATTAATAAATAAGTAAAGTATATTTTAATAAAGTTAAAGTTTAAAATAAAAATAAAGTTAATTTTGTACAGAAATTTTTATCAAAATCATTTATTCATTTTCTTTTTGGTTTAGTCCCTTTATTAATCAGAGGTTGCCACAGCGCAATGAACCACAAATTTATCCAGGATATGTTTTACGCATGGATTTATACAAAATTAACTGTTATTAAAATGTTACATTTTAATAATAAATGTTATAAAATGTCAAACTGAATTCAAACGAACAACTAATAGAAAAAAAGATTTTAATAAACTTTAATCATTAATATTGTATATTTACTTTCAACTGAAATTGAAACCATCATAATTTCTAGAAAAATATTGAGCAGCACAACTGGTTTTACATTAATAAGAAGAAAAATGACTTGTGCATCAGATAAAAATAATATTTATAATAAAACAAACATATTAATAAATAAGCAAAGTATATTTTAATACAGTTAAGTTTTAAAATAAAGAATAAAGAATTTTTTTTCTGTTATTAAAATGTAAAAATTTAATAATACATTTAATAAAATGTCAAATTTTATTCAAATGAACAACTAACTTAAAAAAAAACAAAGATTTCTATAAACTTTAATAATAAACATTGTATTTTTACTTTCAACTGAAAGTGAAACCATCAGTTTCTACAAAAATATTGAGCAGCACAACTGATTTTACATTAATAATAAGAAAAATTACTTCTGCGTCAGATATGATTTCTCATCAGCAGAACGATTTCTGAAGAATCATACGATACTGAAACCTGAATTAATTCATTTTAAATAAATCACACATTCCCATACATTACAACAGAAAACATATTGTATTAACAAGAAAACTAAATTGTACTAACATTTGACAATTTTATTGTATTTACAGTATCTCTTACAGTACAGATTTAAAAAAATTCAGCCTTGGAAACTATACACCTCCAAAACAGCAGTACTCACCTAACGGAGCGACTCTATCAGAATGGCAACAGAAGAACCATACCATATTCCACAGCACATGTCACGTCTCTGGCTGTTAGATATGGCATGTACCATAGAAAACTCCACACAAGCTGCCATTATGTTGGCAAAATACAGTTACTCTCCATCTCCGTGTGCAATCCAACTCCCTTTTTTCCTCACAGAAAATGCTCACCCAGTCATCACTGTGCTCTTTGTGATAGGCCTCTTGCCTGTTCGCACTTGGCCTGGTGTGAGGCATATTCTGGAAAGTGCCTGAACCCATAAAGCCACACAGATCACACAGATCATGACTGCTTCACACCAACAGCACACACACAGCCCTCTCACTGAGCTAAGAGGATAATCTGGAGCGGGCCGCAGATTACCCTGCGCTGTCTATGTAGCTTCTCTGATTGGCTGGAGATGGCCAAAGCTGTCCTTGATTGACAAAGCAAACTTCTTCTAATTTTACTGATCCATTTGCATAATCACTTGCTTTTAAGTTTTCCTACTTTCTATATTGTGCTCGTGGACCAAACTAGAAGTTCAACCATACATAAAGGTATCCTGATTTGTGACGCAGTGAAAAGCCCAGCCTTGTGCATTCATTCTGTAATGTCATAAACAAATATTGATCACGCTCTTACTGATACACAGAAATGCCCATAAATTGACCTTCCGATAATGTCAAATGATTTATGGCAAAGGCAAACAACTGCTGCGTATGCTGTTTAAAGCAAGCCATGGGCTACTGTTTTAATTCATGAACTGAATATGCCTGTCAATATTGCTTTGCTCCTGCCTGGTGTAAATGGCTGCGTCTGAAAGCCTTCTAAGCTGGCTACTGAGACAATCTCGGTAGGCAGATCTCATTCCGTTATATTTTCACATATCTTGGCATTATTAAAAAGAGATACACTCACCTGCCACTTTACTAGGTACACCTTACTAGTACCGGGTTAGGCCCCCTTTTGCCTTCAGAACTGCCTTAATCCTTCGTGGCATAGATTCAACAAGATACTGGAATTTTTCCTTAGAACTTTTGGTCCATACTGACATGAAAGAATCACGCAGTTGCTGCAGATTTGTCGGCTGAGTTTTGGTGACTGTGGAGGCCATTTGAGTACAGTAAACTCATTGTCATGTTCAAGAAACCAGTCTGAGATTATTCATGCTTTATGACATGGTGTGTTATCCTGCTGGAAGTAGCCATCAGAAGATGGGTACACTGTGGTCATAAAGGGATGGACATGATCAGCAACAATACTCAGGTAGGCTGTGGCATTGACATTATGCCATCACATCACTTGGTACTAATGGGCCCAAAGAGTGCCAATAAAATATCTCCCACACCATTACACCACTACCACCAGCCTGAACCGTTGATAAAAAGCTGAATGGATCCATGCTTTCATGTTGTTGATGCCAAATGACCCAACCATCCGAATGTTGCAGTTGAAATCGAGACTCAGACCAGGCAACGTTTTTTTCCAATCTTCTATTGTTCACTTTTGGTGAGCCTGTGCAAATTGTAGCCTGTTTCCTGTTCTTAGCTGACAGGAGTGGCACACTGTGTGGTCTTCTGCTACTGTAGCCCATCCGCCTCAAGGTTTGATGTGTTGAGATGCTCTTCTGCATACCTCAGTTGTAACGATTATTTGAGTTACTGTTGCCTTTTATTAGCTCGAACCAGTCTGGCCATTCTCCTCTGATCTCTGGCATCAACAAGGCATTTGGGCCCACAGAACTGTCACTAACTGGATATTTTCACTTTTTCTGACTATTCTCTGTAAACCCTAGAGATGGTTGTGTGTGAAAATCCCAGTAGATCAGCAGTTTCTGAAATACTCAGACTAGTCCATCTGGCACCAACAAACATGGCACGTTTAAAGTCACTTAAAATTTCTTCCCCATTCTGATGCTCAGATTGAACTGCCGCAGATCGTAGTGACCATGTATATATGCCTAAATGCATTAAATTGCTGTTATGTGATTGGCTGATTAGAAATTTGCGTTAACGAGCAGTTGGACAGGTGTACCTAATAAAGTGACCAGTGAGTGTACATTTACTATTCAAAACTGTGCATGACAGAAAAAAACTGACTATAAAAAAGATGTCCTGAAAAACATTATTCATTTATTTACTAAAAATGTTAAGTGATTGCAAACCATTTATATGGGCCAAATTTAAACAAACAAATGAAGTTGAACATTACTAAATTTTATTTGTTTGTTTAAATTCAGTCCAAATAAATAGTTTTCAATCACTTGTCTTAAATATTTTTTGTAAATCCAATGAATGGACACACACACACACACACACACACACACACACACACACACACACACACACACACACACACACACACACACACACACACACACACACACACACACACACACACACACACACACACACACACACACACACAGAGTGAGAGAGAGAGGGAGAGCAAGACATATAGAACAATATTTGAAATTATAGAATAAAGGATGGATAGAATGACACAGACAAACTTATTAGTAGACAAATAGACAGACAAACTGACCAACGGACAGCTATAACAATACAGAAAGATACAGAATGACAGATAAAAAAAAAACAGGAAGAGCAATACAGACAGACAGATAGAATATACTATTTTCTATACAGTTCTTTTCTATAAAACCCATTCAGTTCTTTGTTAGATCACCTGTGACTTCTCATACCCCTAGCGTATTAATGCTTTTTTGTTGATTTTGATTGATCCAAGTTGTCAGCTTAGTCTTTAGTCATACTTAAGAAACACCTAAAGAAATTTTTTCGTCACATTTGACCTTCCATTACTAACACTGTCTATTGCATTTTCTACCCTATCTTTTTTAAATAAATTCTCTGGTTCTCTAACACTTTCTATGTAATTTATTTAATAATAAAAGTAATTGCACTGGTCCTCTAATACAAACCCTTTGCATTCTATTTTTGTTTTTTAGAAAAATCTATTTTATTATCCTCATTTGTAAACTGCATAGGATTAAAATATATGCCAGATGATTAAATGTAACGTACATGAAATAAAAAGAATGAAAAAATTTTAAATAATGAGAGAATAAAAGTCAGATTGATTGAAAACGATAAAATGAGAGAGATAAAATGAAAAACAGATTGACAGATGGACAGATAAAGTGACAAACAGAGCAACGGACACAGACCACCAATGATAGACAAATAGACAAATGAATGAACGGATAGAAAGACAGACAGAATGTCAGAGAGATTGACAATAACAGATTGTTATGCCGAGTTTAGACTGCATGATTTTCAAAGTAGCCGTGTCACATATGTTTGTTATACTGCATGACTATCTGGAGTAGCGTTTTATTGCTGCTGTGTTTACACTGCAAGATGGATCGGCGACAGAGGGTTTTACACTGCATGACTTTAAAATAGGAAAAAAAAAAAAACTTTGTCCAAATTACATCTCACAACCAAAAATAAGCAAGAAGTGACATGGAAACAACGCAAGGTCATGTAATATATCTTTTGTTATAACTACATAATGAGAAAGAAGCTTTTAATGGGATGGGAAACATCCTTATTTTGCTCACCTGGCTTTTTAAAGGGAATTAACAATTTCTCCTCAACTTCTTTCTTTTTCGACCAGTATGTGGTATTGCTCATATGACACGTACCTGTGCAGATACCTATACTAGTGGATGCTGCTCTCTCATTGGCTGTAGGTGATCGCCAATGTTATTTTCAATCAGAACACATTTCACATGGCATGATTTGAATCGCCGACAGCTCCAGATATTTAGCATGCCAAATATCTCACGGGTGTTGGCGACTCATCTGTGATTTACTCAGATCGTGTCCTTGATAGTCAATACTGTGTGATTGTTACTCACGTGAAAGAGCACCGGTTCGCCTGTGATTTCAGGCATTTGTCGGAGATTTCTCAAAACCTGTTGGCGAGTCAAAATCGTGGCTAAACACATGCAGTCTGAACTCGCCATTAGATAGAAAGAAAAATGAAAACAGACAGAGAGGCAGAAAGACACAACAGACAGACACAACAACAGACAATTACATTTAAAAATATTATTGTGGCGAGGGGGCGTGGCCGAGAGCCGTGGGAGCGAAACGAGGCCCGCCACAGATGAGATACACCTGTGGCGCGCACCTGCCTTCAATCCCACGGAAGAAGCTCTTGACTTTAAGAGGAGGAACGACGGCAGAGGAGAGAGAGAGAGAGAGAGAGGACCGGGCCCGGACATGTTGTGTTACTTTTGCTTTCAGTTTGACGGCAGTCTCCGTGAGGAGCTCCTCACGGAGACTGCCGTCCCTTTTATTAATAAATATTCATTTAAAAGTCCGGCGGTTCTCCGCCTCCTTCTTCCCGGCGGCCAGGTGGCCGTAACTTCATTACAGTGGTGCCGTAAACCCGGGAGAAGGAGGGACACGTCGTCCAGTTGCCCTTGCCGCTGAGGAGGGCGAGTGTTCGGGAGTTAACCCGAGCGGGGGAGAAACCCGTTCGTCTACCAGAGTGCCGGGGCGGCCTGAGGCTGGCGAGGAAGGATCTGCCTGCTGCCGTCTCCCAGCATGGGGAGGAGCAGGGGACGCGGGGCTCCCCACCGGATGGGAAAGAGCTGAAGGGAGCCATCCCAGAAAGCCCGGGGGGAGTCGCCGCGATCCACCATGACGCCGAAGCCTGCGTCCTCTACCGAAGCGGGAGCGGACAAGGAGACCAGAAATGCCGCCAGCCAGCCTGGAGAACCGCCGCCGGACACCGGAAGACGGACGGGTGGATAGATTCCTCCACAGGGATCCCAGCATGTCGTCACTTCTCTCAGTTGGTTGAGGACCAAGTGGCATTGTGTCTGGAGAACCGAACCCCAATTTTTTTTTTCCTCTTTCCCCTCTCTGTCTACTGTCTTTCCTCCTTTTTTCTCGGCCCGTCTCATATAGGTCTCGTGGGTGCTGTGGCGCCAAATACCTGCGGTCCCTTTTATTAATAAATATTTATTTGATTGAAATTTGATTTCAATTGTGGAGTGTGATACTTAAGATTAAGAATTAGATGCATTTAAAAAAAATGAGATTTTTATTACAGTGAAATGAAAACTGAGAATCAATAAGAATGAAAATCGATAAGTGTAAAATCGACAAGCGTAACCGGAATTGACCAAAAGCCAAATGATACCCAACCCTAGTCACTTGCAAATGGGGGTCAATTGAGTCGTACAGCATAGATAGAACAGAACACATTACAGGCTTCCCGCATTACAATTTTATGACAGCAAAAGCACTGAGTGACTGAGCGGGTTGAAGATCTTCAGCACTTAAATAAATCATTGTCTCCACGAGAAGAGCTGGTGCTCTGATATTCTGTCACTGCACCGGCTCGGGATCTCTGAGAGAATGCAGCCATTTCCCTCACTGTGTCAGTCTGTTTTTAATAGCTGGGTGGCAGTGACAGCTGCAGCAGGGCCCAGTGTGTACAAGTGCTGTGTGTGTGTGTGTGTGTGTGTGTGTTCAATGAGTGGGAAGTGTTGCCTGTCACTCGCCATTATCTCACACAGATGCCTCTCTCCCGGTGGAGGGCAGGCCGACTGATTTGCTGATTTTGTCAGAGGGAGAACTGGACAAAATGAGACTCGCAACTCACCTAAACATTGCCAGCACAGACTATGAAAGAGCAGATTACTGTCAGCGTCAGTGACACACAATGCCTCTGGTGCATTTAAATGATAAGCCTAATGATAACACAGACTTCTAAAACTGATGCCTATGAAGGGTGACAGACCCAGGTCTTTCCTGTGTATAGCACATATTCAGAGTACTATAAGAATATAAAGAACTCAGTGAGTGTGGAGGGCAGAATTTGGGTTCTGGAGGCAGGTATTAAAATTAGAAGACAAAAACTCAAGTGAACAACGTGTCACACCATGCCATTATGTTTTTTTATAAAAATAAATTCAAGATTGAAAATCCATGAGTGACAAACCCAGAATTCAGATCCTTGTAGATCCACTTTTAGGAGTAATTACTTAAAATAAACATTTTCTGTTTGACTCTGTCAAATAATTCTGGAGTTCTTTTGCCACAGCATATCATTTAGGATGAGGTCTGGACTTTGATGCTTCTTTGTTTTCTTTTTCAGTTGTTCGGTTATAGATTTGCTGGTGTGCTCGGCATCATTGTCTTATTGTGTAACCCAATTTTCTAAAAAAAATACCTGCCAAAATTAAAATAATTTTTAATGTCCTGATATGCAAACACAAAAATGTCATATTAAATTTCATGTCCTAACCTGTTATATGACTTACACTACATGACAAAAGTCTTGTCATCGATCCCAGTTGTAAGAGCAACAAATAATAACTTGACTTCTAGTTGATCATTTGGAAAAGTGGCAGAAGGTAGATTTTTCAGATGAATCACCTCTTGAACTGCATCCCAATCATCACAAATACTGCAAGGTGACCAAAGATTCTAACAAAAATCTGTCAAGTTTGGTGAAGGAAAAACCATCATTTGGGGTTACATTCAGTATGGGGGCGTGCGAGAGATCTGCAGAGTGGATCACAACACCAACAGCCTGAGGAATCAAGACATTTGTGCTGCCCATTACATTACAAACCACAGGAGAGGGCAAATTCTTCAGCAGGACAGTACTCCTCATACTTCAGCCTCCACATCAAAGTTCCTGAAAGCAAAGGTCAAGAAGCTCCAGGATTGGCCAGCCCAGTCACCAAATATGAACATTATTGAGCATGTCTGGGGTAAGATGAAGGAGGCATTGAAGATGAATCCAAAGAATCTTGATGAAATTTGGGAGTCCTGCAAGAACGCTTTCTTTGCCATTTCAGATGACTTTATTAATAAGTTATTTGAGTCATTGCAGAGATGTATGGATGCAGCCCTCTAAGCACATGGGAGTCAAACACAATATTAATTCATTTTCCACTGCACCATGACTTTATATTCTATACTGTACATTCCTTCTGTTAAGTGAAAATACTTTTGTCTAGGCAAAGTCAGACCTTATTGTTCTAATTAAATAATTAAAAATCAAGGCATGATCATATTTTATTTTGGTAAAATAAGCGTAATCTAGAGGACTATGCCTTTCATATAAGCCAGTTCTGATATCAAATGATCAACTAGAATTCAAGTTATTATTTGTTGTTCCTAAAACTTGGATAAGTGACCAGACTTTGTCTTGTATATTAGTGCTGTCAACGTTAATGCATGAGATTAATCTAAAACACTTACGAGTTAATATTTCTTTAAAGCAAATTAATCGTTTGATAAGGTTTGATCCCAGTTTCTTGCTGTCATTGCAGCAAGAATATAATGCATCATGGATCAAAACACAATGGCTAAAGGGCAAGAATCATTATAAAAAAACTTTCAGATGGGAGTTTGGATTGATCCAAAGTTCTGTAAACTTATTGTAGTGATGCACTGTCACTCCATCGAAGCACAAGTTTAAAAATACTATCTTTGGGACAAACATATTTTAGTAAAATGCCAGTGCCAAGACTGCATAAACCTGCCGTGCTCATCAAAGGACACTGAATGAGTGCAACAGAGCAAAACAAAAGCAAAGTGAACTTATTCCGTCACTAAATGCATCATCACAGACTGCAGATGCATCAACATTATTCAGGACCACACCATCAATGGGAACTGTTGCTACGAAAATACATGAACTCTACAGTACTAAAAAAAAAAAACAAGAAAAGTGGGTCAGTTTGTAGGAAGCACTTGCATTGACCACTGGACATTAAGTGGCCAAAACTACCTCAGCATAACAGTGCAGCTTATCGATGACAATTGACATCTGCACTTATTCACTTTAGGCAATTTAAAAATAAAAATAAAAGAATAATAAGATGCTAAACTAGATTGGCATGTATTTCTTTATTTTGACACTCCATATTTACAGCTAAATCCTATATTTAAAATCTGCAATTAATCTAGATTAATCAGAGACCATGATTGCAATTAATGTAACGTAATGTAATCGAGCAAAAGCCCTAATAATGTATTTTAAATCAATATCATGAATTGTATCAAACTGGGTTAAGTGAATCATTACACCCGTACTTATAGTACATGATCAGCTTTTAACCTCAAACCTTAGAAAAATTGATCTGGTTCAAGTCTCAATGCTCACAAAAAAAAAAACTTGAGAAAATGAGAAAAAAAAGAATGGAATAATCCGACTGTTTCAAGTGCATTCAGAGATTTGAGTGCATGAAGTGCAAGTACACAGAGATTACTGAGTGGACATTCAGACAGTACAAAGAGAGAAGAGTGACACTTACAGTGAGTGACACCTGCCAGGGTTTGATAGAAGGTGGGTGTGTCGCTGTCGTCAGTCAACGTTACGCACACACCACCTGACAGCAGCCAGCGGGAGAATGTGAAAGCATCTTTATTCTGAAGCAGCCAGCTCTTAAACTTCTCATAATTCACCTTCTCCCCCTGGACAGAAACACAACAGCATTTCAGAAAGAGTGCAGGGTTTTAGTTGTTTCACCTCATTCAGTTTTCTGTTTATTAATGTTGACTGAATTCTGTTGTATGCAGATATGTTTGTGTGAGTGGGTTGGGTGAAGAGATAAAAGAGTCTTGCTAAACAACAAACAACCAAAGTGCTGCATCTGGTGGCTTTTCCTTAATCTAGAAGTGAAGGTGGCTGAAAAAAAGTGTTTCTTATAGAAGAACAAACAAACAAATAAGAGCGAATGTATGTCAAATCCGTATTATGTGACCTTGTCAGCTGCAACATTTGCATCGTCAACCTTTTAATCTTATTAGACAAGCACTGTAACACAGAGGAAGCTCTCTTTAAACATAAGTTTTAATAGGGCAAACCGTTCTAGAGGTATGTTGTATATGTGTGTATATATATATATATAATCATTAAAATAAGTGTCACGGGTTAGACAGAGATTGAATTTAAAAGGCATGTGATCCATTTATCAGCAGGAGAATAGCAAATTGAATTCAGTGTCACAGTGAAATTTCTATTCAAGTGTTAGCCAAAAGATGACATATATGACTGTGATTGTGCTCCACTATCTTTTTTTCTTTGTTTTTTATCCTTGCGACTACATAGAGATGCCATTTCTGGACTGTAAAACAGCTTCTTGAAGACGCTCTCTCAAGTGGATACATTTAAATGTGACATTTTTGCACAGTGATGCATATTTTATATATGTTTTTTTTTTTATTTGGCCTCATATTCATGTCATTTTCTTACAAATAACAGAAGAAAACATGTAATTATGAAAAATAATACAAATGACATTAAATCAATATAAAAATATAATTTAGTACCTAAAAATAAAAATGATATAAAATAATGTTATTTTAAAATTACTACAATATATTTTTATTTAAATTATATTATTTAGTTTTTTTATTTAAATAAACCAAAAGGCTGTTAGTAAATCCTATTAATAGAATTAAATAAATAAATATTATTACAATTAAACTGAATAATATTTATTTATGCATTCATTTATAATATAATATAAATAAATAAAATGTTATTTAACAGAAAACAGTAGACACATAACATTTTAAAATTAATATTTAACAGATATTTAAAATATTTTTACATTATTAAAAAGGTATTTTTGCTCAGATGATAATGCACTATAAATCTTTGCATATTGGTTACACACATGACGATGACAATAGGATTTGACAATAGGATTTGTCACTATGAAAACCATCACTTCAAGCAGTATGTACATGTCTTTTCAACAAAGTGTATTTTGCCTCTATTGACCTTATTCTTCAATGCGAAAGTGTGCTTGTTTTTGCGAACTTCCGATTCAGTCGTCTATGAGAGAAATGACTAGGAATGATAATTGGCAGAAAAAGGTCAAACTACTTGCTCTACAAACAAGTGTTTGCATGACAATACACAGAATATAATATATTAATAAAATAAGAAAATATCAGTTTGCAACTTCAAGCAGCATAACAAGCTGTTTTTAATGTCTAAAATGAATGAAAGTGAATGAGACTTGGAAGTCTCAAGCCCAAAAGATTTAAATGGCTGCACCCACTCGTACGCAAAGAATAAGGTGAATATACATTTTAAATAAGCTCTTCACTATCAAACCCCATAATAAATCATAAAATACTGTAAGAACAACAATAAGAATTGTAAGAATAAACTTAAGAACACTATCTTTAAATTGTTTGTAATTCTGCTAAGAGGCATGAGCTGAAGTGTTTTTTATTTGTCAAACAGGTGAGAGAGTGGTTGATGTTTTTCTATTCTGACCTCAGTAAAGCACTTCCTAAGAGAAAGAGGGACCTCCCCATCCACTGAGCGCAGCATGTTCTCCACATCCTCCCGGACCACACAGGTGCCAGAATCACTCGCGAACAAGCTGAAGATGTCTGTGAATGCAGAAGACAAGCTGCTTAATACACCCAAACACCTTATCAAGCTCTAGCAGGCATCGCCACATCAATCACAGCTGTCAGGGACACAGCGGGACACACCAGAGCAGACACTAACAACTACGGGGAACATCAAACTCTGAACTCAAGTGTGCACGAGGCTACGAGTTTGCCTGAAAAACACAGTGCAAAACAAATCTAAAAAGCACTGGATGACTGAATATGTTGAGGCTGAGGTGTGCTTGTTTAGATTGTTGTTCTTAACAGAATCCCTCAGGGATCCCATGTGACACAAAATAAACAACATACACATGTGTAAAGCACACCATTAAAGGGATAGTTCACCCAAAAATGAAAAATCTGTCATCATTTATTTATCCTTCACTTGTCCATGTCTGATATTCTTTCTTCTGTTGAACACAATGAGGATATCAGTATCAGTCCATATTAGGGCTGCACAATATATTGGAAAATTCTGTTATTGCTATATTTAAGTTTTCCACTATAAATATTCCAATAAGTGATAGTTCTATATATTGAGTTTGAATGCACTATTAGATGGTTTTCTATGGAGTCTAACAGTATTCAGGTACAGAAACTAAATAATCACAATGCAAAATATGATTTTCTTACTTTGCTTTATCTTGTTATGATTCCAAATATCAAAAAATTCTTAGATCAAGTAAAATATTGTCTTGTTTTGAACTTTTCTTTAATCTTTCAAGTTTTTCCTTAAAACAAACAAAACTATCTGTCAGTGCACCAAGTAAAATAATCTTGTTTTTGCATTGAAATGTAGATATTTGGACTAGAAACAAGAGAAAAATTAAGTAAGAAAAACAGTTATTTTTTTGCATAAATCATATAAATGCTGCATAAACACAGTAATAAAAATACTATTCTGTAGCTCCTGGTCAACTATATTTTAAACATTACATATGTTGCGATGTGACTATTGTGGATTAACACATTTTGATAGTGATGCTGAAAGGATATATTGTGCAGCCCTAGACGGTATCCACTGAAAAAATGCTAGGTCCACACAATTCCTTCATGTTGACCCAACATAAATCAATTAAGTTCACTTAATCTAAAGTGGATTGAACATAAAACAATTAAGGGCGTACTCACACTATGTACAGTTGCCTTGAACAGGTCCGAAGCACACTTGTCCTCCCTCCCATGTCCCCGGACGGCCCGCACTCACATTGCATTCGGGCCTGAGCACACTTACGTCATCGATGATGCGCTGTTCAGTTTAGGAAGTGCTCTCGCTCAGCACAGTGGAGATTTCTTTATATCGTTATATCATTTTAGTCATTTGGAATGCAGTGACACGCAGTCAAACATTTCGCCGAACAGATCAGCCACCTTTGACGCTCATAAACAATCATAAAGTCATCATGCTGCAGGAATTAGGAGGTTTGCTGAAGGTGCAGCTGAGTGCAGTGAGGGTTTTGCGTCTTTAATAATCTACGACAGTTTGCGTTCATTAAACAGTAAGAATGATTAATAAATCCATATGAAACAGTCCCTTAAAAGTCACGTCTTGTCTTCAGTTTCGAGCTCAGGCGTGCTTTGCACTCACTGAGCCCAAGTGAACTGCGCTCTGGCACACTGGGCCAGGGCCGGCCAACCGAACTGCACCTGAGCCCAATTCAGAGCACTCACACTTCTCAAACGATCCAGAAAACGGGCCTGGGCACGGTTCGGATAGCATAGTGAGTGCGCCCTAAGTTGTCCCCCAAATTGTGTTGGTTCAACTTAATATTAAATTTCATATTAAATAAGTAGTTTGAACGAGCAGCAACATAATTTTTTTCAGTATACTATTGATTTCAAAAGCTACTAGTTTTGTACATTCTTCAACATAAATGTTTAACATAAAAAATGTATAAAGCTTTGAAACAACTTGAGAGAATAAATAGTGAGTAAACTTTCGTTTTTGGGTGAACTATAATAATAAAAAAAGAAAAGCATAATAATAAATCTTCATGCATAATGCACATAAATAATTAAACAATGAGGTCAAGAAGTTAATTATAATGCTCAACAAAATATGAAAAGGTTCGGTGGGGTGGGCAGTCGTCTGTACACTTACATTTGGCTTTCTCTTCATCACGCCCTCTTGTTAACAGAACCAGGCCGACAATCAGATAGTTGAAGTGTAGCCCTTTGGATGTGCCACCGAATGAGTTGTAGATCACCTAAAACAGACATTGAGGAAAGATGCACGTTACACATGGCCCCTTAAAATGCTTAAGATTCATAATGAATCTTTATCTAAAGGTATATTTCTCCTAAAAAATATGAGTTTGCCCAAACTTAAATCTATAAAAATGCATGAGCTTTGCCTTTAATCCTGCGGAAAAAACTACTTCCAGTGTGCTCACACTGACAGCCTTTGGCAATAACTGCTTTTTAATAAGTGTGGTGGCATCAATGGCACAACGCCAACATTTTCCCAGTAAACTGAACTTTATGCAAATAAGCGGCAATGCAGCAAACCAGAAAGCTAGTTACTATTAAATAGTTAGCTAATGCAGTTGAAGAAAATGAAACAGTTCAGATGTATGGTGACTAAGTCATTGTGAACATGAATGACCCTTTTCACAGGAAATGCTGCAAAACTACACTGTACTGTACATTAAGTTTATCCAAAGGTCAATCAGTAAGATTTAAACAGATGAAATGAAATATATTACACTTGGTGTAGTATATTAAATAACTAAATTTTTCAAATATTAATTTTGCAGCTAAACACATGCAGCTGAAATGAAAATGTATTTTTACATGTCACCATCTTCCAATCGGTCTGCTATTACTAAAACTACTGGTGTACACAGAAGACAACAGCCTGGTGTTAGCCGTTATCTCAGACCTTTGATTTGTGCTGAGATTCAGAGAAACATCTTAATGATTATGCTTGCTAGATTATCTCCTAACAAATCAGCTGACAACAATTTGTTTAATGCAGAGGAATCATGGTATTCTGTCTCTGCCCGCACTGCAGGACATATAATGCGTTGCAGTGTGAAAAAATATCCCTGCAAAATGTGGCACAGTGGGAGGTTTACCAGTAAAATGCTTTTCTTCCTGCTTTTGATCATTTCTATTCCACGGAGACATCTCTCACACACATAAGACACTTTTATGCCTAGCTTGACACCAAGTCTTACCCATAACACCACATATAACTACAATTTTCATGCTTCAGAAGCCTACAGCACAGTCTAGAGCTCTGTGGCTTACAAGACAAACATTTACTAGAAAAACACAAGAATACCGTCAAGTTCCTGCAATTAGCGCTGGTGTTAAAGCTGGGATGTAAACAAATTGACAGATAGCTTCTTCTGTGGTATCAGTCTTTTGTCAAACTATAAATGTCAAGCACAAACGAGATGAGAGCAGAGCATTGCTGCTGAGCAGGGTCCAAAATTCATTTGTGATCATGCTTGTTAGTTGTAAACTAACATTTAAAAATGAAAATAATTTGTAGATTAAAGCAAGCAAATAAAAACACTTAAATACGCACACATAATAAAATCTTAATAATTAAAATAAAAGTCAGACGAGAAGAATGCTTGCAACTTTTTGCATGTTGTTTTGTACAGTATTTTGAATGAACAAAATATGATAAATAAAAATTAGTAAATAATGGTAGGGCTATCAACAGTATTAGATCAAGATTGCAATAAAATGTATGTTGTTCAGTTGAATATACAAGTTTGTATCCATTCTCAACATCCAACATGAATATTGAAACATTTATTTCATCATTATTGGTAAATTAATATAATTAATAGTAAATGATTATATTACAACATACATTGATTTTGTATGGTTTGACTTCTGGACAAATCAAGCTCTACTTAACTCTTTTATATACTTAAATACTTAATAATACTTTTGAATATAAAATAGTAAATAAAACCCCACAAAAACAGTAAACATTTTAGTTAAAAACATAATTAAATAACAATAAAATAACAAAACTAATACAAGGGCTGCACTATATTGGATAAATCTAACATTGCGATTTTTTTTATTTTGCGATATATATTGCGATATGAATACAATTTAACCAGATGACTTAATATTTTTTTGGAGAGAATTTATAATGTTAGATCGATTGGGATGAATATGCTGTGGGAGTGCATCTCCATAAAATCTAATAAACAATCTAATAACTTTTGGAGTCCCCCCCTGACACATTTCTTTGTTGTCTGTGCTAGTTGCAGTGCACTTCTGTATTTTCATGTGTTGTGAGTATTTTCATGCACATGTTTAGTCAGAGATTGATACATTATTGTTTACTATTTGAATCTCCATAAAATCTAATAAACAATCCATAAACTTTTTCGGGTGCCCTGACACATTGTCATTGTTGTCTGTGCTATTTGCAGTGCACTTTTGTATTTGCATGTGTGCAGCCCTAACTGATACTATAACAAACGTTTTTAGGCAAGGGATATTTTCACTTTCAAACTAAATTACTACAAAATTCACTGTTATTCTATACTCGTCAGAAATTTAGATTACAGTAATCATCAGTTACATCATTACAGTAATAATTATCATAAACATTAACAATATTTAAATTATATATATTAAAAAAATAAACAATGAATTGGCACTATCCAGTTTCCTAGCCAAATGTGTGGTATATTCACTAACCAACTGACAAGTATTCTCCCTCAAATCTATATATAGTGTAGCACTGTGTTAATTTTGGACTCTGGTGGTGAGTCTGAATGAAGTTAAGGTCTGGTTAATGAACAGTGTTGTCACCCATCTCCACAGCTCTGGCCTCAGTGGATTCGGCTGCAATTTTGTCCAGAGGGCAAAAAGGAAGTCAGCGCTCAGCCTCACACGAGCTGTCAGCACTTTACTGCAATATCATTAGGTTAAAATTACCACAAAAACCTTGCAGCTTAGCATAGGGCCCTATTAGCTAACTGTTGTCACTTCAAAAGCTTTTTCCGAAGTCCTTTTGGCTGGATATTGGTATGTGTGCACCCATTCTTTCCTTGTGAGCAGTTTGTTTACACACATATCATCACTGTGATGATAAAGTTAGTGCATATGCTGCTCTGACAGCATGCCAAATGATCGTTGCATGTTTATTTTTTATTCATTTAATTCAATTTGTTCCTGGAATTGCATTGTACATATACATAATATAAACAAACACAAAAGCCATTCATATCGAAAGCAGCTTTCAAAATGAATAATCCAGCACGCTTCCATAGCATGTAATCATCGCCTTTGATGTAAAGCAAACAGTGAGGTGGAGGTAATGATCAACTTGAGCATTCCAGAGGCTGACACGTGCACAGACAGGAAGTGGGAGGAAAAGAGGGGGAAGTGTGCGATGCGGCAAGGGATTTAATGAGAGCGGGTGCTAAAGATCAGTGTGAGGTGTTGGCTGGCTGGCTGTGAGCTGACTTCAGGGGAACTGATCCACTTATCACAGCAATGAAATGAGCAGCTGGGGGCTCGGGGTTCCTCCTCATGATGGACGCAGCTCGAGATGTCACCTGCACCCTGCAGGCTGTACATTAATCATCCAAGGGACGCAGACACTGACTAGCTGCTATCCGCACGCTCATGCTGGTGCATGTAGGTTAAGCGAATAATATATCTACTATATCTATATCGACTCTGAAGTGTATCAGGACAGGGTGGAGTACAGGAATCTAAAAGGTGAATCTGTGATGAAAATCATAACTTTCATCTAATCAATGGCCAGTGAATAGGCTTTCCAGGTATTATTTGACAGATGCAGGACCTGTGCCACAGAGTTCTACAAATAGTGTCCAGTACTTGATTTTATAGCACTGGTTAAGAGTGGGGTAAAGCCTAGCCTAAATACATACTTTTATGCTTTTCCTCTTGCACATTTGACTTTAGATCAAGATGACAATAGTAGATTATGCTTTAGTTGGGTGTACACACATTTATTTTCACTTATATAATAATTTATTTTTATTTATCTGAAAACACTGCAAAAAATATCTACACAAAGTAACTCCTGGCAACTAAATCTTAACATCAGTTTGACAAACGAGGACTGGAATGGACTATATGTATATAATCTATAGATCCTCTATTTGTGCTAGACATAGTCTTATTCAATTTAAAGTGGTAAATAGACTTCAACTTTCCAAGGCCAAGCTGGCAAGGATGTATTCCTCTGTTGACCCCATCTGTACAAGATGCAAGCAGACCCCTGCTACATTAGGCCATATGTTTTGTTTATGTCCCAGATTATCTTTATTTTGGTCAAATATTTTTTTTATCTTACTCCAGAATATTTTGTAAAGATGTTTGTGCAAACCCCTTAACTGCTGTCTTTGGTATTGTATATGAAAATAACAATTTGTCAAAAAGTGAATTATACTGCATTGCCTTCTCTTTTGGCAAGATGCTTGATTCTAATCAATTGGAACCAATCAATTCCCCTTTTTTTAAACAGTGGGTTAATGGTGTGTTGCATTTCTTTAGTTTGGAAAAAATAACGCTTAATTTAAATGGTTCTGGGTCCCAGTTCACTGCCTTATGGCATTCTTTCATAAATTACTTCTAAAGTGGACAAAATTATGCTGATGCTGTCAGATTTTGTTTGTATTGTACTGATGTTGTCTTAATTTTTTTGTCTTTGTTTATATGTACACAATGTAAAAGCACTATGCGTATATGTATGCTGTGTTGTTAGTAATGTTGATTAGTAAATATATGTTTTTTTTTTTACTATTTAAATAAATAAAAAGGGGAAAAATAAATTTTTTTGTGGTTTTGCAAACAATCTGTATTCATTAAAAAAGTATCAAAAATCATAATGAAAATCACATTATGTAACTGCAATTCACTTCTCCTGTTATACGTTTAATGCATGTCTCTATTCATAAAGATAAATAACTTTCAATATTCAATAACAGTTACAGTTAGCATAAATAGCGTGAATCCATGGTCATTTTTCTTGATACATAATACTGACTTTATCAATCACTTCTAGATGTGCTCCATGCAGGTGAGTGGGCTTAATAAACCATCTGTAGGTGACACTCTCTCCTCTCCGTATGCACCAGACACTATATTTTCAACACTCCATTTTTCAGAAAAAACATTGTGCATTTCTTAATGTAGTTCACGCTGGTGTGTAGGCTTGACAAACCACCTGTAGGAAACTCTCTCTCCTCTGTAAGCTTTAACGAGAAAAAATCTAACTTGGACTTCATAGCATTTGTAATATACTGCTACTTTCTGATTATTTGAAGAGCGTTTTTTAAGAGTTTGCTAATTGATTAAATGCAAAATGTACATTTATTCATAAACAGAAGTAACTTTCACTTTGTTAGTCTTCAAATACTGGACTGCCTGAAACAAAATACATTTCTTATTGAGCAGTGAAATTAGGATGTGGTGGACAGGTGTTCCACAAGGGACATCTGATTCTGTACTCACATACTGAAGTTCAAGCTGGTAGTCTGAATCATTGAATCAGAATCACCTAATGAGTAGCATTCCTTGTACATATGTGTTACTGAGGGTGCATAATCCACAAATTATCTTTTCAAAAAAAGCATAACTTTCCATATTGGGCTGAGGCCAATGGAAACATTTTTACTATATTTGCAGATTCCGTTGACATTCCAAAAAATGTGTAAATCACTCATACATCATGGTGATTTATGGATTGCCATACTCAAAATAGCTGCTCATTGTCTTTGATTAAACGCACATGTTTCAAGCTTGATTTGTGCTGATTTTGTAAATGTTTTAATTCTGCTTTTGTTGCATTTGACTTCTGATGTATCTAATACACAACAGAAATAGCAGCACTTATCAGACAAATTGGCGGTGGCACCAACACAACCTCTAACAAAGTGTAGTTGTGCATGCAAGAAAGAAAGGTCAAACATTGCAACCACTTAGTTGCAGTCTGTAGCCCTGGTTAACCAGCACAGAGAGCTAAGTGATAGATATATGTGTGTGGCATGCTGAGAAAGAAGCAGCAGATCCATTGGATAAAAGCATCACAAGGTGCTTGGCAAGAATCAGGATCGCAGTGCAAGGTTGTGGGAAAAGAGCTAAAAATACATCGCAATTTCTCTCTCTCTTTCTGCATTCCTTGAATGAGTGGCAGTTTTATGCTGCTGTAAGAATTTCGCTGGACTGCTGCCATGAATGAAAGTTCATATGAACAATACCTGAAGACAGATTCATGACTTTAGAGTCAACTCCTGTAAAAGAACCCCATTGCTTTTAAGGACTTCTTTTAATTGACACTAAAATGTCAAAGAGATATGTCCCATCATAAAGCTATCTCAAAGTATTGATCGGATACATTATTCACAATAAAATTTGGCAGAGAGCCACACGGAAACAAGACGAAAATAACTAGCCAGGCTGGCCTGCAAATACTAGTTCCTATGACAACAAGTAAAAGTCCAGATAGTTTTCTGCTGAAATAGAGGGGGATCTCTGTATGATTCATCTCACAGAGGACTGCTTTTAAAAATACAGGAGGCAGGTAGAGAGCTGGTTACAGTGGTAAGGTCATAGAGAAGTCTTTAAATGTCAAATGATGATGTGTGAGTGCGTTTAAACATCAAGCACCACCCTTCCAGTTAGTGCTTCACTGGGTTACAACTGGAAACCACATGACTGTGGGTATCTAGAGCATCAGCAAACCAAAACAGAACTACACATGGATAGGGAAATAGTTTAGTCAAACAGCATCATTGCAAAAGAGCAGCAAATATACAATAAGGAACTGCATGCTGTAACTTTTACACTCTAAGTTTATAAAGACTGCTGTGACAATCACACACACACACATATATATATATATATTTTTTTTTTTCTCCTCTGAATACTAAAGTGTGTAGTCTAAGCATAAAATATTATCTAGATTCATCTGTGATACAGTAAACAGGCTGCAAAATGAATGCTTTCTATTTGTGGCATGCTAGAAATAAACCAGGGGAACCGACCAATCAATCAGAGAGCTGTAAAACATGAAAAGGCAGCACTAAAACAACCGGTAGGAGGATGGAGATAGATCATGGTGATGTGACGATGGTCATTTTGAACTCACTTCTGCAACCTTCGGTGGCACTCCGTCGCCCAGGACTTCTCTGAAGAAGCATTGCTGGGTCATATACACTGACAGGCCACTTGTCCTCTTGAAGGCATCTCTCAGACGTTTGAGCTCCACATCAGTAACTGTGAAAAGAACAGTTGTCAAATAGTTGTTTAGGATATGAGCTTGTTACTGATAGAAACTTTAAAAAGAAGGTTAATTGTTATACATGTATACACTGTACATTATACATCATTATATATGTACTTAAGATATGCTTGCATCTGCTACTGAATGACGATTAATGTTCAAAAACTAGTCAAAAATGTCCTATTCTCTAAATTTAGAAAATTTATTACATTTAAAATATATTTTATCTGAATATTTTAGAAAGATAATATATACAGGGTGTCTGCAGATATCATAATGTCAAATTTAATACTTTTTAAGACCATTAAGTATTAAATTTAAGACCTATATCACAATATCAAAAACACGCATACACAAAGAGAAAATGCAAAAATCACAAAATTTGTGGTAAAATAAATGTATTCAAATTGAACAGTACTAAAGACAGGTTAGATGCACCACTGAACTACAGAAAAAACAAACAAACATCTTAAGGCTGATTTATACTTTCGCCTGGCGCCACATCGCGCACCTCACGAAACGGACGAGGCTTTTATACTTGTTGCGATCACCATTGAGATATTCTTTTAAATGACAGGTCAAAAGAAACTGTTCTGTAGACTATCGAAAAAATATATAGCTTAAAGGGGCTAATAATATTGACCTTAAAATGGTTGTTAAAAAAAATTAAAACTGCTTTCATTCTAGCCAAAATAAAACAAATAAGACTTTCTCCAGAAGAAAAAATATTATCAGACATACTGTTAAAATTTCCTTGCTCTGTTAAACAACATTTGGGAAATATATATATATATACAAAAAAAAAAAGAATTCAAAGGGGGGCTAATAATTCTGACTTCAACTGTGTCAAAGACATAATTTGTTACTTAATTTTAGTTTGTAACTTGTAAATAGTTTTAAATTAAAAATTTTTACTATATACATCAGTGTAAAACCTATGACTGGTGGAAAAACATATTCTGTAATATTAAAACCACCTTGGTCTCCACTTTTGCATGGCCTCTTTATTTGTTTTAACAGACTTATTCCTCAGGCATCCAAACTTGTACAAAAACTTTTCCTCCTTTTCCCACTGCTGTTGCAATTTCTAGCCAAGAATTACTGATCATCTGGTTATCTCTATGATCACACATGGACGGATCATAAAGAAGATGTGTGTACAGTCATACCTGTTTCAGACAAAATCTCTTCAAAGTGTTTCATATTCAACTCAAATCAAATGCGGCGCCATGCGAACTGTTCACTCGAGTCTCAAAACATTACGTGACCTCCGCCAGCTGAAATCATGATGCGCGCACTTAAAATGAACATCCGCAAACACAGCGATGACATCTTATTCGCCGCACGCACTGAGTTAAATAGTAGAGAGCTGATTGGCTATTGCATGTTGGTCTCATTTGTAGTTGTAATAATTGCAAATTACAATTGGACTAGTAAAATCAAGACCATGAAAATTAAGCAAAAAGAATTTAATTGAGCATTAGATGTAGCGTTACATGGACATCGGAAAAATAAGAACTGTGCAAAAATATTTAAGACCTAGAACAGCGAATTTAAGACTTTTTAAGGCCTTAAATTTAGATTTTAAAATTTTAGACTTTTTAAGACCCCTGATAGTTGTGCAATATTCTACTAGTATTAGCATTGGTCCAGCCTATTCACTCATGTGTTTCACAGCAAGTGCTAAGGAGAAGACTAAACTCACTATAGTTTGACAAACATTGCAGCTGTTGTGCTTTGTACTGTAGGACTTCCAGCGAGTTGGCGACAGTTCAGCATGTTTTCTTTTCCCATGGAGACTACTCCTCTGATGGCTACATATTCATGACTATGATCTGTGTTTGTATAGTAGTCTATTGTGAAATGTAATTCATATATAGCCATCAATAAAGTCAGAAATGTATATTTATGGGGCGGCAAGATGGCACAGTGGGTAGTGCTGTTGCCTGACAGCAAGAAGGTTGCTGTTTTGAGCACCGACTGGGTCAGTTGGCATGTGGGTGTGCAGTTTGCACGTTCTCCCCCGGTTCAAATGGGTTTCCTCCAGGTGCTCTGGTTTCCCCCACAAGTCCAAAGACATGCGGTATAAGTGAATTGGGTAAGCTAAATTGTCCGTAGTGTATGTGTGTACAACCTGATCCTCCAGGTTGGGTGTTGAGCATTGGGCTAACGACCTACCTCGTAAAAAATTTGATCTTATGAAGCCCCAATATGGTGCGGCTAAATATCAGCTTCAATATAAATGGCCCTGGGAGTAAGTAAGTAATATATATTTACAGTTTCTACTGTTCACTATGGCTATATTCATTTGATTTCACAGCATTACAATATTTAAATACAAATAGCTTTTATTTATGTTTTGTTAAACATGCTTCAAAAATGTATTGCAATGGTAAAGTTTAATTTCAACAGCCATTTTCCAGTCACCAGTGTAACACAATACTTCCGAAATCAACGTAGTAAAAAAAGTCATTATTACTGTAGAATTCATACTGAAAACAACTATAGGCCACTACATTTTTTAGAAATCATACGAGAATGTGAATATGAGAATGAGTTATATTTGAAAACAAATCATAATTTTGAATTATGAAAAGAAAAACTATTTAATTTCATGCATCATATTTAAGCGTAACAAAGCATATCAATTCAGAAATTTACTTAATTCTTATTTAAAAAAAGGTTATTAAAAAGGTTTATTAAAAGGTTTATTAAAAACCTTTGAATAAAAACAATACAAAAATTCTACGTTTGAAAGGTAACGTATATTATTACAATTTATTAACTATTACATATTACAATTTTAAAAAATTTAAAGTTATTCAAAACATTAAACGTCAGAACATGGAGTGTAAAAAATGAAGACAGGATTCTTGCCAGATTGAAACCTGAATCCCTACGTGCATGAGGCTCTTTGTAGTCCTCTACACAAAACCTCAAGCAGTGAAGCGGTTCATCTTTTCATTTAGTTTTTTCCATGCCAACAAAATTCACATTTGGTACTAACAGACCTTAGGTCTGAGAAAGGCATCTCTGACTCGCAAGCAACCTTCTTACAAGTGAAAGTCATTGCCATTTTTGCACATACTCTCCTCTGTAGCTTAGAGCATGTTGAGTTATGACAGCAGAAAGGGACTACTGTATAGCCAATACTCCTTCTCTCTCACACACAGACACGCACTCATCCCATTTAAACATCACCGCCTCTGCAGCCTGTATTTAACCCAGACACTTACAGGAGGCCACTGCTGCTTCGTTCTTTCCAGTCATAGCCTTGTACTACCCAGCACAATACATCACAGATCTGCTCATAAACCACAGCACCATTCTATTTGACCCATCCATAACAGGGTCAGGGCCAAGACACCATGCTCTCTGCAAACAGATTTCCAGAAATGCTTTTCCGAAAGAACGGAGTGGACTTTGACTTCAAAACACTACTCGCGTAGACATCCAAGTAGACTTAAAAATGCTTGATTTTATGCAGCACATAGTACATCCGCAATAAAAGCATGCAACAAATGCCACTTGCTTGTAATAACATGTGTTGGGGTATCATATAAGCAAAGCAGCTGTGCTCTGACCAGTCATTTTGGGTCAGTCATTTGTGCACTGATAAACTCATCATTATGGAGTCTGATGCTTTCCTGACATTAGTTTTTTCCTAAATATCCTAATATTCCTAATATTTTTTCCTAATGTTTGTTTTAACTAATAAAATAAATTTAATTATCGCAATTCAAATGAGTGGAAATGTGTGTCACAATTCAATTAAGTTACACCAAAAAATGATTTTTTGAGTGTGTGTAACACCACATAACTAAAAAGAGAAACATTCAATGACAACCGACTGTCAGCTTGGTATGCCAACAAGTCTAAACAACATATAGTCAAAGGCTAATTCTGTTGGTCAGTGCTCAGTATATGTTGCATATCGTGCGTGATGTGACTTCACTGATACTAAAATTTATTACTACAGACAGACCTCACATGTAATCTTGTAAAAGTACAATTTCAGCACAAAAGTGAGACTTTGAGCTGGAACCGTGTTTATTAGAATGTTTTATGTGCTGTACTAAAGACTTGGAGAGAAATAAGAATATGGTAAATCACATTCAGACATACAATGCTACACTTCAGAAAGGAGGTTAAAAAGAGCTTTCATCTCTGTGATAAAATTGTCTGCTTCAGGATATATAGAAATCCTTTTTTTTCAATAAATCACTGAAGACAAATCTTAAGTATACTAACAACTTACAAAAATCACCACTTTTTTAAGTGCTAAGATTAAACAAGTTCTTCCAATGAGTCAATGGAAAGTAGCATTGTTTATATCCTACTGTACAAGGGTAGGTGACATGCAATACTTGTGGATAATTTAGATGTTGTGAAATTGCGACAGTATAATCAAGATAAAAAGATTATTGAAATGGTAAGTATCATATCTGTTAGGTACTTAAAGCTTTATTATTATTATTATTATTACTATTATTATTATTATTATTTAAAATGAGAGACATTAGTTAAGGAAAGTACAGTCACATACAAGCATTGGGAATGAAACTATTGAACTGAACAATATGGAGTAACATAAAAAGTTTTATCTATAAAAAAAAAAAAAAAAGATTTTTTATGCTTCATTAATATATTGAAATACAATAAATATGTCTAGTTCTTATAGCGCGTCTAACACTGTTGCATCATCTGCGGTGCTTTATGGAAGTGGCCAGAGCAAAAAAAAAACTATTTTGGTGCATTTTCCTCACCGCAAATCTCTGATTGGTAGACTGCTTTGACTGCATGATGTTTTGTAATGAAGATTTTCTGATCAAATTCTTCTATTAAACATTATTGCTTAAAAAAGTTGGGTTTAAAGAAAAACATGAAGATAGTTAGGTTTGAAAAAGCATATACAATCAATTACACCCTGTTCTGTTTTCAATGGCAATCATTCAAAATCAATTTTTTCTATGAAAAAAATGAATAGAGATTTAATTCTGGAATCTGACCTTTGCACTCTTTACCACTCTACCACTAAGCAGAGCATATTTACTCAACAGTCTTGTCACAATTCATAATACCAGGAAGAAATGGGTATTTTGTGATGTGAAGATATCATGACAGGAAATACTCCAGGACGTGACACATGGAGAGAACCCTAAAGGATTGCCTGAGAAAACAGTTTAGAGCTCTGAGGGTCATAAAAATTCCCCAGGACTAAAGAAAGGTTGATTTTTTTAACAAAGCATGAGAGAACCTTTAAATCCACAAATAAAATCTATTCACCCCGGTCACAACCTATAGATCAAAATACTCTACAAGAGGAAAGGTTGAGGTTGGTCAGTGTAGTTTCGTGTGATGCAGAATACTCAGACTGTCAAGCACACCGCTCCATCTGAGATGCTTTAAAGTCGACAGGTCAGCAGATGTGTGCTAATATATGTCTGCAGGCTCTCCCCGGGCATTTTAATAGACCTGGATGTATGATTATTCTGTATAATTTTCTGCAGCAGAAAGCCAATAAATGAGGTAAACATACTAAATTCATAAATACAATCATGGCACCAGATGTTCCAGTGAAAAGGTGATGACAATAAAAATGTTTTATGCAGCAGAAATATGCTGTACATGTGCTATGAAAATGCCTGACCAGTTTTTGAGGTCATAAAATAATAATAATAATAATAATAATAATAATAATAAAATTAAATTAAACTTTGGAATTAGATAAACAATTGTCAAACACTTTATAAATAAAATAAAATAAAACTTTGGAACTAGGTAAACAATTTTGCAAATACTTCAAAAAATAAAATAAAATAAATGGGTGACACAGTGGGTATCGCTGTCGCCTTAAGTAAGAAGGTCGCTAATTCGAGACCCGGCTGGGTAAGTTGGCATTTCTGTGTGGAGCTTGCATGTTCTCCCTGTGTTCGCGTGAGTTTCCTCTGGGAGCTTCGATTTTCCCACAGTCCAAAGACATGCAGTATAGGTGAACTGAATAAGCTAAATTGGCCGTAGTGTATGCGTGTGAATGCAAAAGTGTATGGGTGTTTCCCAGTGCTGGGTTGTGGCTGGAAGGGAAGCTGTGTAAAACATATGCTGGATAAGTTGGCGGTACAATCTGCTGTGGCGACCCAACCCCTGATTGATAAAGAGACTAAGCCGAAAAGACAACGAATGAATGAATAAATTTTTTTTTTTTTATTAAATTAAATTAAATTAAATAGTGTGATTGAGAAAATGTAAGTAAACTCCATTTCTCTCTCTGGTGTGACATTTCCTCTCACAGCGTTACCTCTGGATACAGACACGAGCTTGTCTGCAGAGAGTTTTCTCTACCATGTCTGTGATGAATCAGCTGTAATCGCCGATGCCGTTTATCATGAACCACTCATCATGAACAGCGCCAGAGCATTAGAGCCAATAGCAGCCCTTTCTGTTGAGTTTGTGACCAATCATAGAGGTGTAAGACCTCGCTCGACAGGGTTCATAAAGCGAGTGGGATATTTACATTTGTTTATTTGCTACAAATGCTCATTTTGTTCTGTGCATGTACGTGCGTTTTTAAAGGTACAGTTCTGATTGTTTGTATTAAAGGACAAAATTGTATTACAAATAATACAGAAATATAAATATATGTTTTCTTTTTAATACAAGAATTGTTGTGCTGTAAAGTAAAATATCAAATTGTGTATGGAAAGCATCGTCAATGCACCGTGATGCACTGAGATATCGAATTGAACCCAATGAATGGCATGATAATCGTAACCGAACCGTGAGACCATTGTAGGTTCACACATCTAAATAAAAATAAAATAAAGAAACTGGTATTAGGTAAATAATATATATATATAAAATAATGCGATAAAACTGGAATTAGGTAAACAATTTTCCAAACACTTCATAAAAAAATAACTATTAAATAAATAAATAATAATAAAAAGAAAAAGAAAAATGAGTCCTCTGGTACACGGAAATAAACTTTGTCACAACTTCTAGTTAAAGTTCTACTTTTTATGGACCAGTTCAAGTAATCACAGTACAGCACTGAGGCAAATTAACCTATATTCTCTGCTATAATGACCTCAATTATTTTCCAATAACACTCCCTGTTTTTACTATCAACCTGACTGCATTACTGCGTATAATAAATATTTTCCAAAATAATCTCTAAACAGAAAACTCTAAGACACGCAAACCTTTTTCCAACAGAGAGGAACAGATTCCGTGCTGTTCATGTTAACAGGATGAAAAAGAAACGAGGAAATGCAAATATCGTCTTGCCTTAGGGAATTCAGTGACAGGTCTCCTCTTTGAAATAGCACAGCGACAGACTGCTAAAGCATTCACAGCCGCTTTGATTTTCCCTTTCCTCGTCCAGTCAAAGCGCTTCCCCTCAGAGCAGAGACAGTCAGATCCATAACGCTCTGAGTTACTGATGGAAGCCTGCAGGATACACTGGATCATACAGTAAAACTCATTTCACTGCATTTGTACCCAGAAACATGACCTACTTTGAGTTCTCTGCAAGCTTTTTTAATGTAGGTCTGTAGTGGCAACCTTACATTCTAGGCGCGAGACTTCAAGGACGAGCTGAGTATAAATGAGACGCCTGACCATTATAGGTAAACAGTATAAATAAACATGAATTTCTAAAGACGACATTTAATTATCTCAGATGGATTTGATGGCCTGGAATCTCAGAGGACTCTCGCTCAGTCATGCTGACAGGGGACTGCCTGGGCTCACCGTATGACCGGGAACAATGTCTGTGGGCACCAGGCGACAGAGTTTATAATACAAAACAGTATTGAGTGTTCTGTCTTGGAGGAAAAGTACTGAAAATCTTTGAGGATGAGCATTGGAGTGAAACCTGCAAATGTCATGCTAATGATTCCAAGACCTTTTTTAAAGAATGACACAGCTGGAATATTATTAATGAAAGAAACTATTCTTCTTGTTATGTTTCATAGTGTTTTTATGTATCATGTATGCATTCATGTATAATAGAAAACTTGTAAACTGAAGTATTCTTGATGTATGCTTGCTTTTCTACTGAAACATAATAATAAAAGTAATATTTTGTTGGTTTGTGTGAACTCATACTCATAAACAAATTAGATGTTGCGCAATATATCATTAATTTCCAGAAAATGTGTTTATGAATTTTTAGCTGTCACAGTATACCTGTCAAATTCCCACTTGCAAATTACAAACAAATGTATTTTTTGTATAAAAGATTCTTTTTCCTACGGCTTAGTCCCTTATATATCAGAGATCGCCATAGTGGAATGAACCGCCAACCATTACAACATATGCTTTACACAGCAGATGCCCTTCCAGCCACAACTCATTACTGGGAAACACCCAATACACACTCACATTCACACACACTCATACACTATAGCCAATTTCTCATTCATTCATTCATTTTCCTTTCGCTTAGTCCCTTTATTCATCAGGGGTCGCCACAGTGGAATGAACCTCCAACTTATCCAGCATATGTTTTACGCAACGAATGCCCTTCCAGCTGCAACCCAGTACTAGGAAACACTCATTCCTACATATGCACTATGGCCAGTCTAGTTTATTCAATTCACCTTTACTGCATGTTTTTGGACTGTGGAGGAAACCCAGAGGAAATCCACGCCAACATGGAGAGAACATGCAAACTCCACATAGAAATGCCAACTGGCTCAGCCGAGACTCAAACCAGTGACCTTCTTGCTGTGAGGCGACAGTGTTAACCACTGAGCCACTGTGTTGCCCATAAAAGATATTTAGTG
Organism: Danio tinwini; assembly: GCA_903798205.1. Taxonomy (NCBI): domain Eukaryota; kingdom Metazoa; phylum Chordata; class Actinopteri; order Cypriniformes; family Danionidae; genus Danio; species Danio tinwini. Next base: position 8,026,456 of record CAIGQZ010000379.1, read on the forward strand.
AAATAAAGTAATAAAATGTATGTCGGTCTAGGAAGGGTCGAAATATTATATATTAATTATAGTATTAAAATTATTCACGTTGACTAGTTTACTGTTTTTTTTTGCTATTTTTTGTTCCTAAAGCTTTCAAAAAAGTAAATGTAAGAACACATGAAATAAACATCCCATAAATTTGAGGTCAAGTGACCCCAAAACCAGTTTGATTATATATATAGCTTCCTAACAATTGATTAGTTAACAAGTCATTTCGAAAACCAATTAGATGATCAATTTTGAAAAAAGGAGTATTTTTATACATCCTAATGCCAAGTTTAGACTGCACGATTTTCAAAGAAGTCGCATCACAGATGTTTTCACACTGCATGACTATCTGGGGAAGCATTCCATCGCTGCTGTGTTTACACTGCAAAATGGATCGGCGACAGGGGGTTTCACACTGCATAACTTCACAATTGGAAGAATCACTGACAACTTTGTCTCGCTCTGCAAACTTCATCTCACAATCAAACACACGCGAGAAGTTACATAGTATATCTTTTGTTATTAACTATAATGGAAAGAAGCTGTGGGGTAAAGTAGGGTATTTTCTAGTTGGGAAGAAAATTAACTTATTTTGCTCACTTGGCTTTTGAAGGGAATTAGCAATTTCTCAAACTTTTTTCTTTTTCGAATTGGTTGTGGTATTGCTCAGATGACACGTCAAACACACACGGATGCACCTGCCAAATTTCCACTAGTTTTTCCTCCATTTCTTGGGTCAAAATAGACCGAAACGAAGCCTTTTTCTCAATCGAAGCCTGCTTGTTGATATTACTTTTTATACCTTCGTAACTCCTCCCCTAACTTCTCGCTGACCTACATGCTGCTCTCTCATTGGCTGTAGCTAATCAACAATGTTATTTGTTATTATGTTATCGGGGCTTAAATCTTGCAGTCTGAACTGCGTTCTAAGTGTAGAGGGCTCCAGATTTTGACATAACGATAATGTTTTGTTAGACGTTTCACTGCTATGACATGTACCACCATTGCACTTCTAGTGTTGGAGTCCTGGTTGGAGTCCCTGTTTACTGACTGAGCCTTTTCTCTCTACAGATTTACTTGCAATCTGCAAACTGTCATATCACAATAAAAAAATATATAATAATAAAACGGTTTAGGCTAATAAACAACTGTAAAAACACCCAGTTAAGCTACTTTTAAATATATGTCCTATACCTGTAGTTATCATGAAATGCACATATGAAAAACAATATGAAAAGGTTGTTATTAAGGTATAATCTGTTCCATCAAAGTAAATTTGCATCAGCATCTCCCATCTCAAGCTCAAAACATTACTACTGTCAACTCAAGCTGTCAAATGTGCATTTAAAAACTATTAATTAACTATTAATTTTATTTTTAATATAGTCCATCATACATAATTTAAAGTTTAGGAAAGGCCCTTACACAATCAAGAACAAGTCATTAATGTCACTTAGCATAAAATGCTGACGTGACCGCCATTCTCCCTCAACACTACCTTATTGTAATGAAGTGATGTCAGCAACATTGGCAGTAGGGCAGCATGGCACAAAAAGCTGCAATAAATGTGCCACCACCGTGTGGGTGCAGCTGGAACAATTAGGGTAATTCTACCTCTGCTAATGGGCTCAGGGCCAGCTAACTCCCTCTCCCCACCAACACGCAAGCACACACAATACCGTAGAATAAAACCACACTATTTATTTTTTTACTTCAACACTCTTAGGTGACTCACAGGGGACCATGTTTAGCTTGTGAAACATTATGTCAGCAATTATGTCAACAAGACGAAGAGGCAAGAAGCAACTGAATTCCGCTGTAGTTGCGATAGATTTGGCCAGAATGTAAATCCTGGTCTGTGGTTTCCTGGTAAGAGAAACAAAGATGCAAATAATGCTCAGCTAAAGTCTGCTTATTCATCAAGGTGGGGAAAGATAAGCAGTGCTGACGCACTTGATCTCAGGTGCCAGTATCAGCTCTAAACACTAGACGCACATAAACTCACCAGCATCAAGAGATGCCAGTCTGACTGTCAGCATGACTGCCACACAGATTTCAGTTTCGGAAACCTAAACTGGACATTATCAATGCATAGAAACTAGGGCTGCAAAAATATCGATACATCTAACTATCGCAATAATTTCTTTTATAGTGTATTGATAGTCCAACCTCAAGTATCGATTCAAGTTGTGCCAAACGACCTTTTCCTCCGTTCCTGTAGATGTCGCTAACTCGCAATCAACAAAATGCCAAGTAGTACGGTATCAAAAGTAAGCAAGAGTGAGCATGGCGGAAAATTTAAAGGTGCCTCCAGCTTTTAGAGCTGACATGTGGCTGCACTTTGGTTTTAACACTATACCAGAGAGTACTGAATTAGAAAATATGCCATTTGTGACTTTGCAATATATATAGTTCTCTGTTCAATCACACTGTGCAGTTCTAATGAATTGGAATGGATGGAAAATAAATTGGAATTGGAATTTTAATTTGTCTGCCGACTTTATCAAGTTGTCAATATAATGTGACACACATACTAATACAAACTATTGCAATATATCACAATTTTTATTATATCGCAATATATTGTGATATATTGTATCATGATCCATGTATCGTGATATGTATTGTATCGTGAGGCCCTTGCCAATACACAGCCCTAATAGAAACCCAAATCTGTGGTCAGGTCACTAGAGCAGTTATGACTAAGGCTGAATATGACTAGCAGAAAAATTCAAGAGTATACTGACTTTTATTCAATATAAACACTAACTTATATCCTCACCCAAACAAACAAAAAACAGATGCACAGCCTTGGAATGAAGAATGCAAAGAACCATGTTTATGCCACATCAGAGACTAATTTACAGTACATTTATTTGTCACTGTCAGTTTAAAGTCAGATTTACACCTGTTATTAAGATGAGTTTGTCTCATCAAAAAGCAAACAGTTCTAAACATAAGTGTAAACAACAGGATCTATAATATTTTTAGCTTGTGCACTTTGACCACATCGGGTGACAATCACAAACATATTTGATCAAATTGTTTTTATAGTGTAACGCTCATGTGGTCAAATGTATTCAAACAGTGACAAAAGACCACCTACTCTCTGCCTACTGACCGAACATGTGAGCATTTTGGGACTTGTTCAGAGAAAGTGCATCAAAACAAGGTACCCATAGTTCACTGCACAATATCAAAACAAATGGATTACAATCAAAGTTGCAGGTGTCATCCACATTCTGCTGGCTTTCGCACTCACTCACAAGCTGTGTTACATGGGATTCAATAGTTGTCATGCATCACACTCAGCTCTCCTGTCAAAGTGATGTTGAGCCTAATGAAATAAGAAGGAAGGGTCTCCACGATCTGAACACAAGTGGTCACAAGACATTATTGCAATTTAAAACCAAGTAGAAATAGCGATTCATTTCGGCTGACCACTTTTGATTCAATCACTTAAAATACATATTTATAGTAGATGGATGCATTCTAAAGGCTCAGATACACCTAATTAAACTATCATTACTTTAATGGGCTATATGCACGCAGACTTTTAATTTTCAGCCAGGCAGCCCAAGGGCTTCCGGTGAACAATTTTTCCATAACAAAATTGTAAGGTTTAAGATCTGATTTCTTTAAAAATCTGCGATCTTCACTGCCTGTTAAATATACGATATGAAGTGGGTCTCAGATCGGACAAGAAGCACTGCATTAAATTCCATTTCCCCCCACCATGTCTTTAAAATATGACAACTTATTTACCCCAGTATTTTAATGGAATTACTGCGCTAGCCGATTGCTACTGACCGGCGCTAGTGGTTACAATGGTCTTTCATCTCGTTTTACGCTTGAACAACTAAATGAATGCTTAAGTCTGTTTAACTGAATGCATTGTAATTACATTACAACATGGATGCAGTAAAAACAACCTTGTGAACTTGAAAATAGTCAAATTAAGCTTTCATCGGAAGTTTATTATTGGCTTTAAAACTCTAGCTGTGCATAGAGTCCAATACATCATCTATCAATATAAGGCCAATGAATTGCAGAGCTAGTGCATATCATTTGAATAGTTATATTTACTTGTTCTATTAATTTATGTACACATGTGTAATGCCTTTTAAGAATACATTTTTATATTAAAAAGTTTTCCAAGACACATTCTCGAAATGTATGCCTTATCATCACAAGTATTCATTGGATAAATGAAACAAAAATAAAATTCTAACATTAATAGTTCACCCCGGGTGATTCCAATGTGACCCACTGACTATAATGACCAAAAAAGAAAAAGAAAAACAATGACAACAATTTACAAAAAAATTAAATATTGTCTAGAAATATATTATTTATGTAGCCAATAAACAAGCCATAAAGATGTAAAATCAATATGAGAATGGGTAAATGTGGCAGGACTTTATTACTGGGAGGAACTTCCCTTTAAATATTTGTTTACATCCTTAATGAGGACACATTTTACAGCTGATTTGAGCTGTCAATGACTTGTCAACAGGACTTAATAAAGCAGCATCACTTAAATCAAGGCTTAAATGATTCTTCAGTTGCTTAACAATCCTTGAAGAAACCTTACTTCCCTATGAAAGTGAAAATCACCCCTAAATAACACCAAACCACAAGAATAACGGAAGGTAAAGCGATGAAAACCTCCGGTCAGTCGTAAGTGCAAAAATCTGATTTCTGTGTTAGAAAAAGCTCTTCTACTGTCTGATTAGGAAGAGTGAGCTGATAAAGTACGACCGGATACATGATAAACACCACGGTGGTGTTGAGAAATGTTGACAGATTAGGGAAATCTGTTTTGTCAGTGTAGACGCTCCAGCACCACCCAGATTAGTTATACTTCTAGACGGCTGCTAGATAGACAAGGACTGCGTGTCAAAACCTCACATTGCCTGATTTTTGGGGATCTCGATAGTTTAGGAATGTGAATAGTATGCGGAAAAATCTAAGCAGACAACTTACTAGGTGTTGGGACACAACCACTGACAACAACATTACACCAATAAAACAAAGACAAGCCTAAACAGCCCCACCTTCATCCCTCAAGTCATTTAACAGCGTTACTTTGCATAGCAATACTGTGAAATGACAGGTCGAGGCTTGTTAGCTCGTAGAAAGAGTTAATATGTGGGCTTAACTAGCTGGCTAGCGCTGCTAACGCTAGCTTAGCGCAGCCGCGTAACTGACTGACCGCCGTTAATCGCTGAAGCTCAAACCTCTTACCTCTTTTAACGGCCTCGTCATACGAAAGGAAGCCAATCCGTGACTCTTTGGCGCCCATGGTGCCCTCATTTCATGGCAATGGCAGAAATGTGCAAAGTGTGACCGGTGCCTGTTGCCTTGTTTTCCGTTGTTTTGTTTTTTTTTTACCCTCGGTATGGTGTTCCTATCAAGTCAAGCGGTAGTTTTGCGTTATCAACGAGTGACGCGTCCGAGCGCCAACGCCTCCATTCTGGATCACGTGAGTTTTGTCCAATCATAGTGCAGGGGGCGGATAAGCGTCAGTTTCGCGCAAGAAACGCAGCGCTGACGCTCCTCTCACCCGGTTGTTGTGCACTGTGCAGTCGACTTTAATTTCCGTGATTGATATTAGATATTAGATATTTGCGTGGTTGTAAGGAGCCACCTTAACCGGCTTGCACCGCGTTGCATCAGCTCAACAACACCTCATCCTTTATTTTAAAAGCGCGTGGTGTAAACTAGGCGATAATAAAATGAAATGCTGTAATTAAAAAGCGAATTATGAAAGGATAACTCTGGTCAATTTAATGTCTTTTTCTGGAACAGTGCACCTTGTTGAGGCAGCGTATTTCTTTCCCTGGAGAGCCCTCAGCTTTTTCTTTTCATTAGTTTTATCACCTACCAAAAAGATGGTTAAAATTCGAGTTGTTTTTTAAAGTGTTTAGTCGTAGGCATATTACCTAATTTCTATGTTTTACAATGTAGTTTAAATGAGTTTTTTTTTTACATAGACGTTGCATTGTATTTGTTTTTCCTACTATTGATCTTGTACTAATAGACTGCATTACTTTTTCTAATATTTGTCTGTTTAGTTTTTTCAATTGACAAAAAAAGTTATACATTTAGTATTATTTAATAATAACAACTGGTTTTATTCATTAATTCATTCATTTAAATCGGATTAGGGTCGCCACAGTGGAATGAACCGCCAACTTGTACAGCACCCATCACTGGGAAAAATCCACACTCATGCACACGCACTCGCGTGCACGCGCACACGCACAAGCACACACACACACACACACACACACACACACACACTACGGTCAGTTTTAGCATACCCAATTCACCTGTACCACATGTCTTTGGACTGTGGGAGAAACCGGAGCACCCGAACGGGAGAACATGCAGACTCCACACAGAAACGCCAACTGACCCAACCGAGGCTCGAACCACCGAACTTCTTGTTACATTATTTTATTATTTCATCATATTTCTGTTTAGTTTTTTTTCAATTGACACAAATAATTGTAATACTTTTAGTTAATAGTAACAACTGGTTTTGGCATGGTTTTATTTTATAAATGAGTAAAATGTATATAGATAGATAGATAGATAGATAGATAGATAGATAGATAGATAGATA